>VZQC01010688.1:1238635-1365821 GCA_009823505.1 Rhizomys pruinosus | reverse complement strand
GAAAAAAAAAACTGAGAGAAAGATGCAGGACAGTTATGGCAGAATGCATGATCTGGGATGGGTTGGGGTGGGGTGGGGGGAAGGGAAGGGGAAATATGCCTGAACTGAATTGGAAAATGATGTATGAAATACACAAAGCATCAATAAAAAAAAGAAAGGTTATTCCTGGACAAACTGTCAGCCCATGAAAGGAAACAGCCAGAATTGACCAGAGTGCAAGACAACAGCTCCAGAGAAAGTAGACTGTTTTGTTTCTCATCCACCTGTGGCCCTTTTCTAAGCCTAGGGAACAATCTGCAGAAGAGGGGGTGTGGTAGAATGTAAGGGCTGTGATTCGGATGAATGATGAAACTACAGCAATATAGACTGGACACTTATTTGATCAACTTGATTGTGCACACAAGCGCCCCCAGCTGGATGGTGGGACCCTTATGTTGTGTGGGTTTGGGCACAACTGCTTGCAAATTGGTTTTACATGAAGGATGCTTGTACTCATAAATTAGTACTTATTGTTAAAAAAAATGAAAAAAATGAAGAGAAGAAAAAAAAAACAAATAAAAAAATAAAGTCATACATATTTATAGGGTCACATGATGTTTCATGCATATATACATTGTTTAAAACTTAAAATCTGCAGGGGCTGGAGATACAGCCTAGTGTTAAGAGTGCCAACTGCTTTTGCAGAGGACCTGGGTTCCATACCCAGCACCCACATGGCGGCTGAGAGCCGTCTTTAACTCCAGTTCCAGGGGAATCTGTTGCCCTCTTCAGACCTCCATGGCATTGCATGACACGGGTGCACAGACCTGCATGCAGACAGTACATTCATACACATAAAGAATAATAAAAAAAAGAATAAATAAAAAATTAAAAAAAATACCCAAAACTTAAAACTGCTAAACATGCCCAGGTCATTAAACATGTGTAATTTCTTTGTAGTTAAAAATTCCACTGTTCTTGGGGCTGGAGAGATGGCCTAGTGGTTAAGAGCGCCGACTGCTCTTGCAGAGGACCCAGGTTCATTCCCAGCCCCCACATGGCGACTAAGAACCATCTTTAACTCCAGTTCCAGGGGAATCCAACACCCTCTTCTAACCTCCGCGGCATTGCACTGCAGAGGTGCACAAACCTACATGCAGACAGTACATTCATACACATAAAAAATAAATAAAAATTAAAAAAATTTCCACAGTTCTGAACAAAATTACACAGTTCTTTCTTTTGAGGCTTTTGAAATGCATGCAACATCATATCTATATTGATCCTACTGTAAAATCATTCACGAAAGCATCATGCTTTATGTAACCAACTTGGTATTCATTGATCAGTTTCATCCACACATCCCTTCTTTTTTTTTTTCTATTATGTTTAGGGGTTCAGATTTTTTCTTGTAATTTTATATTACTCTAAAATATGGATATATACCTTCCACCCATATATAATAATTACCATGCCTGAAAGTAGGTGGTAAGTTAATTCTAGGGCTCACTATAATATCACAGTTTCTTTCAGATAGAAAGAAATATAACAGTAACATTTCTCAGCTTTTCTTTCAATTGGGGGATTTGGTACTAGCATCCACAAATGAGGGAAACCATTACCTGTTTGTTTTGGGGGGACTGTGTTACTTCACTTAGCCTAATGGCTTCAAGTTCCATCCATTTACCTGCAAATCTCATGATGTCATCTTTCTTTACTGCTGCATAGGACTCCATTGTGAAGATGTACCACATTTTTGTTATCCAGCCGTCAGTTGAGGGGCATTTCAATTGGTTCCAATTCTTCACTATTTTGAAAAGAGCTGCAATAAACATAGATGTGTGAAGTAGGATAAGTCTTGTGGGTATATACACAGAAAGGGTATAGCTGGGTCAGGTGGTAGGCTCATTTTGAGTCTTTTAAGGGTTCTCCACACTGCTTTCCACAGTGGTTTTATGAGTTTACATTCCCACCAGCAGTGGATGAGTGTTTCCCTTTCCCCACAACCTCTACAGCATTTGGTGTCTTTTGTTTTCTTGATCTTAACTAGTCTTATCAGAGTGAGATGATATCTGAAAGTGGTTTTAATTTGCATTTCCTTAATATTATCAATGTTGAACACTTTTTTCTCAGCCATTTTTACTTCCTCATTGGTGAAGTCTCTGTTCATCTCTTTACTCCATCTTTTGAGTGAGTTGTTTGTTTTCTTCTTTGTTTTTTGAGTAGCAGCTTATATATTCTTGATATTAATGCTCTGATGTATCACTGGAGGAGATTTCCTCCCACTCTGTGGGTTTTCTCTTCACTTCCTTTATTGCTTCTTTAGCTGTACAGAAGCTTTTGAGTTTGATGAGGTCCCATTTGTCAATTGTTGACCTTATTTCCTGCACAGCTGCTGTCTGATTTAGAAAGTCTTTTCCTACACCTGTCTTATAGGTTGTTGCCAACTTTTTCTTCTATCACCTTCAGGATTTCAGGTTTCACATTGAGATTTTTTTGATCCACTTGGAGTTGATTTTTGTACAGGGTGAGAGGTAGGGGTTTAAATATGTTCTTCTACAAATGTGATCCAGTTTTGCCAGTGTCATTTGCTGAAGATGCTATCCTTCCTTCATTGAGATTTTTGTGCCCCTTTGTCAAATATGAGGTGGCTGAAATTGTATGAGTGCAAGTTTGGATCTTCAATTTTGTTCCATTGGTCAATGGGTCTGTTTTTGTGCCAGTATCAGGCTGTCTTTATGACTATAGCCTTGTAATATAGCTTGAAGTCTAGTAAAGGAATCTCCTCTGTATTGCACTTTTCAGTCAGGGCTGCTTTTCAGGAGGGTCTTTTGTTTTTCCATATGAATTTAAGGATTTTTTTTTCTAAGTCTGTGAAGAAGTTCATGGGGATTTTGATTTGGATTGCGTTGAATCTGTATATAAATCTGGGTAAAATGGACATTTTTACTTTATTAATTTTTCTAATCCATGAGCATGGGAGGTCTTTCCATCTTTTGATGTCATTTTCAATCTCCTTCTTCAGGGGTTTAAAATTTTTGTTGTAGAGATCTTTGGTGTCTTTGGTTAGGTTTGTTCCCAGGTATTTTTTTTTTTTTTTTTGCTATTGTGAGTGGGAAGGTCTTCTTATATTCCTTCTCCACTTGTTTATTGTTGGTGTAAAGAAAGGCTACTGATTTTTCTAGGTTAATTTTGTATCCTGCCACTTTACTGAAACTCTTAATCATTTCTAGTAGTTTTCTGGTGTAGTTTTTAGCATCCCTCAGGTAAACTATCATATCATTTGGAAAGAGGGATAGTTTAAGTTCCTCTCTTCCGATTAGTACTCCTTTAATTTCCTTCTCTTGTCTTATTGACCTAGCAAGCATTTCAAGCACTACGTTGAAGAGGAGTGGTGATAGGTGGCAGCCTTGTTGGGTTCCTACCTTTAAGGGGAATGGTTCTAATTTTTCTCCATTTAGGATGATGTTGGCTGTGGGTTTGTTGTATATGGCTTTGATTATATTTAGGAATGTTCCCTTCAATCCAATTCCCTCTAGAACTTCAAACATTAAAGGATTCTGGATCTTGTCAAAGGCTTTTTCTACATCAATTGAGATAATTGTGTGATTTTTGTCTTTCAGTCCATTTAGGTGTTTTTATGATAATTATTGATTTATGTATGTTGAGCCATCCCTGTAACACTGGTATGACTCCAAATTGATCATGATGGATGGTCTTTTTGATTTGGGTCTGTATGCGATTTGCCAGTATTTTGTTGAGAAATTTTGCATCTGTGTTCATTAATGAGATGGGTCTATAGTTTTCTTTCTGGTTGTGTCTTTGCCTGGTTTTGGTATTAGAGTGATGCTGGCTTCCTAGAAGGAGTTTGGGGTATTTCCCTCTGTATCCTTCTGAAAATTTGAATAGTAAAGTTTGTAAGACCTCTTTAAATGTTTTATAGAATTCTGCTGTGAAACCATCTGGGCCTGGGCTTTTTTTAGTTGGGAGGGTTTTTTTTTTATTATGTCTTCAATTTCCTCAAGTGTTATGGGTCTGTTGAAACTGTCAACCTCTTCTTGGTTAAGCTTTGTTGGTTCCCAAGATTTCAGATATTCATTCATTTCTCAGGTTTTCAAACTTAGTAGAGTATAAATTTTTGAAGTATTCTCATATGATTGTCTGGATTTTTCTTTACCTTTTCATTATAAATACCATTAATTTGGGGTTGCTCTTTCTTTCTTTTGGTTAACTGGGCTAGAAGTCTGTCTATCTTGTTTATCCTTTCAAAGAACCATCTTTTGGATTCATTGATTTTTTTTATTGTTTTCTTTGTTTTTATTTTGTTGATTTCTGCTCTGATTTTTGTTATTTCTTCCTGTCTGTTGGGTTTAGGGTTCATTCGTTGTTGTCTCTCAAGTTTTTTTAGCTGCAGTGTTAGATCATTTATTTGTTCCCTTTCTGTTTTTATTTTTAATGTGGGCACTTGGGGCTATAAATTTCCCTCTTAGGACTGCTTTTAAAGTATCCCACAGGTTTTGTTGTGTTGTATTGTCTTTTTTCCTTTAGTTCCATGAATACTTTTATTTCATTCTTTATTTCTTCCCTGACCCATTCATTGTTCAGGATTGTGTGTTTAGTCTCCATGTATTCTTGTAGCTAGTCAGGTTTATTCTGGTGTTAATATTGAGCTTTATTGTACTGTGGTCTGATAGAATGCATGAGATTATTTCAATCCTTTTATATTTTTTTATATTTGTTGAGGTTTCTTTTGTGTCCCAGTATGTGGTTGATTTTGGATTTTGGAGAATGCTCCATGGGGTGCTGAGTAGAAAGTATATTCTCTGGTGTTTGGGAAAATATTTGGTAGATGTCTATGAAGTCCATTTGTTGTATTGTATTGTTCAGTTCCAATGTCTATTTTTTGTCCAGTTGATCTATCCAAGGGGCACAGTGGGGTATTGAAGTCCCCCTCTATTAGTATGTTGGGATTAATCTGTGTCTTGAGGACCTGCAGAATCGTGTTTATATAGTTCGGTGCACCTGAGTTTGATGCATAAACATTTAGGACTGTGATGTCTTCCTGGTTAATTGTTCCTCTGATAAGGATGTGGCCCTCTTTGTCTCTTCTGATTGACTTTACTCTGAAGTCTATTTTGTCTGATATTAGAATGGCAACTCCTGTTTGCTTTTTGGTACCATTTGCTTGGAATATTTTTTTCCCATCCTTTCACTTTGAGTTGGTGTCTTTCCTTGAGGGTGAGATGGATTTCTTGTAGGCAGCATATAGATGGATTCTCTTTCCTAATCCATTCTCCCAGTCTATGTCTTTTGATTGGGGAGTTTAGCCCATTGATATTTAAGGTCATTATTGAGAGATGGGTGTTGCTTCCTTTCAACTTATTCTTGGTTTGCATTCTTGGTCTAGATTTGTATTTACACTGTTATGCTTTTATTAGTTTCTCTCTTTAGTTGGTTGGGGATAGTCGTTCCTCTCCTCTCTTCTTTGGACTGTTTGGAGTATTTTCTGAAGTGTTTTTTTTCACATGTATTCTTTCATCTTGTTTGTGTCATGAAAGATTTTTCTTTCTCCTTCAACTATAATTGACATTTTTGCTGGGTATAGTAATCTGGGTTGGCATCTAAAGTCATTGTGGTGGCACACACTGGTAGGATTTGCTCAAGAGGCAGTGGCAGGAGGATCTGCAGTTCGAGTGTTCTCTTTTGAAAAAATAAAATGAGTTATTTACTTATTGTGTGTGTGAATGTGTGGGAACAGGCATGCTATGGGGCATATGTTAAGGTCAGGGGACTTTTCAGGAGTCAGTTCCTTCCTTCCACCTCGTTTTGGAGTGTGTCTCTTATTATTTCCACTGCTGCACTGTGTACCAATTTCTAGTGCATTCTCCTGTCTCTGACAGGTAGGAACCTGTCAATAGGAGTGCTTGGGCTAAGATTACAGATCCAAGTCACCACATCCAGTCTTTTTTTTTTTTTTTTTTACATAGAATCCAGGGATCAAACTCAGGTCATCAGATTTGCAAGACAAGGGCTTTTACCCATGGAGCCATCTTACTGGTCCCTGAGAGAGCACTCTCTAAGGAGTACATGTAAGAGTCTTCCACCCTTGTGTCTTGCCAGTGCATGGAAGCCAGATCAGTGCTTAGAAGAAAGCAGAGATGATGACATGGATGTTGTGTTACTGCTCTGCTTGGTAGAGCTGGGTGTATATTCGTTTCTTGCAGCTGCTATAACAAGGAGGCACTGAATAAGTGTCTGAAAGAAAATAAACTTATTTTCTCACAGTGCTGGAGACGAGAAGCCATGATCAGTATTTTGTCCGAGCTGTGCTGTCTCTGGTGGACTTGTTCTTGCTTCTTTCAACTTCTTCACCCAGCCTTCTGCAGCTAGTGGGCATTCTTGACTGCCATTTTACCTGGCCATCTTCCCTCTGTGTCTTCTCATAAGGACAGCAGTCCTACAGGATTAAAGTCCCACCCTCCTCTGATAAGACCTCTCTTTAACATTCATGCTTTGGGAAGATAATATTTTTTATTTATTCTTTGAGAAATTCATACATGTATACAATGTATTTTGATGAGATCCACAGCTCATCCTCCTCTCCAACTCCTCCCAGATCCATCCTCCATGTCTCCATTCCAACTTCATGTCTCTCTCTTTTATATAACCCACTGTGCCCAATTAGTGCTGCCTGTATATGCATGGGCATAGGGCCATGCATTGAAGCATGGTCAACCTACCAGGGTCCCTACCCTTGAATAAAACTGACCCTCCTTCCTACTGTAGTTACCAAATTCCAATAGCTCCTCAGTTAGCGATGTGGCCTCATGAACCCATCCCCCATCCGTGATGGAATATTTATCTTAACTACACCTGCAAACACCCTATTTTCAAATAATGTCATATTCGTAGATACCAAGGTGAAGACTTCAACATTCCTTTTGAAAGACACAATTCAACCCATTAATAGGAGGTTTAGCCAGGTGTGGTGGCACATGCCTTTAATCCTAGCACTCAGGAGGCAGAGGCAGGCAGATCTGTGAATTCAAGGCCATCCTGGTATACAGAGTGAGCTCCAGGCCAGCTGGAACTAAAGGGAGACCCTGTCTCAAAAAATTACCAAAAAAAAAAAAAAAAAAAGGAGATTTAATGATTCCAACTGAGTCTAGAAAAAAAAAACCCCTCTTTATCTCTTCATTTAGATATATATAATATATATATATATATATCTATATATATTTTTTATATATACAAATTGTTATGTAGCATTTACACAGAGCAGAAGAAGGTGTTAGATTTCTCTGGAGGTGGAGTTACAGGTAGTTAGCGAACCATCAATGGGTGCTTGAGAACTGAACTGGGTTCTCTGAATGGCCAGGTGTGGTGGTGCATGCCTTTAATCCTAGCACTTGGGAGGGCAGAGGCAGGTGGATCTTGTGAGATCAAGGCTGCCTGGTCTACAGAGCGAGTTCAGACAGCTGGGGCAAGGGGACGCTCTGTCTCAAAGAGGGACCAAAAAAAAAAAAAAAAAAAAAGAGATATTCTTAACTGCTGAGCCATCTCTCCAACCCCAAAAAGTTCTTATCTATCTATCTACCTATCTATCTATCTGTGTGTATGAGTATTTTGCCTGTATGTATATGTGTACCACATGAATGCACTGCCTGTGGCGGCCAGAAGAGGGCGTCAGATCCACTGGAACTGGAATTACAGATGTTTGTGACCTGCCCAATATGGCTGCTGGGAACTGAACCTGGGTCCTTTATAAGAACAGCTAGTACTCTTAACTACTGAGCCATCTTTTCAGCCCTAAGAAGCTCTCTTTTTTTATTTTAATGAAGGAAAATTGATGGATAGTTTCAGGACTCTTCTAGAAACAGACTTACAAATTATTTACAAGAGTAATTTGAAAAAAAAATTAAAAAAAAATGAGTGGATTTGTGCTGGTCAGAAATATTGTCATCATCTATAATCTCTTAGAGGAACCAACTAGGAGCTAAATAATCTTATTTCTAAAAGAGATTTTCAGTGATCTGTATTCTCTACTGGACAGAATGGACATACCAAAGTCCCCAGTTAAGATCAAATAATACAGTGTACTCACAAATACCACTTGAAATACAGCACTTCATATCTGACTGACCCCAAAGAAGATATAAATGCAGGCCCAAGCTTGTCTCCACAGAATGAGAGACAGACTAGCCAAGGTCTTTTGCTTTCAGAAAATTTCTACAGGAGGCAAGGAGTGGTTCGTATAAATATGCTGACATCTTTCAACAGCTGGAAGGGCTCATTCTGGGTGTAAACGCAGCGGGGAACAATCAGAGATAGAAGAAGAAGAGGTGATTGGCATGCCAACAGGCCGCTGTAAGAACTACAGTGGTGAACAATTACATCGCTCAGAGAACACTTCACAATTGGAAGGAAGAGAATTATTTCAGCACTGAAAGATTTCACAGCTGTACTCCCAAACAAATCTGGAAAAATGCATATTATAGGTACTGGAAACAAAAGAGCCTATTATTTTGTCTCCTTTTAGGTAAGTGGTAAAGTACTGGGAGGTGGCAGAACAGATCATTCTAAAGGACAATTCACTTGTCTTGTCAGCACCTGGGTCTTGCTGGTTGTCATTTCCAGACTGAATGTAGCCCCCTCTCTACAAAAGCAAGATGAGGGGGATGGAGAGATGGATCAGTGGTTAAGAATGCCCACTGCCCCTGCAGAGGAGTTCAGTTCCCAGCACTCAGGGTGAGCAGCTCACAACTGCCTTTAACTCCAGCTCAGGGAATCTGACGCCTTCTACTGGTCTCCGTGGGAGCCTGCACTCATATGCACATACTCCCTGTACCACCACCCCCAAATACAGATACTTAAAGAAATAAAAATAAAACTTTAGCGAGGGACTGTGCACTAAAACAAACATTCACACAGACATGCACACACACACACACACACACACACACACACACTCACACTCATACCAAGGTCAGGCTGGGTGTGTCACCATCTAAGAATGAATCTACCTTGACTGTTCTTTTCTCATTTCCATAGTGATTATCTTTCTGTATGGATTTGGGGTTCAGAATATTTCTAGCATCTGTTCATAGAAAGAATTGCTATATAACTGAAGGGCCAATAAAAATAATATAATCTGACTTTGAAGTGCTGGATAGGCAAAATGATTTAATTTCTCGATTTAAGAAAGCCTCGGGGCCTTTCAAAATTTAAGTAAGGGTGATAGAAACAGAGCATAGTGTTCTAACTTGCTGCTTCCTTGCCCTGCCTATGGTTGAGATTTCAGTATCTGCAATGTCTTGCTTAGCTTACTAAGCACTTACCTCTCTTCCTCAGACATGTCTACTTGTATTAACTTTCTCATTTCTGAGACAAAATACCTAACAAAGAAGCATTTAAGCAAGGAAGAGTTTATTCTGGGTCACAGTTTGAGAGTCTATCATGGCGGGGGAGTCGTGGCAGCAGGAGTGTGAGGCGTTGGTCATATCGCATCTGCTGACAGGAAGCAGAGAGATCAATGCTGGTGCTCAGCTCGCTGTCTCCCTTCATGCAGTCAGAAACCACAGTCCATGCGATGGTGCCACCGGCGTTTAAGGTGGGTCCTCCCATCTAAATTAACTGATTATAGAGAGTTCCTCATGATATGCCCAAGAAGTTTGTCTCCAAGGTGATTATAGATCCTGCAAGTTGACAATCAATATTAACAATCACATCCTTGAGAGCCTAAAGCTAGGGCCCTGTAAGCTACAGTCCTCTCTGGCAGGCTCCTGCTTGGGTCCTGCTACTCAGGGGAAGTAGAAGATACCTAGCAGGCTGTCTGTGACAAAGGACTTGTTTCCTGCATTGAGTATGGTTCTTTTCACAATCACTTCTGAAACTGTTGCTCAGCTCACCTGGTCGCTGTGTCCACCTCGTCACGTAGTCCCTGAACCCACCTCACTACATTTTCTCAGAGCCACCAGCTCAGTCTGTACTCAGTCCTCACATGTTCAAGTCCAGTGTCCAACACACAAGTCCAAGTCCCACACACAGCAGCAGCCATACAGCAGAGCTTCCACAGAGCTGCCGAGACCCTCCCCTGAGCTTTCAAGCGCAACATCACCCCTCCTCATACTAGCCTAAAGGACGAGGCTGCCGTGTTCCTTTCACCTTCTCAGCTCACCATTCTCTTAATCCATTCCTTGCATTACGTTCTTTCTGTCAGTGAACGGGCATTGAATCTGTTTTCCTGACTGAAAGTCCTTATACTTTAAAATGATTTATCCATATCCTGTTTATGCAGTTACCAGGTTCTCTTAAGTGAGAGGACAGCCACAAGTGCGGGTCGTCATCTTCTACCTTGATTGAGACAGGGTCTGCTGTTGTTCACTGCTGTGTATTCCAGGTTAGCTGGTCCATGATATTTCTCTTGACTCTGTCTCCCATCTTGCCACAGGAGCACTGAGACTACAGAAACGTTCTACCATGTGCGGTTTTACATGGGTCCTGGTGATCTGAATTCAAGTCTTCACGTGAACCATCTCCTCAGACCCCTTCCCCCCAGCTGTCATGTTTCACATGTCTATGGATCTGACTGGCTTGCATGTTTAGAAGAATGAGATGGATGGTTGAATGTTTGTGTGGAGCATAAATGCATCCCCGTGGAATCCACTGAACCTGGTTCTCAAGCCCCTCCTTCTCCTACATAATACCCCATGGTGTTCAAATTTTGCCTGACCTCTGGAATTCTTACAGCCACTATGTGGTCATTAGCTGAGTTACTACACCTGCAGCCTAGCAACTTCAGGGCACAGCCTTGGAGATCTCTTAGAGTCTCTTGGGTATGGCTTCCAAAAGTCAACAAATTATTATCTTGGGATGGAAGTTAAACATTTGAGGCACAAAGGTTGTGTTATTATATACTGGAGAAAAACTGCCATAATAAAAGAAAAGTCCCACTTTATTAACCAACAACCAGGATAGATCATCCCAGGGATTAGCATTATATTAGAGGAGATTTGTTCTTCATTTTGATGCTACCAGACCATTCTGTGATTTGATCCAGAAAAAAAAAAAAGCCAGGCAGTCAAAATGTTGGAAACTTTGAGCTGAGCATACTACTAGAAACCTTTTACAATGGCTGGAAGATGCAGAGTTATCAGTTATAGCTCATATGTATGCTTGAGAATTATCCAGTGGTCTCTATCCCTGAGTACTTGCCCTATAAGAATGAGGACCTGAGTGTGATCCTTACAGACAAAAAGCCACAGAAGCAAGCACTCATAGTCGCTGAGCTGTTGAGGCACAGACAGGAGGATTCCTGGGGACCTCTGTCCAGCCAACGTACCTGAATTAGTGAGCCACAGACCAATGAGTGACCCTGTCTCAATAAACAAGGTGGACAGCTCCTGGGGATTGATACTCAATGTTGCCCTCTGACCTCTGCACGTATGTATGCCTGTGCACACATGTGTACACACAGAGAGAAAGGTTCTTACTTGCAAAAAGAATTCGTGCAACTTTTGAGAGCTCCAATATAAGAAAACCTTACATGCTTAAACAATAAATCACAAATGAAGTTTGCCCAAGCCTTCATGACAACCACTAGTAGACTCTACCAGCTGCAAAGCTTCCAAATAGGAGAACAAGTGCCCTAGAAGGCAGTGATGGGAGCCTAGCTATCATTCAAGTCTTCTAAGGAAAGCAGGTATCACACTAAGAAGTGTTTGTGTTTAAAAGGGGGCAAATGCAGTCATGACTTATAGCCCTTTGAATGTTGTTTGATGCCTTCAGAGTTCCAGATGAGCTCAAGAGTCCGGAAAGATGCAGCACAGCAACCTAAAACCACACAGCATTTCACACCAAGCTTAGAGACTTGCATAGAGGCAGACGATGTGGCACTGATTGGAGGAGTCTGTCTACATGGTATAATTTAGCCCTGTGTCCTCCTCTCTTATTTCTGGCTCAGTAATTTTAACTCAGAAGAAATATAACTGTCTGTCTCCCCCTTTTCCACAATGAGATAAGTACATTTCCTGGGTAAAGACATCTAAGTTCAGGGTAGGGAAGTGGTTTGAATAGTGAATCCTAAGCAATAAGACACCTGCACTCTCATCAATCTCTCTATTATGAACTCCCCTGCTCACCAAAGCTTTTCTGGTTCACAGCTCACATAACTGAGCCTTTCTGGTCAGTCTTTCTACCCATCCTCTTCAGGGAAAGGAGACAATCAGTCCATCTCATTCAATGGGTCTAAAATATACGTCTTGACTGCAGTATGCCATGCACAATTCTTCACCACTGCCCTCACTCCATGAGACACCCCTGCTCTTCCCAAAGGTTGGACCTCATCTTGCATCATTCTCTCTGCTCAACCTGGGACCACCCATCATCCCTTCAGAACCTTGCTGGTGGCTTTCCTAGGGCCCTGCCTTCCTGCAGCTATGCTACCTTCACTCCTTCCTGCCATGGGGAAACCCTTTACCTTAGCCTTGATGAGCCTTCTGTGCCTCTGAACCCAGCCTTCCATTTTTTCTTCTGACCCCGACTCTTTCCTTTTCCATGGACTTGGGTCCCTGACAGAGGGCAATCGGTACTCCTCTTCCACCAATGAACCTACATTTGACATGACCAGAAATTCTCTCATCCTTTTAAAAGTCTTAGTCTTTCATTGGGCAAACTACAATCCTGGTGAAGGAACACCATCAGACTTCTGGAGCCCTCTCATTGCGTAATGTGTGCATACATGTGTGCATGTGTGTGTCTGTGTGTCTGTGTGTGTGTCTGTGTATATGGTGCTGGAGATGGAACTCAGACCTTCATATATACTAGGTCAGTACTCTGCCATGGCACAATGGCCTAGCCCTCTTGCTTAACCTCTTCTGAGTACCATCCACTTACCTGCATCTGCTTAAGGATGCCCTATTGTCAGGCGTCTGCCTGACCCCTTCCAACCTTCCGCCACTAAGTTCCAGCATTTCTACTGAGTTGCCCATTTGCTTATGATGCTGATGGCTGCCTGCTAAATCCCCTTTCCTTTCTTCCTTACACCTCCCTCAGTACTGCCATGCAAAGTCCACCCCCTCACACTGTGTCCAGCCCCCTGACCTACACACGGTATTAGTATCAAATAACATCTAACTTCAGGACTTCGAGCTCCTGTCTCTCCAGCCTGAAGCATCTCGTATTCTCCTTTGCTCTCTCCCCTATCTTATATTAAAAGTCACTCTTTGGGGGCTAATTTTGGTCAAGGGTTCTTCCTCAGGACAGGAATCCACATCTTCCTCCGGGCTCAGATTTATGTGACAGGTAGGAACTACTCTACCACCCTCCACTCGTTATGTTACCCCCAAAGTATGCGTGTGACTACATCCTTATGGGTCCATTCACACCTAGCCTCCAGCCTCCAGACTGTCTGGATTAGTTACTTTTCTCATTGCTGTGGCAGAATACCCGAAAAAAGTAACTCATGAAAGGAAGGGTTTGTTTCATCTCAGTCTCCCGTGGTGGTGAAGCATGCTGGCAGGATGTGAGGCAGCTGGTCACAGTGTGTCTGCAGTCAGGAAGTAGAGAGAGATGAATGCTAGTGCTTAGACCACTTTCTCCTTTTTATTCAGTCTGTTGCCCCAACCCATGTGATGATGCCACCCACACTCTGGATGAGTCTTCTCTCCCCAGTTAAACCTTCTGGAAATGTCTCTACAGGCATAGCCAGAGGTATATCTTCTCAGTGATTCTATATGTAATTGAGCTGGCAATAAAAATTAACCATCATTATGATTCTGTTGCTGAAGACACTATTTCCTCTGGTCACAAGACATAGAGAAACCAATGGAATTGAGCTTGGAGTTTCCTCTCTGCTGCCTGACTTTCATAGTGTTAGGTACTATGCAGGTTGGTGGGGGAAAGAAGTTAGTAACAATGTTAGTCAGCTGTGGACTCCGTGCTACAGTAACCTTCCAGAAAAGGTGCATGCATCAGTGAAATAGTGGCCTGACTGTTATGGGGTTAACCAACCACTGTGTGACTAGATTTAAGGCTTGATACATAGGAGATAATTCATCTGGTATTGCATACCTGGTCAAAAATGGGTGGCTGGGAGTTCACAGGCCCTAGTAGGGAAAATGCTACTATTTTTTTTTGTTGTTGTTTTTAAATGGAAAGAAATGTTATATCTATCAAATCACCTTCTAAATATTTATGTTTATGCTCACAGATTAGTACTACTGGCAACTTTGATTGGAAAAGCTTCTTTCTACAGCAGGCAGTAGTTAGTGTAGAGACCCATACCCAGTTACCACAGAGATTCACAGTGCTGATAATGAGTGGTTGTGGTGTGCCTGGCCCTAAATGGACAGTTAACTTACCCTTTCCTAGGATCAGGTAACATTAGAGGAGAGGCCAGAAAGAATGTAAAGGACAGATTAAGGGATGGAAAACAGTCTTCTTTGTGGTTGTATTCATGAACTCATAACAGCTGTGACTATGTGGAAGACCGGAAAACAAACAAATAAACAAACAAACTTACATACATACATCATCTCCCCTAAGGTGGGAATGAGACCATTCTGCCTGCCCTGATCCTGGCAACAAGTGGAAGGCCACCCTCACTGAGGGTTCCCACCAGTCCTTCAGTAGCAGGTCACATTGCAAACCAAGGATAAGGCCAGTTCATATTAGCCAGTCATGGCAGGAAACCAAGCTCTTCCTAGAGATCGCCACAGAAATCCCTGGAGAGTGGGTATCATTTGTCTTGGTTCTTTTTAGTGTTTCAACTGCCTGATCCCTTTCTCACACATCACAGGAACCACACTGAGGCCTCAGAGCCCTGGAAGGAAACTTGGCCTCTTGTATAGCCTCTCAAAGTCATTAGCTAGAGAAAAACCAGCAAATGTTTCAGGCTTTGAGAGCCAAAGAGAAAACTGAGGAAACCATAGGAAATTACAAACCAGGAGATATTCTATAGGAAATTATAAACCAGGAGATATTCTACCTTTCCTTTTTCCAGCTGCCTGGTGAGGGCCTTTCTGGGGGGTGGACAGACAGGGTGTGCATTCAGTTACCATCCGGTGGAGGTGGGGGCAGAGCGCAGGTGTAGGGGGAGGAATCTGGTGGTTCTAGAAGGTGTGATGGGGCAGAATGAAGCTCTCTTCACCTATAGAACTTGATTGCTCTGAGATTATTTCTTAGAACAGGCTAGGCTTACCCACCCCCTTTCCTGAGGTTACATGGGCTGTGGCAGTGCTTCAGACAGGGGCCAACTCCAGACTTACCATGTTGCCTGCTTCTTTCTGGATAGCATCACTTGGTGGCTCCCATTCCACATCTCCTTGACAGAGACCATAATGTCTGGGGTCAGGCATGGAAGTCATTAGACAATAATCAATCACCTGCCAACTTAGGATAGATTTCAAGTATTAGCTGCCTGCCCAACTTCCTGTCTTTACCCCCGCTGTCTCAGACCCTAGTCTGTGGTCTTGGTGCTATTGTTAAGTCCTTAAACCCACTGGAGATGAATCAAACCTTGCTTTGCATTAAGAAGATGCAAAGTACTGACTCTCCAGGCTCCCCCATTTCTGGGGTTACCCTAAAGCAGTGAGTTGGGCTGCTAGTGAAAGTTTAACAGTCATAGTAAAGTAGTTTTCATATGGCCTTGGAGATGATTTGCTGCTTGGCTCCCATTTACCTTATATCCCTGACATTCCTGATTGACCCCCAAAGCTTAGGACTTTCAGCAGGGGGCTGGGATACCTTCACTCAGCCCTGGAAGACACAGGAGCAGCATTGTGGGTAAATGGCTACTGAACATTTGAGATGAGATAGATCAAGTAGCACATCAGATTTTGATACCTTAAAATCAGTGTAAAATATTGTATTGTGTTTGCTAAGGTTGCATGCTACAAGAATTACATTTTAGTTCAAACTGTTTGACTGAAACTAATTCCACCTATTTCTTTTTGCCTTTTAACATGACTACTGGAAAATATAAAATTACATATGCACTTCACACAGGTAGGGCTACACCAGCAGGTTGCTACTCCCTACTCAGTATTTTCTCCTGTGTAACTATGGCCACACCAGGGGCTCAGCCTCAGCTGTGATATTCACCTCTGATGCCAACCCTGCTGCACTGAGCATGATCCCTCTGGGCTTCTGATTATAGCCTTGAGATTTCTGGAAGAGTATTCAATGACCAGCCCCACATTGTTGGCCCCTTATAGGCATCCTGGATCTCTGATGGCTGTCCCTAGTTCATTTTCAGTCCCCTGGCTGCCTGGCCCCATCCCTCAGTTTTAACACTGTGTTCTTGACGGACAGGTTCTTTGGGTTTCTGCTTTAGAAGCCATGCAAAGTAGCCCTGGGTCACATGATATATTTCCCATAGGAAGAGACAAACAAGCTAATTTGTTACCAGGATATCCAAATCTACTAGATCTAGTGTTTTGCATCAATTTCTTCTGCACTGAAACATTCCACCCTGGAGGGAAACATTTCAAGACTCAAAAAGTTCTTCGGAGATGTTCTTTAAGACTCAGGAAGTAAACAACTTAGAAGTTTCAGGAAGTTCTGATTCCCAGGACCCCTCCCTCCCTGAGGTTTTATAAAGAGCAAGAACTGCAGAACAGAGGAGACTCTCCCACGGGTAGAACCGCCTACGTATCATGCAGAGAGCTCCGGGGTCCTCACCCATGCTGCGGTCAGCTTTTAGTCATATAGGTGACTTTGTGTTACCCATGCTCCTGTAGGCAACTCCAATAAGCCCCACTGCTTCTTCAAGTTGGACTTACTTTGATAGTATTACTACTTTTGTCTGTCATCAGTTCCTGTTTTAGCTTGATTTTGTTGCTGTGATAAAACACTCTGACTAAAAGCAACTTAGGCAAGAAAAGGGTTGATTTCAGCTTACAGGTCAGTGGCATCGTTGAGGAAAGTCAGGGCGGGAACTTGCAAACAGAAACCATGGAGGAAGGCTGCTCACTGGCTTGCTCTCTGGATTATGCTTAGCTAGCTTTCTTATACATCCCAGGTGCCCTTGCCTAGGGAATGGTGCCACCCACAGTGTGCTGGGCCCTCCTACATCAGTGAACAATCAGACAATCCCCCACAGACATGCCCACTTGAGGCAATGCCTTAATTGAGGCTCTCCTTTCAAATGACTTTAGGCAGTGCCAAAACCACAATCCTCAGTCTGGAGTGAGTAGACATTTGTTCATATATCCGGGATTATAGTGTCAGATAATAAGAGAGAGAGAGAGAGAGAGAGAGAGAGAGAGAGAGAGAGAGAGAGAGAAAGAGAGAGAGAGAGAGAACTGTGCAGCACTGTCTTTCTCTCTGGGTGAGGATGGCCTGTGAGAGGGGCTGTACCTGGCTGTCTCGGGGGCTCTTACTTGGTTCTGGCTGATCCCTTTCTGCTCTATTCCCTATTTTTTCTGCCAGCAGGTTAGACTCCAAAAGGCATCCATTTGGGCTACTTTTCACAGACCTGGAGGTCCTGGGGTAAATGCTCATCTACTGCCCCAAACTTGAAAGCTGTCCTTGTCAGGCCTTGCCTCTGTATTGTTGCGTTTCACTTGGGGTGTGATTTTTGCTGCTTTACACATTTTAGTCATGCTTCCAGGTCCTCTTGTAAGTTTCTTGTCTCTTGTTAAATAATCAAAGGCATTAGGGGAGGGTGGGTCCTTGCTGGAGCTCCAGGTAGAAAGGGGAAATATCTGTTTTTTCCATATTTGTGTGTGTATATTCATGTATGTGGATGGGCATGCATGCAGAGGCCTGAGGTTGAAGCTATTCTCTTTCCCCTTATTGAATGAGGCAGGGTCCCCCAGTCAATCCCAGAGCTCACTGATATAACTAGTCTTGTTAGCCAGCTTGCTCTAGGGGATCCCCATCTCTGCCTTTTGAGGCTGGAATTACAGGTAGCCTGCCTCACTTAGCTGGTATTTAAATGGGTTCTGGGAATCTTAAATCTGGTCTTTTTGCTTGCCCAGCCCAGCCATTTCCCTAGCTCAGAATGCCTATTTGATCACAGCTTTGCCAATAAAGTCCTATAAGAAGTCTGGACCTCCATATGAACTGTTAGGCTTCTCTCTCTCTCTCTCTCTCTCTCTCTCTCTCTCTCTCTCTCTCTTTCTCTCTCTGTCTTAGCAAGTTAGGAGGCTGATCACCCACAAACTCACACCTTCCTTTTGTGCCCCATCTCTAATTGACTTTGGAATAGAAACCATTGCAGCGCCTTCCTCTGACGTTCTTATATCTAGCCCCGAGACCTTTGCTCTTATGCCTACTCTGAGTCTTTTTGTCCCAATCTCACCTGCAACTTAAATATTTTTCTGTTCACTATCTATATTGAAACCTACACTGTGCTGGACAGCTCTGATTGTCAGCTTGATACAACCTAGACTCACTTGGGAGAGAGTCTCAAGGAGGGATTGTCTACATTGGCCTGGCCAATAGGCAAGTCTGAGGGCATGCTGTCTTAATTAAGTTAATCGACATAGGAAAACCTGGCCTAGTATGAGAGGCAGCATTTCCTAGGCAGGGCATCCCTGAACTGTGTATAAGAGGAGAGATGGAGCTGAGAAGACATGCAAGTAGCAAGGATGTGTTTATTTCTCTCCTGTTCTGTTCTGTTCTGTTCTGTTCTGTTCTGTTCTGTTCTGTTCTGTTCTGTTCTGTTCTGGGTTGCGTTTATTTCTGTTCTGTTCTGTTCTGTTCTGTTCTGTCCTGTTCTGTTTTGAGATAAGCTCTCCCTATATCCCCAGCTGGCCTGGAACTTACTATGTAGGCCTCGATCTCACAGAGATCCTCCTGCCTCTGCCTTCTGAGGGCTGGAGTTAAAAGCACGTGTCACCATACACTGGCTGTTCTCTCTGCTCTTGACTGTGGATGTGATGTGCCCAGCTGATTCAGGCTCCTGCCTCCCTGACTTTCCCTGCAATGATGGACTGTAAACCTGGCTTTCCCCCACCTAAGTTGTTTCTGTGGGGAATTTTATCACAGTGACAGAAATGAAGCTAATTCAAACAGTGAGGGTAGAAGAAGCCTCTTAGCCTCTGCTGCAACCTTGAGAAGACCCTGGAGCTTTATTTTGGAGAAATGTGGTTCGTCAAGTAGATTCCTCCAGAACTTTGAAGAACGGGGTTTTACGAGTTGTCACTGAGGGATGGTATTGGGAATGCCAAAGTCCAGGTTAGCTTCCCCATTCCACAGGACCAGTGAGCTTGTGCTGGGGGTTGCTGGGCATTAATAGTACATGGAGAAGGAAGATGAAGGTCTTCTGGGCTTGTTCCTGACTACCCTACCAGACCCCTCACTTTGTCTGTATTTGGTAGGTGATAGAAGCCTGCAGCCTTCAGGAGCAGAGCTGTCTCCTATTTGCCTCCTCACAGTAGGAGATCTTCCTGTGAGAATTTCAGTTTTAACACAGGGGAACCTTTATCCCTCCTAAGAATGAATGCCTGGTACTTGTACTCAGGAAGATTTGGGGCCACACATGGAGAGCTGTGTGGTTGCTATGCCATGCTGGGAGTCTGGCAGGCAGAGGATGAAGATGACGAAGACATATTTCACTTTCCCGGTTCAATACTATTGGTTTCTCATAGTCAGCCAGGTTTCCATAGTAGGGAAGCCTAGAATTTTCTGGGCCCTTCTAGGCTCTTCCATTGGTAAAACTCCAGCTGTGCTGCTCGATCTTCATTGTCAACTTGGTTGGATTCGGATTCACTGAGGAGACATATCTCTGGGTGTGGCTATGAAGACGTTTCCATAGAAGTTTCACTCTGGAGGGAGCATTCATCCTGAATACGAGCTGCACCAGTCATAGGCTGGGGTCCCAGACTGACTCAAAAGAGGAAAGGGGGGAAAGGTGAGCTGAGTCCCAGTATTCCTGCTCTGTTTCCGAGTTCTCCCAGATGTGAGGAGTCCCAGCTGCTCATTCCCGCCACCATGAACTCTGCCGCACCTTCTCCTCCCCTGATGGTCTTAAACTATGAGCAAAAATAAAACTCTCTTCCCTTCCGATGCTACTGTCAAGTTTCTGGTCACAGCAAGAACAGTGACTAATAGTGTCACATGGGGACACTATTGCTGTGCTCTTCTCATCCTGCTCAGAGTCATGAGGACCAGGATGGTCTCACAGGAAGGTAAGGGACCTCAGCTGGCCCCTGCTGAAGCCCCGGCACCTCTTTCTATGGAACTCTGGACTTTGCAAGGCTTCTAAAAAGCTCCCTTCTTGAGAGATACCTGAGCTTGAAGGTACTCATCATCCACAAGGGGGTGAATCTCACTTGGCACAGATGGGGAGGAAGAGGGTATGGCAGCCCCAGCTAAGGAAGGCTGCATGGGGGAACTCTGCAGGCCTCAAGATCCATGAGTTTAATCCTGGCACTCTTATTAATGTTGACAATTGCAAACATCAATAGTGTGTATCAATAATCAAGTTTTATCTTGTTTTTTTTTCTAAGTATATGTGTGATACCTTTATAATGTTTTGCGGTTTGCAAAGCAGAATTATAACCCTGGCAACAATCTCCAAGTCATGTCACAACTGAGAAAACTAACTTTCAGCTCCCGAGTTCCAATCCCCTGCCTTAGTCTAGCCTGAAATAAAGATATCTACATCTAGAAGGTTGTACTTTAGGCTTAGATCTTTACTGGGCTGTTCTTTGACAAGCTAACTTTGAAGTCCAGAGAGCACTGGAGAATCAGTTTATTTTCTGACTTTGCAAAGCTAGGCATCAGCTCACAATAGCTGACACACTGATTGGGTGTCCAGAACAGTTTTTATAACCCTAATACAAAATTCCCTAACTACCTTTCCTCATTGGCAGAGTAGTCAGGAGGGTACAAGCTGATACATCATTTAAGTCTTTCCCTGTGTCACTTATGTTTGTCTATTTGTTTAGCAAAGACCATGTGTGGGTTCATCTTCATTGTTTACATCCTGTTTCTTCTAAAGTTTATCAGGCACATGACTTTTTCAGATTCGCAGACAGGCCTGGCTGTTTATAATTTCTACTCCAAACTTTTAACCTTAATGGGGTGGCAGCCAGACTAGCAGAGTTTGGGAGGGGTTGGTCAGACTGCCATCCCAGTCCAGTGTTTGTTTTTGTGTATCAATAATGTACCTCATGGCCAAAGATATTTTTATTTTGAAAATGTACCATCAGATTTTATTGCTTACAGACCAGTGAGTAGCTACTTCCTGTTCCTGCTTTAACCCCTGAAATGGTTGGTTTTAAAATTTTCACTGATGAAACAGTGGCATGAACCTCAGGGGAGCAACCAAACATTTTCTACCTCAATTTAAGTTTTGCTTCACAGGATGGAACCCATACCTGGCAGTGATACCAGGCCTAAGCAGCTGGAGCTAGAAAGGTCACAGGCCATAGGGAAAATCCTACTAGTATTATTTTGCCTAATGGACATAGTGTTAAATCAACTCCTAATGAGTTATGTTTATATCCATAGATTAATGGACCTCTCAATTCTTACCAGAGAAGCTTCTTACAGCATGATTAATATAGAGATCACAACTGGTCAATGCACAGAATATGAGACTGCAAAGTGTTTAGCCCTGAGTGGGACACCAATGTCACACCCTCTTCTCCGGAGGCGGCTCAGGGATCATTTCAGAAGGTAGGGGGAAGATGGTAACAGCCAGAGATGGTTTCCACAAGCAGGGAATTTACTCCTATGAATTCACAACAATTGTAGCAGCATGCACAAGACTTACGTAACCTCAAGCCAGATAAATACCAAGCATAGATCAGGGGAGGTGGGTAAGCAGGCTCACCAGTAGCTGAGGAACTATTGACAACTAATAGCTGCTGGGAGAGAGAGAGTGAACATTTTTCAAAGGTGTGACACTCAATAGGTTAAACAGGCTCCGGGAGATGGACTAGTACTGAAGGGCTTTGGTGGCATAAATTAGAACTCAATAGACCTTAAAAAAAGTTGAGGACATAAAATCAGGTGGGGCTAATAAGGAGGACTACAGAAAGAAGAGGGAGTCTGAATTGGATCAAAATAAATCTTATGAAATCCTTAAAATTTCAGTAAACATTTTTAATTGATTAATCATTATTGCATATGTGCATGAGTGTGGGTGTGTGAGAGCCATACCATTTGCATGGAGGTCAAAGGACAACTTGCAGGCATTCATTCTCTCCTTCCACTGTGGGCTCTGGGAATCAAATTCAGGTCATCAGCCTTGGTGGCAAGCGCCTTTACCTGCTGAGTCATCTTGTTAGACCAATGATGGCCAATCTCGACAACTTGGTTGGGTCAGAACTCAACTAAGAGGCAGAGGGCTCTGGGAGGTTCCGTGAGGGCATTTCCTAAAAGCACTAACTGATGGGAAAAAATATTTCCCAGAGCGCACAGCACCTCCCAGTGGAGGGTAAAGCAGGGTTGCTTGCCTGTCTGTCTTCACTGCCTGCTGGTGAGCAGGTTACCACCACCTCTATCATCTCTCACTGACGTCAGGCTCCACCCTTTCCAGCTTTCCAACGGCACTGCAGATGGGCAGTTCTTCAAGAAGCCTCTAGGCCTTTAGCACCAGATGGGGACTGCGGAGACTGCGGAGATTTTTGTGGACCTAGCTTTTCTGGCTTGAAGGCAGCCATTGTTGGGCTACCCAGCTCCCGTTGTGCAAATCAATGTACTAAATTTCATTTAATAATATATATTCATTCTATTGCTTCTGTTACTCCAGAGAATCTTAACAGAGACTCCTTTATCCTTCAAATCCAGAAACATGAGTGGTACCTACCTTCTGTGACGTTCCTTGGGCTCTGTCTCCCCATCTCCTCCTAGAGGGTGAGGTCCCAGAGCCACCCCTTGGCTGTGGATGAACTATTGTGTATTTGATAAAGCAGAGCTCAGAGCTGTTTCCCTTTAATCTTTTGAGAGAAACTATAATGGCCTTAAGGATGTGGGCATGGTTTGTTTGTTGAAGGCCTTACTGTCCAGCAATTTGGGGCTTGGTACTTCTCGGACCCTGTGTACATGGTCGGTTACTAAGCTTTCTTGCTCCATGTGGAGTCTAGACTTCTAAACCTCACTGCTCACATGTCAGGCCTTTAACATGACACACAGAAAGTGCCCTGCATTTCTAATCTCTTTTGTTCCCTGTGGGTAATTGCACAGAAAATCCCATCACAAAGCCCTCAAAGGGAATTACGGAGAATTAGAAAGCTCCTTTCTGGCTTACCAGGCTTTCTCTCTGACAGAGACATGGGCAGCTTTTGAATGAGGGACTAAGGAAGAAATCTGACCTCTGAACCACATGCTTCCCTCGTGTCGCTTAGAAGTCCCCGTGGGAGCCTCCCTGTGTTGGCCTTTCAGGTGTTTTTCCAGCTCAAACTCCAGGATTCAATCACGGGGCATAGGGGAAGACAGAGGCATCCTGAGTACTTCATCGAACACTGACTGTTCAACACTTAAAGGCCTCGCCTCTGACTAGCAAAATTAAAGTTCTGCCTTGTTCACCAGGCATGGTGGCTCATGTCTATAATCCCAGCATTGTGGCAGGATTGATGCAAGTTTGAAGCCAACCTGGGCTACAGAGTGGGACCCTGTCTGAAACAACAACAACAACAACAACAACAACAACAACAGTCACACACACACACACACACACACACACAAGCACAAACACAAAGCAAGCAAAAACAAAAAAAAGTTTCACCTTGTTAACACATCACAATGGGAATTAAGTGACCATCATGAACTTCAGAGGACAGAATACGTTCCCATCATAGTATCACATAAACCTTAAGGACCTAGCCATGTTTTAGGCCCATGGAGAGGGGCAGGGCAGGCTCAGGGAGGAAGAGTCCATTCTGCTTCCTATGGTCAGCTGCCTGTGGTGACACCAATTCCTCCCCTCTTGCTTGATCCCTCTCTCTCCAGGCTTCTTAGAAAACTCACCACTGAACCTACCCTCAGGGCCCACGGCATTCACGCCATCCAGGAACCTTCTAGACACGCAGGCATCAGGCTCTCTCTGGCCCACTGAACCCCTGTAAGCTGTAGGGGCCTGCGGGGGAATTGTGCATGGCCAGTCTGACAGCGAGGGCTGGAGCCCCTCTTTCCCCAGCAGGGTACTGTCCCAGACCAAGACAGCAAGCGGCCCCAGAGCCACTCTCCTGCCTCTGCTTCCAAGCCAGACCATGGGCTCATTAGGACAGAAGACACAGAGGGGCAGGGAAGCTGCTAAATGAGAAGGCTGCAAGTTGTTAGCCTAATTAGCTGAGCGGCTCCCAGAAGGAGGTCCCACTAGGCAGGGTGCGCTGGTTAACAGCTGAGGCTCCTTACAGTTAGGAATTCCCATCCTTCAGCCCAACGTTTATTTGTGAAGGAGATAGGACTAGGAAGAGACCTCCTTAGGTCCACTGTGTGTATTTACATATGCATACACATGTATAAGTATGCATGCATATGCATTTAGAGGACCATCCATCTATCCATTCCACCCCACACCCCCAGCTCCTCTCTAAGGATACAGAAGCTCGTTCCTTTGCCCTTTTCTTTTAAAAAAATTTTAAAAAATTTTATTTATTTCTGTATGTGTATGAATGTACTGTCTGCATGCAGGTTTGTGCACCTGTGTGGTGCAATGCCGCGGAGGTCAGAAGAGGGTGTCGGATTCCCCTGGAACTGGAGTTCTCCTGGAATTGGAGTTACAGACGGTGCTCAGCCGCCATGTGGGTGCTGGGGATCGAACCCGGGTCCTCTGTAAGAGCCGTCGGCGCTCTTAACCGCCAGGCCGTCTCTCCAGCCCCCTTTGCCCTTTTCCATTCAGTTCCACATCTACTCTCTCTGCCGACCCTCTGAGCAGGAGGCTGGATGCTGCCAGTGGATAGGAAGCCGCAGCCTCAGGTCAGAGAGGAGTAGAGTCAGGCCACCGCTGCTGTCCCAGAGCAGTTGGCTCTCTACTCTGTCACTTCCCAGGTTCTGTTTCCTGAGGGCTATTGTCTCCACCTGTGGTTGTAGACCCTTGGTGTGTGGCACCCTACCCTGCCCACACATTTGTCAATAGCCCTTCTTTGTACTCTCCTCACCTCTTCCTCCAACCCTGCAGTTCAGAAGAGCCAGCTGTTCGTGGATTGATTTAATGTGTCTAGAATAAACTGGATGGACACAAGCCATCGGAGGAGAGCAGCCATCTTTTTCTTTCATTTTCTGTCTCTCTGCTTCTAGGAGGCCAGTGATGAATCTTCTTTTCAATCCCCATACATACTTGAGGACTTTACAAACTGAAGGAGCTAATTTCACCTGTAGCCATGTTTTCTTATTTTCTTTAGAGACAACGTCTCATATAGCCCAGGCTGGCCTTGAACTTCTGGTTCTCTGCCTCGACCTCTCGAATGTTGGGACTCTAGGCATGTGTCACCATGCCTGGCATCTCTAGTCACCTGTTGCCTTCTGTTTTCAAAGCACAGAAGGGTCCACAGCACAGAGGAAGCGCAATGGGGCAGGAGGGTGGGAAGGGCCTTGGAGGTTCAATGCTCAGTACGATGTCCTTGATATTCCACATAGCCTTCTTCCTAGGAGTTAATCTTTATTGATCCCTCTTTCTAGAACTTTCCTCTTCTAGATACCCCAAGGGCCTGTCTACCCCTTACCACCTCAGGAGTGTGTTGACATTATCAGCCTTACCAGTGGAGTACTCCAGGGACTCCAAACACCATGGCACACCCTTCCCTTTCTCTTCCTCACCTGCCTTCTTTTCCTTAAGAACAGAGGTCCATGAGACGTTTTCAGCATTCATTTGCTATTGCTTGTTTCTCCATACCCTTGGAGCTCCTCAGCATGGCCAGAGTTGGCTTTGTTCATGGCTGTAGCCTTACAGTTGAGCTGAGAAGACATTGGGGAAGAATTTGTTTGGTCGGTGAGTGAATGTGAGTGAGTGGATGAATAAATGCTTTTGTGTGACCAACCTGAGATATCAGTATTTGACAGGAGCAGGGCTCCGAATACCTGTGGGCATTGAGGGGGATGTTGCATTCAGCGTCATCAGGGTTTGACAGAGACCTACATAGCTGGCCTCTTCAGGTGGCCTCAGCTATACCTTCAGTCAGACCAAGGCTCCTCTCACTACCTATCCGTCCATAGACCCCTGAGCTGTGCATTCTGGGAAGTGTTGGGGAACACCGAGGGTCTTCAGGGTTTAAACACTAGAAGTGCATGATTTAGCCCTATGAAATGAGACCTAAAACCATCATGTCCCCACCCAGGCACGGGTGTCTAATACTGCTCAATGTACCTCTGTGAGGAAGCCCTAGAACCCCAAAGGATGTCCCCACCTTCTTCCCTCTTGGTCAGTGCCCGGAAGGAATCCCCAGGAATGGATCTCTTCTTTTTGTGCCCTCTAAGCACAGAGGTGCCAAGGACACTTGAGTATGCGGCCCTGTGCTCTGGTGTGGGTTGGCCTGCAGGGGTCACACCCTTCACAGGGGAGATTAATCTTTGATAATTGTCCCAGAGGAAGATACAGGCCAGGATACTCATAGTCAGGAAATCAAAGTCCTGGCTTCCAATCCTGACTTGGCCATGAACAGGCTGTGTTGCTTTAGATAGCTCTCTGGTCTGCATTTTTCTTTTTTTTTTATTAATTTTATTTATTTCTGTATGTGTATGAATGTACTGTCTGCATGCAAGTCTGTGCACCCGTGTCGTCCAATGCCACGGAGGTCAGAAGAGGGTGTCGGATTCCCCTGGAACTGGAGTTCTCCTGGAATTGGAGTTTCAGATGGTTTCAGCCACCATGTGGGTGCTGGGGATCGAACCCGGGTCCTCTGCAAGAGTGGTCGGCGCTCTTAACCGCTAGGCCATCTCTCCAGCCCCTGGTCTGCACTTTTCAGCAAACTTCAGGCCCTGGATGCTCACAGGTCTATGGCTCTATAGTTTCATCATGGAATATGGACTTGAACAGAATAAGGAAGCAGCCAGCCTTGGATCTCCATTGTCGTCCTTCTACCTTAGTCCTTTCTAGTCAGAATCTCCTCGCCCTCTTCTCTGTGTGTCTCTTCCTGTCTCTGTCCTGTTCCTTCCAGGTCTCCTGTGTCTTGGTAGATTCAGACCCCTCATTTCTAAATCCCTATCCCTCCCTTGCTCTGATGTAGTCCATGGCAGACACTTCTGGTGTTGTCTCATCCCTTCCACCCTTACCCTTTCCATGTTGATGCTCAGGGCCAGCACATCCACGGTTCTTCCTGTAGGTGCTGCGTGACCACTATGAGGAAGGCATTAATTACTCACTTTGGTAGCTGGTAAGAGTCAGTGGGCAAATATTTGCCCTCCTAGGACTACTTCAGAAGCTGGTGTTTGCTGCCCACTCCCATGTTTCCCTAGTGGGGCTGAGCATCATTCACCTGTAATGTACACTTTATTGTCTTTTGGTCTCTATTGCACATTGTCTGCTACTAGCATTTTCTAGGGACCACTTCCTAAGTAAACCCTGTAGCAGAGATTTCCACCCAGGAGATACCCATGCATGTGTCCTGCCTCTGCCGCTATCCAGTTCCCAGGCAAATCAAGGAGCAGAATCTCCAACCTTAGGATCAGGGAGACTAGAGAATTTATTCAGGCTTGCTCACAAAGTGAATGGAAGAAAAATATCACTTACTAGCCGACCATCAGTTCTATTTTCCCTTATGGCTGCCCAGAGTCGTGGCATGAACCCAGTGACCTCCACCCATGATGGCAAAATGCCAAGCGAGTGCCAGCTCCCACGTGGCTGGCTTTTATATGCCTCTGGCCCCTCCCCTAACATGGCTCCCAGAGTTCCCCATGCAAGCATTATGTCCAGGCTCTTGGCTCTGCCCTTAGCCCCTCCCTCTACATAAGCTTGAGGAGGTGCTGGATCTCTGACTCCTCCCTTAGAGAGGCAGGATCTCTTGGGCATGAGAAAACCTTCAACGTCAAAAGTCCATGCCTTTTGGAGGACCACCCACCTGACAGACCCTTTACACTCCAAGCTGTATATCCTTGAGGACATAGATCAGAGGTTTCTGTCTGAAACTTGCCCCAACTCCTTTGTGTTGGTTGCTCACGCTCCTGGACTTCCCGGAGTCTCTCCCCATAGCCACCCTCCTGGTGGGACCCAAGAGATCCTTTCTGGGGTCGTCAGAGCCACTGATGCAAAGGCATCCGAGGTCAGAGGCCCAGGCCTTACTTCCTTTGTATAACAGCAGCCAGCCAGCCCATGAACAGAATCTTGGGGGCATCAGGGTATTAGCCTTTTTTCTCTCTCAGCCTCCTGACAAGCCTCCCACTGCCTTCACAAAGGAGTCAGTCAGTTTCAGTTTATCCTCCCTCTCTTCTAACCCCATATATAGGCAACTTCTACTATTCTTTATCCACAGATATACTTCCAAAGGCCTCCATGCCAGCCAAATGCCTCTTGGTCATCGACAAATGAATGAATGGAAACACCTCCTTGGGTCCCTAGGACCCACTGTGATGATTTCTGTCATAACCCCTCTCCACACAGGGTACACAGGAGCCTGCATGTTGCCTGCTTGTCACTGTTCTTGACCCAGCTCTACCTGTCTCTCCATTCTGGCCTTACTCTCTGGGGAGTGACTGGGGGAGCATTCTCGGATCAGGGCGACCCTGATCTTTCATCTCAGACTCATGGAAGATTTTCTGTTTTCCTCTTCAAATTCTCTGAAGGACAGGAGGGTGGAGGATACAAAATCTGGTTAGAATTACATATTGATCTTTTGAGCAAATGTATCCCCAGATGCTGGCTGTCTCAGAGGCAGGTCTCCTCCACTTCCCAGAGCCCTGCTATCAACCTGCCACTCATCCAGACCCCTGGGGGTTTACCCAAAGCCCAAGAGCTGTTCTCCATCAGCCTTTCAGGAAGCTGGAGCTCTACACATCTCTTCTCTGCTTCCTGAAGGCCGACTCAGGGGTGAGCTTAGTCCCTCTCAGTGTGGAGAAGTGTCTGCCTCTGCTCTGACTCCTACCCCGTAGGTACCGTATGGGGACGCTTCTGTTCCCACAAGTCCTCTTCCTTGAGCATCAATGGCTGTCACATACCTTGCTGGTCTGTAGTGCCAGCATGTGGAGTATGTCTCTCAGGCTTGCTGACTCAAGCCTGGTGACTCTGACTTGATGCGTTCTCCATTGCCTTTTGCAGTGCAAACTTATCACCTGAGTGCCCTCAGCACATTCCTGTGGTCTCCTCATCCAAACAGCCACTGGGCTTAGGACAGAGGAAACTGGAGAGCTCCCCAGTAACAACACACTGTACCTAGGTATCCAAAGCATGGACGATGTATGAATTATACTTACTCAGAAGCGTCCCATGTTCAGAAGTGATCTGTATGATAAAAGGATTCAGCACCTAAAGGAGAGGGTGAACATCCAGGATATGCTCAGGAGGGGAAATCTAACACAGACCTTGGTGTGGCAAAAAGGCCTAGGGAACTTTGCAGGACCCAGAGGTTCTTGAGTAAGTGAGAGAAGAACCAGATCCAGAGAGGAAAACTAAGACACACTGGGTCCCTTCTGGAAGGGGCACTGCCAGCTGCATCTGGGATGGGCACCGTGCTGGAAACAGGCTTTCTCTCATCTGGTACTTGCAGACAGCTGGGGAGGGAAGGGGCATCCTGGGTGCTATGGTGTGGGAGTTCAGTTACAGACAGGTGGTCAGAGAGCGGGGGTGGGAACAGAGAAGCTGAAGCAGAGGCTGGAGTTTCAAAGACCCAGGAGGGCACCCACAGGGTCTCTAGGACCTGAAGAACCATGCCTGTTTGGTTCTTGTTGCAGTTGGGAGCCTGGGCTGGAGATAGGAGTTAGTTGCTATCAGATGGGAATTTTAATTTTTTTTTTTGTATGTGTATGAATGTACTGTCTGCATGTAGGTTTGTGCACCCGTGTCATACAATGCCTCAGAGGTCAGAAGAGGGTGTCGGATTCCCGTGGAACTGGAGTTAAAGATGGTTCTCAGATGCCATGTGGGTGCTGGGGATAGAACCTGGGTCCTCTGCAAAAGCGGTCAGCACTCTTAACCACTAGGCTATCTCTCCAGCCCCTCAGATGGGAATTAATTTGCAGCATTGAACATTTCTGCCTCAGAAAGTCCCGAGAGGGCCACAAATCATCACACCACAGCCTTCCCCAGAGCCCAGCAGTGAAAAGTCCTAGCTTCTAGGCTATCCCCCTTCAGGAAGGACAGTCCACCCTACTTCCCTGTCCCTGTCTCAGGCCAGTGACTCTGGCTGGGGTGTCCTGGCACTGGTGGTGGGCCACATCTCTCCATAGGTTTTTGCCTGGGATGTCTGGCAGATATTAGTATGAAGAGTGGCCATCTTGGCACCAATGGTGAAAGATTGGAAGGAGATAAGGCCTTCCCTGACTATTTCTGTCACAGAGGGCTGTGGCCTTAAAAGCCTCCTTCTAACCTGGGAAATGTTCGCTTTTTCTAGATAGTGTTGGTTCATAAATTTTAGCAAGCTTCTCCCAGAACAGCCAGAGACCATAATCAGCAGAGAAGACAGGGACATCATCATCATCATCATCATCATCATCATCATCATCCCATTATATTTTTAAACCATTACATACAGGCTCTAGTATGTAATGGAGTCAGATTGCATGTGTTCAAATCCTAGCTCTACCCCTTATAAGCTGGATGGATATCCTTTGCCCAGTGACCTCTCTCAACAGTCAACTTTTGAATCTGTCAACCATGGCTAAGGAGAGCACCCGTCCAGTGGGGCATTGTGAAGCTAACATGTATTCACATACCAAGTGCTCAGATAGGTGCTTGGCCTGCAGGGAGGGCCTGAGAAGTGTGGGTTATTATTTCAATCTGTGTTTAACAGTTTTTCTGGTGATCCTGGTGAGAATTGGAGACCCCTTGTTCTTATGAATAGCAACAATGATAATAAAGCTTCTGTCACTCCCTGCCTACCTGAGGGCCCTGGGAAGCATTCACATGTTTTCATCGATGTATCCATTCAGTCCCTCAATCACTCATTCATTCATTCATTCATAAATTCATTTATTCAGCATACATTTGTGCAACCTCATGAGCCACATAGGAATGCAGAGTCCCCTCTGGTCTGGTCGCTGCTCACACCCACACCATACAGAGTCCCTTATCCTCACTTACTCACTTTCCATCATTGCCATGAGAAAGGTAGGGGACTGTCCCTTAGTATTTGCCTACCTCTGTATCTCTTACAGAGCCTAGAACACAGTGAGGTCACCGCAGGGTGTGCAGAGTGACATAAGCTCTGGTTGATCAATGCTCAGCCTCTTTATGCTGATTTGTGAGGTCTTGGAGTGCTGCTGATCAGACAGCAGAGCAGGTGCCTTCTCCTGGCTGGCTCAGTAGTTTTGTGCATGATGGCAGATGATCAAGCCTACTGCATCTGGCTCCACTCTGAGAGCTTTCTCCTTCACCTGCCATGGGTGAGGGCCAGATCCTGCCAGGACACCTTGCCTCTGGGACCTGTACTTCAGGCTTCCTGGACTCCAGCATCCAGGCTAGGAAAGCAGCAGGGCTGGAGGCCATTGGTTCAAAGGTGCTTTCTGGAAGCACCTAGAAGTTCTTCTAATGGTGACACCTCAGTTAGGCACGTGGATATTCTCAGCAGTGTCCTAGGAGGGAAATCTAGTCTTCACTGTGCCTGCCCAAAGAAGGTAAGGGTTCTTCCTGCTCCTCAGACCCATGGTTACAGGTATTCATGGTGGATCAATATACCCTTCCCTAAGGACAGACTTTTGGAACATTCCCTGGATCATACTAATATCCACCCCCTCCTTTTGTGGTAAGGATCAAACCCAAGGCACAGATTCCCATTACTCCCAGCATCCCCAATTCTTTCATCTGTGGTTCTCCTCTCTGTTAATCTGATCTCCTGAAAAAGGGAAGTTAGATCTTTGAAGAGACTGGACAAATTTGCACAAAAAAGGGACTTTTGGAGTGCACAGAGCTTAGATTGGGGATTTCCCCTACCACCTGAAGCACAGCGAAGAGCTGGAACCAACCCGAGTGCTCCTCAACTGACGGGTGGATAGAGAAATGTGGTACATCTACACAATGGAGTTCTATGCAGCGGTAAAGAAAGATGATATCATGAACTTTGCAGATAAATGGATGGAACTAGAAGATATCATGTTAAGTGAAGAATTGTCCCAGGTTTGAGACAAGCCTGGTTTACATAGCAAATTCCAGGACAGCAATAGTGATACGGATTGGAAAAGCTCAAGACTGAGCAAAGCCTCCTTTCCTGTCTGAGCTGTAACAAGTTACCATGCACTTGGTGTGTCAGTCTTCTTAGTCCTGTGACCTGACAGGAATCATGTACTTTGGCTCATGGCTTCAGAAGGTCCAATCCTCACTCACGTGGCTCGTGTTTCTGGGCTCGTTGCAAGGCAGATCGTCACGGTCACAGATTCTTCATGGTGGAAAAGCAGCAGGGCGACGTGTGTAGAGGGCGACGCTGGGGCAGGATACAGCCCCCAAGGTCACATCCCAGCAACATGCTTCCTCCCACGAGCATCCCCCACACACCTTTCAGCACCTCCCAATTCTGCCCAGGTATTTTGAATCCATCAAGAGATTAAGGATTGATTAGATCAGAGCCCTCTGGATCTAAAGGTCTCTGGAAATGCCATCGCAGACACCCAGAGCTGAGCTTCACTAATCCCCCCGGCATTTCTCAATCCAATGAAGCTGACAGTCAGAATGAATCATAGCACTCTGTGACTTAATATAGCTTGAATCTGGGCCAGAGAGATGGCTCAGCAGGTAAAGTCACTTGCTGCCAGACGGACGTCCTGAGTTCAATCCTTGGAACCCACATGGCGGAAGGAGAGAACTGACTTCTTATCATGGCACTGTGTTCCCTTCCCCCACAAATAAATATATAAATGTAACGTAAAAGTTGTTTGAACGTGGTATACTGCTGTGAGGGCGGAAGCTTTAAACCAGAGTATCTTTATGATTTGGTCTCCCCTGGAGGCTCTGGGGAGATCATGTTTTCCAGGGCTTTTGAGCACCCCTTGGCTCCTGGCCCTCACTTTCCTCACCCCTGACTCCCTCTGGTATGGACATTTGTGATCACATAGGGTCTACCAGATGGACAAGGATCTCCTATCCTAAGACTCTTAACCGAATGGCACCTACAAAGTTCCTTTTGCCAGGTAGGGTAATGGACTTATGGGTTTCAGGGATCACGATGCCCTATATCTTTGTGGAACTTACATAGCCAACCATAAGCTCAAACTTCAGCTTTGAGTAGGCTGCTTATAAGCCAAATTTCATTTTGTTTTTGAATCACCACATGAGCTAGTTATGACAACGACTTTTGAAAGATGATACTCTGAATAGATCAGTGACCTGTTTGTGATCCAAAGAGACTAGAAGCAGAGTCAGGCTCCTCGGCCAGGGCCTGTGCTTGTAGCCATCAGAGCAGAGAGAGTGGCCTGGAGAGGGTTGGCCGCGAGTTGAAGAGTATAAGTTACTTTTCTGTTGCTGTGATAAAACACCATGATCAAGACAACTTTTGGAAGAAATACTGGACTTACTGGTTCAGAGGGTAGAGAGTCTACCACAGTGGGGGGCATGGCAACAGGCCAGCCTGGCAGCTGGTGTTAGGAGCAGGTCAGAAAGAAGTTAATCAAAAGGAAAGGGTTAACCATGCAGGAGCAACTCTCTAGTTGAAGCAGGTCTGGTTCCCATGACTACCTTAACCACAAGAATACAGTCTGACCCTGAGTTCCTAGTTCTCAGAGCTACCTGAGGTCAGGATGAACTTTCCCAGCCCTGAAGGAGTGCTTCCTACCCCCTAAGAAGCCCATTTCTCTCCAAGGGGCTTCAAGCTGCTAAACACAACCAATCAGCTTAAAGGTCACCACTGCTTGCGTTGTGTTTCTATAGCCTTGCAATTGTGTATGTATGATGTCACCAAGTTCCTCTAGTTTGTGGCTTTGGCTTTAAAAGGTCTCTGTAACGGACAGTCGGGGTCACGCTCATCCCTGCGTGGAATGGGTTGCGTCCCTGACACATCAACAATTGGCTCCCTTGATGTGCCAGTTTTCTTAATTGGGTTCTGGTGCACTAGCGAATTAAATAAATTTCATATTAATCTGTGGCCCCTTGTTGGTTAATTTTGTGAGTGTGGCAGTTTGAGTCCAACACTGGAACCAAAAGCTAGGAGCTCACACCTCCAATGACAGAAAGGAAGTAGAGAGGACACTGGAGCTATGAACTCTCGAAGCCCGCCCCAGGGGTACGCTTCCTCTATCAATGTCAGACCTCTGAGAGTTCCCATGATCTTTCCCAAACAGCGCCACCAACTGGTAGACGATATGCCAAGCTTTCAGATCTGTGAGCCTATGGGGTCATTTCTCATTCAAATCCCACAAAGGGGATAGAGCTATCTTGTAGGCTGGGACCAGGTGGGCAGAGACATGGATGACAGGCAGGCCTTTTCAGACCCAGGTAAGGAAGCAAGACCCCATCTGAAGGCTAGTGTGAGTCCCAGGGTTCTGGGGGTGGAGTGGGATACCGGATAGTAGATGTTAGCTTCCCAAATGTTGCTCCGGCCTGTCTGGACAACTGAGAGAAACTTTTCAGGAATGAAGGTCTAGAGGGCCGTGCTCACGCGAAGGAGTCATCCTCTCTACACTATTGTGTGAGGTCAAAGCTGAGCCCAGGGTGGCCCTCTGACAGCTCTCTGCAATGTTTGGGAATCAGGTGTGGGGTCAGGAGCTGGCTGGTCTTGGGGGGTAGGCAGGGAGATGCTGTCAGCTGTGAGAGAAGTGCTGGTTCTGAGGTGCTCTGCGGGGTAACTGCAGACCTAGACACCCTGTCTGTTTCCCCTCTGGGATGAAATGCGGTGACCCAGGCTAGACCATCAGTGGAGCATCATCACTGTCAACACTTGGTGCTCCTTGTGAGATGGGCTTTCTGTCCCTCCTGTCTCATAATCAGAACGCTCTCCCTAAGCCCATACCACAGGAAGCCCGTGGCTGCTTCATAGCAATGTTCCCCTTCAGAGAGCTTTGGTTGTGGCCAGATGAGAAAAAGTGTGAGATGTCCAGAGTTTAGCCAGTAGGTGAGAACTGGGCCCTGGGCTTCCCTCCCTCCCTCCCTCCTTCCCTCCCTCTCTCCCTCCCTCCCTCCCTCCCTCCCTCCCTTCCTCCCTCCCTCCCTCCCTTTTGTCTCCCTCCCTTCCTTCTGCCCCCTTTAAAGGAAAATTGTAAACACCTAATTAGTTACTTAGTTATTCAACATTCCTCAGTTGAATCTTACTTTCCAGCACTGTTCTTCTACATATAGACATTCACACTCCTCTCAGTTCCCCCAAACCTCAAGTCCCAAAGTGGGTGTGAAATTTCAAAGGGACCAAGGGTAGGTGTTCAGCTCCATACGTGTCATCTAGTATGGGAAGGAAGGAAGGAAGGAAGGAAGGAAAGAAGGAAAGAAAGAAAGAAAGGGGAAGGAAGAGGAATGGATGGAAGAAGGAAGGGAGGGATGGAAAAAGAAAGGAATGAAAGGAAGAAGAAATGAAGAGAGAAAAGAAAAATGGAAGGAGGAAGGGATGAAGGGAAGAATGGAGGAAGGAAATGAGAGGAGAGGAGGGGAGAGAGGAAGAGGAAAGGATGGAGGTAGGGAGGAAGGAAAAAAAACGAGGAAGGAAGGAAGGAAGAAATGGAGAGCAATGGGAGGGGCTGGGGAAGGGAAGGAAGGAGGGAGGGAAGGTGCAGCACACTGTCGCTGGCTGTCTGTGGTGTCTGCTGCTCTGCGGCTTGTCCGTGTGGGGACCATGACTGATGCCAGTGCACAGCCCATTTATTTAACAGGTGAGTGTTGAGCAACGGTGCTGGCCACTGTGGGTGACACAAAGCTGAACACTGGATGGGGCATGCCCTCAGGGAAGAGAAAGCAAGTGGCACCCTCGGTGGGAAGGCTGGACCTGAGCCTGGCACTCCAGGCTAGCAACCTGACATTTTTTCATTATTGACTGGCTTTGTGGAGATGGTGGGGGGTGAGAAGTGGGCAGGAGGCAGCATTTACCCTCTTATCAGTGACTTGCCATCTTGGGAGGGGGCTGGGCTGCACCATCGACAGGAGCAAGTATTGATTTGTCTCTGGAGGAGAAGCAAGCAGAGGGAGGCATAATAAGCTTTTTCTATAACCCCTGCCTGGCTTCCTGGCTGTAGGATTCCCTCCTCTGTGTGGTAAGGCTCACACTCCAGAGTGTAAGCTCAGTTGGAGATGCATCTGACACACAGATATGCAGGGACAAGGATGTGTATGCACACACAGTACACACAGTACACACAAGTACACACACAATCATACCTAGAGAGAGAAGGGGGTCAGAATTCTCTTTCAGAGGTTCCCCCTTCCATTCAGCTTGAGGTTTATCACCAGCTCAGCACCAGAGCTGAAATCAGCTACTTTGGGAGCAACGGTACTTCTGATGCTTTGGTCTTGGCAGGATGGGACCAGGACGTCTGTCTGAGTGACGCAACAGAACACAGTCCATGTGCACAAGGCCTCATGGTCACACCTGTCTGTTCCTACTTACCTACTTGTGAGCTTCCGGTGGCCCCAGCACCGCATCTGAGATAAACAGAGTTCCTGACATCAGTGAGGCCTCTTGATCGGGGTCTAGGGCTGGTATTTCTGTGTCCTTGAGAGTGTCTGAAATGAACTGGGAGATTGAAGCTGCCTGGTCCCGGAAGGGTGAGACCGAGGGGCCGACAGGAGAGGCAGGTTGATTGTCTTCTTTCTGACCCTGGGCTTGATTAAATGCTTGAATGACCCTGCACCATGCTTCTGAGAAGTCTGGATGGCTTACTGCATGACTAGAAACAAGGACCATGTAACCTAATGATACTAAACTGCATTCCCGGGGTCATGTGACTGGTAGGCCACCTTGTCACCCAGGTCTACCTCAGTCTTATTCTTTTTTCTTCTCCCTGGGGGTACTGAGATGAAACACCCCAATAAACTCCGAGTCCTTGCTGGGGACAGTGGCCTGAGAAGGATAAGTCAAGTCACACAGCACATACTCATGGACCAGTTGAACCTGGTCTTGTTGCGCACCTAATGTCAGGCTCCCTCTCTGAGGCACAGAAGGAAGTGCCCAGTCTTGGCTGATGGGAAATGGTCCTGAAGGATACCTTTATTTGCCTCTAGGGTTCTCACACAGTAGTCAGGATTCTGTGAAAGGGGAGTAAAGTGATGCAGGAAGGAGAGGAAGAAAGTCTGTTTCATCCTCTTGAGGAAGGGACAAGCTCAGGGGAGGGAAGGGCAGCCGCTGGGCTCCATCATTTTTCTGTGATCTGTGTGCCGAGGATCCTTCCAGTTAGTTTGTAGTGTTGGATGCTTCTGGAAAACCTTTGTTTTTCTTTTCTAATCATAATTTGCTGTTCTGTCACCTGGCTTTGATGAGGTTTTTCTTTTATTTTTTTTCAGATTAGAAACTCTAGGAGTGGGTGGGATTCCTAGGAAACTGAAGGAAAGACAGAGGATGGGGTCCTCGCCAGTGTGTGTGTGTGTGTGTGTGTGTGTGTGTGTGTGTCCGCATGTGTATGTGAGTGTGCGCATGTGTGTGTATGTGTGTATATGTGTGTGCATGCGCGTGTGTCCACATGTGTATGTGAGTGTGCGCATGTGTATGTGAGCGTGCATGAGTGTGTGTCCCCACATGTGTATGTGAGTGTGTGCATGTGTATGTGAGTGTGTGCATGTGTATGTGTATGTGTGTACGCACATGTGTGTGTGTGCGTGTGTCCACATGTGTATGTGAGTGTGCACATGTGTGTGTGTGTGTGTGTTTGAGGATCAAATTTAGGGCCTTGTGCATGTTAGTAGGTAAATACTCTACAACTAAGCTACCCTCCTGTACATCATTTTTTTTTTTTTTTTTTTTTTTAGGGCTTCACTCTGTAGCCTCAAACTCAGGGCAAGCCTCCTGCCTCAGACTCCCATGTGCTGGTATTAGAGGAACAAGTCACCTACCATACCCAGCTCCCAACTGGCTTTTTCTTTTTCCCTTCCCTTCCCTTCCCTTCCCTTCCCTTCCCTTCCCTTCCCTTCCCTTCCCTTCCCTTCTCTTCCTTCCTTCTTTCCCTCCCTCCCTCCCTTCCTCCCTCCCTTCCTCCCTCTTTCTTTATTTTTCTTTCTTCTTGAGATAGGGTCTGTATAAATTTTCCAAGCTGCCCTTGAATTTACTCTGTAACACAGTTGGCAATCCTCCTGCCTTGGTCTCATGAATGATTACAGGCGTGTACCCAGGCTCGGCTCTCCCCATTGCTTTTTAAGCTGGTGGGGCTGTGCAGGAGCTGCAGTCCTTAATCATGCTGAGCACTGATCGTTGTGAGGGCCCAACATGCATATTGGCTGGTCATCTGACTGACAGCGCTGCTTTAGTGGTGTTGGGCAGTGGACAGTGGCCTTCTCCACTGGAGCTACAAGATGTGGGCAGGGCTGGCCATACCGTTCCTCTGGCCTCACTGCCTCCTTGGGGACTGGGCCGATGCTTTCAGTTGGTAAAGTGCTGGCACGAATATCTGAATTCAGTCCCCAGAATCTATGTAAAAATCTGGGCATGGTTGCATCTACTTGAATCTCAGCTTTAAGGAGGCCGAGACAGCTGGGTGAATCTCTGGAGCTCAGTGAGCAGCCATCAGCCTGATTGGTGAGCCCCAGGTCCCAGTGGAAGAGAGAGACTTTGTCTCAAAAACAAAACAAAAATAAAACTCTGCCCCCCCTAAAAAAAAAACCCTAATGAGGCCAATTCCTGAAGAACAGCACCTGAGGTTGACCTCTGACCTCCACACATACCACACACACACACACGTGTGCATGTGTTCACACACATACACTCACACACACATGCCACACACATGTGCGCATGTTCTCACACACACACACACACACCACACACACACACACACACACACACACACACACACGGACACAAGAGCCCAGTCCTTGGGCTGCCATTCTCTCTGGTCCAGCATGCTGACTCACCTGGAGCAGAAAAGATGTGAGGGGATTGGCGTTTGGCTAGCTCCATCATCCCAGACACGGGTTTCAGGCACAGGGATGCAGGGCAACTCCGCATCTCTCTTTCCCTTTCAGCGGACGAGGAGCTGGGAGATGGCTTGTTAGGCTCCTGGCGGAGGGATCCAAGTGCTTGGCTTGTATTCCTTCTTGTCTGTTCTCTACTTGTTGGGCCTCCGGCAGGCTTCGCTCAGAGCTGAGGATATTGCAGACCCTGACAAATCTCTCTCCTTCCCGTGCTCAGGACGTGGCGGGGGAGGGATACCCAAACAAGCAGGGGCGGGTGATGTGATGAGTCCTGTGATGGGGGTCGGCATGGGATGCATGAAGAGGGCATCGCATGTTGTCCGCTGTCTATGATTAATAAGGAAGGCTTTCTGGGAGTAGTGACATTTAAACTGAGCTGAAATACGAAGGTACCGAGTGAATTTTTTCTGCGGAAATGAGAAGAAACACCTCTTCACCCTGGATGAGGCATCGGCCGCAGACCAAAGTAATGACTCTTTCCACTTCCAGCTAGGAGGATCACTGGGTTTACGGGACTTACTTAAAGACCACGGGTGAGGGGTCACTTCCAGAGGCATGGGTGCTCCCAAAGTAGCCACGCCAGCAAAAAATCTTATCTCAGCTTTGATGGTAGCTTCCCTAAAGCTGCATAGATGGAATCTTCCCTTCCGTTAACCTTCACACTGTATATACTTGGCACTTTCTTTTCCTTAATGTTTTGTTTTTATTTTTTAATTAATTAATTAATTAATTAATTATTTTTTTATGTGTATGAGTGTACTGTCTGCACGTAGGTTGATGCACCTGTGTCATGTGCAATGCCACGGAGGTCAGAAGAGGGTGTCAGATTCCCCTGGAACTGGAGTTAAAGACGTTTCTTAGCCGCCATGTGGATGCTGGGAATTGAACCTGGGTCCTCTGCAAGAGCAGTTGGTTCTTTTAACCGCTGAGCCATCTCTCCAGTCCTGATACTTGGCACTTTCCAAGGCTTCATGCAGCTGGGGCAGAGTCACATACATACATATAGAATTACATACAGTCACTGGGACAGAAACGTGTAAGAATTGGAGGCTGGAATCTCAGGCGAGGGGCCAATGCCCCTCACCCCATGGCCTCCTATGAGAGAATGTGGACAGGTCTGATACTGAGGCTCTCTTGCAAGTAGTCCCGGATGTTCTGATGAAGGCAGCAATGCCGTTATTCTTGGAAGATGGTGTTTTGCAACAGAAGGGTTAGAATGAATTGTCCAAGTGATTTGGGGTTGGGATGGGGAGAGTGAGAGGAAAAGATTCTGCACACTGGGAGCAGAATGAAAAAATGTAGCATCAGAGAGACCATGAATGCTTTAAGGAATTGGAAACAATTCAGTGCAGCTGGAAGATGTAGTCTATTCAGACAGGATGAATGAGACAGTACACAGAAAGCTCACCTTCCTGTGCAGATTTAAGATCTTTTAAGAGCAAGAACCATGCCTTTTGTCCTTCTTGTGAGTTAATTGAATGGCTCAGGGATGAACGTTAACAGTTTAGGTTTAAGGTTTGGCTGTGTGGACCTTATGGAGTAAAAATAAAAAACTGCATACATCCATAAGCTCTTAAAAATGCTGAAAGTCGGAGCTGGAGAGATGGCCTAGCGGTTAAGAGCGCCGACCGCTCTTACAGAGGACCCGGGTTCGATCCCCAGAACCCACATGGCGGCTGAGAACCGTCTGAAACTCCAATTCCAGGAGAACTCCAGTTCTAGGGGAATCCGACACCCTCTTCTGATCTCCGTGGCACTGCACGACACGGGTGCACAAACTTGCATGCAGACAGTACATTCATACACATACAAAAATAAATAAAATTAAAAAAAATGCTGGAAGTATTGGCTGCAGAGATGGCTCAGCAGTTAAGAGTGCCAACTGTTCTTGCAGAGGACCCAGGTTTGATCCCCGGCACCCACATGGCGGCTGAGAACCGTCCTTAACTCCAGTTCCAGGGGAATCCGACGCCCTCTTCTGACCTCCATGGCATTGCACGACATGGGTGCACAGACCTACATGCAGACAGTACATTCATACACATACAAAAATAAATTAAAAAATAGTAAATAAAAATGCTGAAAGTGGGCTGGAGCGAGGCTCAGTGGTTAAGAGAACTGGCTGTTCTTGCAGAGGACCTGGGTTTGATTCCCAGCACCCACATGGCGGCTGACAACTGTCAGTAGTTCCAGTTCCAGGGGAATCTTGATGATCCCCCCACAGGCATTGCATGACCTACGTGCAGACAGTACATTCATACACATATAATAAAAATAATAAAATATATTTTAAATGTTGAAATCTTTTAGTATTTGAGTTAGATCATAGCAAAATGCAATTTCTTTTGGGGTGTGTGTGTGTTGTGTCGTGTCAGTGTGCACACATGTATATGTGTGTTCCTTTGTGGGGCTGCATATGTGTGTGGGGTTCACATGTATTTGTGAGGATGTGGAGGTCAGAAGCCATTCCGGATCACTCTCTAATTTATATATTGAGGCAGAATTTCTTGCTGAACCTGGATCTCTCTTATTCATCTCACCTCGCTGGCCATTGTGTCGCAGGGTTCCCTTGTCTTCTGCCTTACTCACACATGGTACCCACTCAGGATTTACTTGGGTGTGGGGGGAGTCCAAACTCTGGTCTTCAGCAAGCACTTTACCTACTTAGCTCTCTCCCCAGCCCCAGAGAGAATTTTTAAAAATCATACCACATTCCATCTTGAACTTGAGTCTTCATCAACACCAACTCCCTTGTGACTCAGAAAGATTTCCTGCTCCTTTTCTTTGAGAATCTTGTTTTTATTCAGCACTCCTCAGCTTTCCCTGCCAGACACCACCTAGTTATTGTTCAAGGTTCTATGAATGATTTCCCCAGGGTGATTGGGAACCTTCTGAAGGCTTTGTGAACATTTGGAAGTTTGACTTGGAGAATCCATCACTCAGAGATGTCAAGCCCAAAGGCTGGGTCAGAAGAGCCAACCCTACCAGTAAGATTCATATGAATTACCTGTCTTGCTTTTGATCCTGTTGCTATGATACAATCCCTGACAAAAGTAACTTAAGGCAGAAAGGGTTTGTTTCAGCTAGTGTTTCCAGGTCACAGTCCATCAGAGTGGGGAAGGTTACAGTGGCCAGAGCTTGTAGGAGTTGGTCATGGCATCCAAATCAGGAAACGAGAACAATGTATGCATGCTTGATCTCAGCTCTCTTTTTCTGCTGTCATACGGTCCAGAATTCCTTGCCTAGGGAGTGGTGTTGCCCATGGTGGGAGGGTCTTCCCACCTCAAAGAATACAATCAAGATACTCTGTTACAGACAAGCCCACACAGGCCAACAAAATCTAGACAATCCCTCAGTGAGACTCCCTCCCTCCAGGTGAGACTAGATTGTGTAAGTTGACAATTAAAGCTAACTATCACATTACCATTAATCCTATGGTCATGGTCTCTTCTGTGGGTTGGTGAGATGCTTGAAAGCACACCACTACACACCTGCTGCTGAGCACAGGTGGGCCTCCTAGTCTTATGTGTCCCTCTGATGCATTCTCTTTCTCTCTTGTTACTTTATTCCACACTTTCAGTCATTTTCCCTAATGAAATCATCAGGCAGAACTAATCCAAACATCAGCTTAATTAATCAACACTTGGCAGTCTATAACTACATGCTCCAGTCCAAATGACTTGTGACAACTTTCTTAATATAAAACCAAAACATCTACAGCGAAGATGGTAGCTCTGCCTGCTACCTGGAGATCACGAGCACTTCAATTTACCTAATATATTGTAATAAAGTTGCATTCAACTTTTCATCCTCAGGTTTGACCAGGAATATTTTGCTGCCAGAAAATGTCATTATTTTATTTTTAACTCAATAAAGAAAAACATAAAGTGGCTGTGTGGTCTAGGCATGCTCTCATCAAGAATTCTTCCTGTTTGGAGATGATGAATTCATTCTTTGGGGAAACCATTGAGTCAGGCTTTTGGATCAGTAGGGCTCTGGGGTGGCTGGTACTCTGGCCAAGAAATACCAGGCAGCTGGTTAGTTCCCAGTTCATCCAGAACCTAGCCAACCACCAGAAAGGAAAGTTGGGATCAGTACATCCCCTGCCCTTCCTGTCTGTTGCCAATAGTCCTGGCATGCTTTCAACACACCTAATGTCATCCGATCTCACAACACTCTTGGGAGCAATGTGAATGCCTGAGTCTGTTTTCTGCACAGGCTAAGTAAATCATAAACAAAAGGTGTACAAAAGTTGACTCCAGATGCATCAAAGGCCTCAACTTGAAACCCAAAACTCTGAAAGTGATAGAAGAAAAAGCTGGCAGCAGCCTATAAGACATAGGTGTAGGAAAAGACTTCTTAAATCAAATAGCAGCTGTGCAAGAATTATGGTCGACAATTAACAAATGGGACCTCATTAAACTCAAAAGCTTCTGTACATCAGAAGAAACAACCAAGGAAGTGAAGAGAAAACCCACAGAGTGGGAAGAAACCTTCACTGCAGATACATCTGACAAAGCATTGATTTCCAGAATATATAAGCTACTCAAAAAAATAAATAAACAGAAGAAAGAAAACAAATGACCCACTCAAAAGATGGAACAAAGAGCTGAACAGAGACTTCACAAGTGAGGAATTAGAAATGGCTGAGAAACATCTTAAAAAGTGTTCAACGTCACTAATAATTAAGGAAATGCAAATTAAAACCACTTTAAGATATCATCTCACTCCAATAAGACTGGCTAGGATCAAGAAAACAAATGATACCAAGTGCTGGAGAGGTTGTGGGGAAAGGGGAACACTCATCCACTGCTGGTGGGAATGTGGAAAGCAGTGTGGAGAACCCTTGGAAGACTTGGAATGAGCTTGCCACCTGACCCAGTCATACCACTTCTGGTTATAGACCAACAAGACTCATCTTACCCCAGAGACACGTGCACAGTCATGTTTATTGCAGCTCTCTTCACAATAGCAAAGAGCTGGAACCAACCCAAGTGCCCCTCAACTGACGAGCGGATAGAGAAAATGTGGTACATCTACACAATGGAGTTCTATGCAGCGGTAAAGAAAGATGACATCATGAACTTTGTAGGTAAATGGATGGAGCTAGAAGATATCATGCTAAGTGAAGAAACACAGTCCCAGAAAAACAAACGATGAATGGTATCCCTCATCTGTGGATGCTAGCACCAATTACCTAATTGTATGGGAAACTGAGCAACGTTAATGTGATCTGAAAACAACTGTGCTCTTATATTGTGAAACCCTTAAAAATAAATAAATAAAAATAAAAACAAACAAACAAACCAAAAGGAGTTTATTCAGCTCACAGTTTAAAGGCCTAAGTTTAAAGGTCCACATCTGGCGAGCTCTCTCTCTCTCTCTCTCTCTCTCTCTCTCTCTCTCTCCCTCTCTTTCTATTTTCTTCAAGGTTACATAAGGCCTTGCTACGTAGCCCTGGCTGTCTTGGAACTGGCTATGTAGAATAGGCTGGCCTCCATCTCACAGAGATACACCTGCCACTGCCTCCTAAGTGCAGGGATGAAGGGCACAGGCCACCACACCATGTCATGGAAGGATGATGTACTTTGAGCATATTCTGTTCCTGTATCCCACTCTTTCCTTAACCCCTCCCCATCCCATCAGTCCCTCTGTTACCCTAGAGAGTTTATGTCTGCTTTGGTGTCCTCGGTGCCTGTTTGATTGTATCAATGAAGTCCAGGACCCAACAGATGAGAAAACATGAGTGAGCTTGTCTTTTTGAGACTGAAGTGAGTGTTGAGGACTTCTTGCTGCATATTAGACAGAGAACAGGCCAACAGTACAGGTCAGAGAGGAGATCCAGCCAGACTCAAGATCTTTACCATTAACTCACTGCTGCAAGTACAGCATTAATTCCCTCAGGAGGGCAAAGCGCCCCTGGCCTAATTGCCACTTAAAGACCTACCTCTTAATACCATAATAATGACAATTAAATTTCAGCATGGCACACAATCCTTAGTATTGAGGGCTGGATTCATTCTTTCATTCAACACTAGTATTTCTTTTTTTTTTTTTTCTGGTCTTTTCGAGACAGGGTCTTCCTGTAGCCCCAGCTGTCTTGGAACGCACATTGTAGACCAGGCTGGCCTTGAACTCACAAAGATCTGCCTGCCTCTGCCTCCCAAGCCCTAGGATTAAAGGCATGTGCCACCACGCCCGGTTCAACGCTAGTATTTCTTGACTTCCTACTCCATGCTAGGAACTGGCCTTCACAGGAGAAAACTTGGAAGATGCAGGCATGGTTATCTGCTTGGATAGTCACTTTAAAGATCCCTCCAGGACCCTCCCAACCTTGCTTCAGCTTGCTCTCACCCTCCAGGCTGATGAGTGATCTATATCACCTACATCTGGTGAAGTTTGTCCTATAATCAGAAGCAGGAGATTGAAGAGGAGAGGGGTTGAAGCCTGGATTTATAGTTCTTAGACTTGTTCCTTGCTGGTCTTGGGGGCTCCAGAAATCTATGTTCCTTTGCCCAGGCCTATAGTTCCCAGTCACCCAAGGACAGCTATAGCTCTCTTCAGATCCCAGTAGCCATTCTTTTCTCCTACCCAATGAGCCTAGAAAAAAGGATGAATTCTATTTTAACATTATATATTTAACATTATATATACATATATATGTGTATATAAATATTGTGTTTTCAGCCACTATGGAAAGCAGTGTGGAGAACTCTTGGAAGACTTGGAATGAACTTGCCACCCGACCCAGCCATACCACTCCTAGACATGTACCCTCAAGACTCACCCCACCGCAGAGATACATGCACGGCCACTTTTATTTCAGCTCTCTTCACAATAGCAAGGAGCTGGAACCAACCCAAATGCCCCTCAACTGATGAGTGGATAGAGAAAATGTGGTACATCTACACAATGGAGTTCTATGCAGCAGTAAAGAAAGATGACATCATGAGCTTTGCAGGAAAATGGCTGGAGCTAGAGGACATCTGCTGAGTGAAGTAGCACAGTCCCAGAAAAACAAATGACGAATGGTTCCCTCATCTGTGGATGCTAGTGCCAATTACCTAGTTTGTAATATTTCTTGTGCACGCCCCTTGAGCTTTTGTCCAAACAGCTGGGAGTGATGCATATTGTGGAAACAACAACAACAACAACAACAACAACAACAGAAAGGACTCATCGAAGACTGACTGAAACAGTGAACTCTCTGCTCAAACAGTCAACTTCCTCATGGAGAATTTGAGAAAGACTGAGAAAAGAGATGAAAACATGTTTGGCAGAATGCATGAGCTCTGGTGGGTGGGGAATGGGGGGACACGAGTCTAGATTTGATAAAAAAATAAAAATAAATTAAAAAAGAAAATAATAAATATTTTTTTTTTTATTTTTGTGTTTTTGCTTGCAGTATAGCATCATCATGATGCCCACAGAAGCAGAATGGCATCAGATGCCCTGGAACCAGAGTTATGGGTAATTAACTGCCACGTGGGGTGCTGGGAGCCAAATCCAGGTCCCCCACAAGAGCAGCAAGTGCTCTTAATAGCTGAGCTGAGCCATCTCTTCAGCCCCAAGAATGGGTTCTTGTTCTTGCTGCCGTGGGAGTACCTCAAACTGTTAAAATCATTTACCCCAAATAACACCCCATCTGTTTCCTGACAAATCACGGACCAACACAGTTAGCCTCACATAACATCTAGACCTGTGGCCAATGACCAAATAATTGTGCAAATAATTAGTTAGAATTGTGAAATGTGCTATAAAGGATGGCTGGATACGGTGAGAGAGTGTAGGTCATCTAACTTACTATGAGAGACAGAAGGACTTCCTGGAAGGTGCTGTGTAAACTGAGACCTAAGGGCTCTGGAAGAGTTCCTCATGGGAACCATAGGCTGGGGGAGGATAGGGTGGTGTTGAGGGCTAGTGAATACGATGTGAACCTAACGTGCAGAAAAGCTACTCACTCTGGAGCTGTTGACTAGAGTCCAAGTCAACAGCTCCAGAGAGAGTGGACTGTTTTACCTCTCATCCACCTGTGGCCCTTTTTCTAAGCCAGGGAAACAACCGCGGAAGAGGGGGGTGTAGAATGTAGGGCTGGCGATTGGGGTGAATGGTGAAACTACAGCAATGTAATCTGGCACTCATTTGATCACCTTGATTGACAAACAACCTGGCACCCCCCCACTGGATGGGTGGGGCTGTAGGTGTTTGGGCACAACAGCTGCAGATAGGTTTTTGCAGGAAGGATGCTGTACTCATGGATTACACTTTATACTAAAAATGAAAAAAAAAAAAACTGAGAGAAAATGCAGGACGTTTATGCAGAATGACATGATCTGGGATGGGGAGGGGGTGGGGGGGAAGGGAAAGGGAAATAAGCCTGAACTGAATTGGAAAAAATGTATGAATGCACAAAGCATCATAAAAAACTAATTTAATTAAAAAAATAGGAAAGACTTCCCATCTCATGAAGGAGGAATTAATATAGTAAAATGTCCATTCTACCTCAAACTAATATACAGATTCAGATCCAAATCCCAATCAAACTCCCCACGAGTTTCTTCTTCATATTTAGAAAAAAATCCCTAATATTCAATGGAACAACAAAAGACTTGGATAGCGATATAAAAAGAAATATACAGTTGATGAGTTTGTTTAACTCCAAACATCATCAATGTTATATTTCTTGTAAATGAAAGCAGGGAACAGTTAAGTGGCTCCGTCCTGTGGGCTCTAGAATTACCTACCACTTATGTTCTCGCACTTGTTATTGGATTATGGGTGGGTGTACTGTATGCGACTCTTTCGCGTGAATTAAAAGTACACGGAAACTGTGGCTGTTTACCCTTATTGGAACCTTGCACTTTAGACTTCTTTTGCCTGTCGTCTCTCATTTACGGCCTATGGGTGACATCTTTAGATGTGCATCGATATTGTGTGTACAGTATATCATAATACTTCGAGAGAGGGGGGGCGCAAGAGCATATGCCTATTTTTGAACCATCAATTGAGGCAACCAGCCAAACCAAGGACTAGGTCGACGAAACGACTGATTGAAAGAGTAAACTTCGCCCCAAACAGTACAACCTCTGAAAAATACAATACTTTTAAACTGCTGGACAAGGTCCGTGTAGGGCAATGGACTGTGGTGGGTAGGGGTCCAGGGAAGGGGAATGACTCGACTGGATTGAGAAATATTGTATGACATGCAAAAACTTCAATAAAAGTTAAACAAAAACAAAAAACGTACTTACTGGGGGGGACAGGCGAAGCACCTGTTTTAAACGGTGAAAGTGATGTGGGATTGAAGGCCTATGGCATCGTGGGGGGGACAAGCGGGGCGACCGATGGGATTGGGAGCCTCGGCTGGACCCGCTGAGCAAGGAGGAGGCAAGGACATCAGTGACTAACCTAGTCTCAAGACCATGATATACATGACCCGGAAAGTCAGCATCCCTTAAACCTTACACTGTGCACACCTTACACGACTCACCAAAGTCAGGGTCCAACAGCATCTGGGTGGGGCAGCCGTTGTCTTAGATGATTGTATTAGTAGGCTTCTCTAAAGAAATAGAACTGGTCAAATGAATAATATATGTGGCAATTTATAAGACAGCTCACAGGATAGAGTCTGAATAGTCCAACAATGGCTGCACACACTGGAGAGGCTGAGAAGCTGGTGGTGCCCAGTCCACAAGGCTGATGCCTCAGCAGTCCCAATCTGGCCGGGAAGGTCTGGAGGATTCCTGGAGGCCTGTTAGTCTTCAGTCTATGTTGGAATCTGAAAAGTTGGCCTACATCAGTGGAGGAAACAGCACAGCAAGAAGAGAAGAGAGAGAGAGAGAGAGAGAGAGAGAGAGAAGAGAGAGAGAGAGAAAGAGCAAGGAAAAGCAAGAGCTCCTCTGCCTCGGCCTTGTAGGGCTGCGGTCAGAAGGTAACGCCCACCTTTGACAGTGGGTCTTCCCTTCAAATAATCCAATCAGGAAAGTCTTTCTCATTTTGGGTAATTCTAGATCCAGTCAAGTTGAAAACAAGATTAGCCTCATAGATGGCTGCTGTCCTTCCCCACTTCCTCTCTTTCTTTCCCTCCGTGCTTAAATCTCAAATTATATATATATATATATTATTATATATAACATATATATATATATATCATTCATGAACTTGTGTGTATGTGTGGGTGTGAGAGAGAGAAAGAAAGAAAGATAGGGTTTTTTCAGTGGCTGGAGCTCACCAAGTGGCTCACCCCCAGGGATCTGTCTTCTCTATCCTTCCCAGCACAGGAATTACAAGCAAACAGCACCAGGATTGCCTTATTTTTTTAAAGTTCTGGGGATTGAACTCACTGTCCAGCCTTGTGCATCAAACACTTTACAAATAGAACTATCTCCCTATCTCCAAAACAATTTTTTTAAATTCCAATTTGGCTTTAGAAAAGAAAGAAAGGAAAAGGAAAAAGGAAAGAAAAAAGGCAGCCTATCTAAGGACACAGGACAGATGATCTGAGTAGAGATGCAAGTTGAGGCAAGGAGACGTGGAGGACACACTCCCCACGATCCAGGCAGTGCTGTCCTTCTCGCACTGGCATAGTAATGGGGTACTCCCAACAAGGGAGCCCTAGGCATCCTGTCATAGCTGCCTGGGTTACTGATGTTTACCAGCCCCTGCTGTAGGTGATACCTCGTGACTCACCTCCCCATCCTAAATCACATGGCTAAGGCCAAGAAGATAGCTCCGCAGAGCACTTACTGCTTTTCCAGAGGACCAGAGTTCCATTCCCAGCATGCACATGGCACTGACAACCATCTATAAGTCCAGTTCCAGGGGATCTGACATCCATTTCGGCTTCCTCAAGCATTGCACACAAATGTAGTGCACTTATATACACACAGGCAAAACACATACAGATAAAATAAATAAATAAAAAACAACCTATAGTCACATGGTAAACTGTGGCAGTGACCAAGCATGCAGTCAAATGAAGATATTCTCGCCAGGCATGCCATTCAAGTGTCACACCAGAAGCTGAGAGCAAAGGGCAGACCTGTCCTTGATGCAGTGAATTCAGCACTCTTCGTGACTCTGTGGAAATCCTTCTGCTGGCTGGCTGGCTGCTGCTATGCAGGCCTGTTGGAAGCCTATCTTAGACTGTGAACTCAGGGCCTGGTAGGCAGAGATGGATCCTCCTATCAAGGATTGAAGGTGTAATCTTTTTAAATTAAATTTTATTATTTTTAATCTTAAAAGGTGTACATTTGTATTGCCGCATGTATGTAAGTGCACCATGCCCTGCAATGCCTGTGAAGCAGAAGGTTTGATCCGCCTGGAACTGGATTATAGTGCCATTGTGGCTCTGACCTGGGTACTGGGTATGGAAGCTGGGGCTTCGACAAGCAGCATTGCTTTCTTAACCACTGAGCCATAAATCTCCAGCCCCAATCTGATCTAATTTTTAAACATATTTATTGTTTTTGCTTGATTATAAAATTAATGAATATACACAGTAAATTTTTCTAACAATACAGAAATGTATAATAAAGAAAGTTCCCATCATACAACATAATGCAGAAATATATACCGAAAATGGAAGCTTCCTATAACTCAAGAAAAACGTGTAGCTGAAATTTGGTTTATATTTTTTCTCGTTTCCTATGCATATTTTAAATATAAATGTATGTAATTTACTTTTAACAAAAATGAATACCGTGTGTAACTCTGCCACTTGCTTTTTCCCTTAATAGTATATCACAGAAACGACATAGAAATGTCACCAGATATAAATGACCCTCATCATTTTCAGTGACTGAAGAGTATCTCTGTATTAATGTGCCACAAATTACTCAGCAGATCACTTATTGATAAGCATTGCCAATTTCTTTACCTAGGGCAAGCCGTGCTGTAATGAATATCCTTCACTGCATATAATTTGGGCCTCTGCTAATATTCTGCAGGGTAAATTCTTAAAAGAAGAATTGCTAGATTAAAGGATATGCCTATTTTACAATTGACTTGCTTTTGCCAAATTGTACTCTGCAAAGCTGGTCCAATTTACACTCATATTAACAGTGTATGGGAGTTCTGGGTTTCCATCACCTTGCCAATGAATTGCTATTAATCATGTCCATAAATTCAAACATTTAAAGGGAAAACAACATTACTCTCTATGCCCTCCTCCCAGGGAGAAGTTGTCTGTTCCTTCTTGGTGATACAGAACGGCCCCTACCCTGGGCAGTTAATCCTCCTGATTTCATCCTGCCAGTGAAGCGTGGGAATCAGGGATTGCTGTGATGGCCAGGAAAGAGAACCGCTGGGGGGTTGCGGGTGTGGGGGGGCAAAAGTAGTCAATAGGAAATGATTTAAATAGTTCGCCTGGTTTGTAGATGGTTTTGGCTCACAATTTCAGAGATTTCACCCACAATCCTTGGCTTCATTGATTCTTGGCCCATGATGAGGCTGAACATCATGGCTACAGGAATGTGTGGAAGAAGAGGCTGTTTACTTCATGGTGGACAGGAAACAGATGAAAAAGGGGGACCGAGGATAAGGTAGGACCTTCAAAGCCCCTTCCCTGGTGCTGTTTCCTCCAAGTAGGCCCCATCCCTAAAGTGTCCGTTGTCTCCTAAATGAGCACTAACAGGTGAGCAACAGGAGCCTGTGGGTTTTGCCCTATAGTTTAACCACAGCACGATAGCCTGGATAGCATGGCAGGCACTTGCTTTAAGGTTGCACACTGCAGATCGTCTCCCCTGGTTTGTCTACTCTCCTGCTGCTTTTCCCAAATCAGATGTATTCATTTTCTATTGTCGTGCAGAACATTAGCAAAAGCTCAGTGGTTAAAACGACTAGATTCACTTCCGTTTCTGTGGGTTGGAAGTCCATGCCTAAGCCTAGCTGGGCTTTCCGTAGGGTCCTTGGGCCTGAAAACCTGGGTGTGAGATGTGGCACTCACACCATGAAAAGCTTGCCAAACTCATTAGACTGCTGGCAGAGTCCCTGTTCTCAGGGTTTTGTGGTCAAGGTCCCCATTTTCTTGCTGGTTGCAATTGGTGATCACACTTGGCTTGTAAAGCCTGCCTTGTCCTCTCACGAATGGCTGACCTCTTCAAAGCCTGCAGGAGGCTTTCTCTCCAGTTATCTATGACAGAGATGACAGTTCCTATGGGATAGCCTGATCATCTTTGCACATATGTGACCTAATCACTGGAGCCCGAGACTACATTCCCAAACCCTAAGGGAAGTGTATATATATATATATATAATATTCTCAGGCAAGAGGTAGCCAAAAGGGCCAACTTTGGACAAGTACCTTCCAGGAAGTAGGCCGTCCTGGATGCAATATGAGAGTGATTGGAACAGAGCTAATCTAGTGTGGGGTTTCTTCTCTGACCCTCTGCCTAATTTAGAACTAACTATCCCCCATTCTCCTTTATCTCCTATTTGTCAACCTGACACCTCTACCACCTACTGTCTAATGGCCACTGTATCCAAATAATAGCAATGGTGGCTCAAAGGACCCACTGATGCAAAGGTCTTCCTTTGCTGCCATCGCGACAAGTGGAGGGGACTTTTGGCTCAAGAAGGGCGTGGCCTGGAGTATAAGTTCTGACCAGGAGCTGTAGGGGAAGCAGGATGTTGGAAGGCAGTGAGGCTGATGGAGGCCAGAAGAGAGAAAGCTAAGATGGGCGCTAAGAGGGCCATCACAGTTGACAGCACGGAAGGAAGGAGGCGAAAGGGAGGAGGATACGAAGCGGAGGGAGGGAGGCCCGTGCAGTCGTGGCAATAGGTGCTCTTGGGCTCTCGGACATGAGGGTACTCATGGCCATGACCCCCCACTCTAAACTATTCACAGATTTTTACATTATGATCCCTGATTCTTTTTACCAGGGTGACAACCTAATGGTCTTCTAGCAGGTTGCTCCAGGTAGCAGGAGTCAGAGGCCCAATGGAAGTCACTCTGAAACCATATATTACCTGAGTTAGCTCAAATATGGTGGGGGACACTGAGGCTGGGCTCTGCATCCATGAACACAGTGCACCTCTCTGAACAAGAAATAAAGGCAGGTGGGGAGGCTGAGAGATAGTTTCAGTGGTTAAGAGAACGGGCTATTCTTGCAGAGGACGGAGTTCAGTTCCAACTTCCACATGGGCTAGCACTGTNAAAAAAAAAAAAAACAACTGAGAGACAACAAACTGAATCATAAAGACAAAAGACAAGACAAAATTACAAAAATTAGAGCAGAGATCAATGAAATAGAAATGAAGAAAGCAATACTAAGAATCAATGAAACCAAAAGATGATTCTTTGAAAGGTCAAACAAGATAGATAGACCTCTAGCCCAGTTAACCAAAAGAAAGAAAGAGCAATTCCAAATCAATGGAATTCAAGATGAAGGGGGAAACATCACAACAGACATCAAAAAGATTCAGACAATCATATGAGAATATTTTAAAAACTATACTAAGTTTGAAAACCTGAGAGAAATGGATGAATATCTGAAATCCTGGAATTCACCAAAGCTTACTCAAGAAGATAGCTTAAACTGACACATAACATATGAGTAAATTGAAATAGTAATTCAAAACCTCCCAACTAAGAGAAGCCCATGCCCAGATGGATTTACAGCAGAGTTCTATAAAACATTTAAAGAGGACATACAACCACTGTTACTGAAATTTATCAAAAGGATAGAAATAGAGGGAGAACTCCCAAATTCTTTCTACGAAGCCAGAATCACTCAAAGACCCAAACCAACAAAGATACAACCAAAAGAGAAACTATAGGCCAATTCATTAATGAACATAGTTGCAAAAATTCTCAACAAGATACTTGCAAATTTCATACAGGCACACATCAAAAAGATCATTCACCATGACCAAGTCAGACCCAGAGATACAGGGATGGTTCACCATACACAAAGCAATAAATGTCATAAAACACATAAATGGGCTGAAAGACAAAAACCACATGGTTATCTCAATCACAGCAGAAATAGCCTTCAACAAATCCAGCATGCCTTCATATTTAAAGTCCTAGAGGGAATTGGACTGGAGGGAACATTGCTCAACATAATCAAAGCAATATATAACAAACCCACAGCCAACATCACCCTAGATAGGAAAAAATTAGAAGCATTCCCCTTAAAATCAGGAACCCAGCAAAGCTGCCCCCATCTCCACTCCTCTTCAATATAGTGTTTGAAAGCTTGCTACAGCAATGAAACAAGAGTAGAAAATTAAAGGAGTACTAATTAGAAAAGAGGAAGTCAAACTATCCTTTTCTGCAGATGATATGATAGTGTTCCTAAGGGATGTAAAAAACTCCACCAAGACACTCTTAGAAATGATCAGTAGTTTCAGTAAAGTGGCAGGATACAAAATTAACCTAAGAAAATAGGTAGGTTTTCTTTACACCAAAAATAAGGAGACTCTCTGAGTCACAATAGCCTAAAACAAACAGACAAACGAATAAATACCTTGAAACAAACCTAACCAAAAACACCTAAAATCTCTACAATGAAAACTTTAAATAGCTGAAGGAGATTGAAAAAGATACCATAAGATGGAAAGACTTCCCATGCTCATGAATGGAGGAATTAATATAGTAAAAATGTCCATCCTACTCAAACTAATATACAGATTCAGTCCAATCCCAATCAAACTCCCCACAAGTTTCTTCTCCGATTTAGAAAAAAAATCCCTAAATTCAAATGGAAAAACAAAAGACCTTGGATAGCCGATATAAAAAGAAATATAACATTGATGATGTTTAGTTAAACTAAACATCATCAATGTTATATTTCTATTTTATATGAAAGCAGGGGTACAGTTAAAAGGTGAATCCCTTAATGGGCTCTAGAATTAACCTACCACTTATGTTCAGACTTTGTAATATTGGTATATGGGTGGAGTATATGTATGCATATTTTAGAGTAATATAAAATTAAAGGAAAAATGTGACTTTCTAAACACATTTTGGAATTAACTTATAGATTATTTTCAGTAGTCATAATTTAGGTATATGTGTGACATATATATGTGCATATATATGTATGTGTATATACATATATATATATATAGAGAGAGAGAGAGAGACAGAAGACATATGCCTATTTTAGACCAATACAAATTGGAGAGAACAATGACAAAAAAGGACTAGGTCGAAGAACTGACTGAAAAAGTAAACTTCTGCCCCAAACAGTAAACCTCTGAAAAATACAAACTTTAAAATGACTGAGAAAAGGATGCAAGAGATGTATGACAGAATGCATGAGCTTGGGTGGGGTAGGGGTACATGGAAGGAGGAATGACTCTAAACTGGATTGAGAAATATTGTATGAAATGCACAAAACTTCAATAAAATCATTAAACAAACAAACAAAAAAAGCTACTTACTGGGGGAAGGACAGGAGCGAATGCAGCCTTTTTTAAACGGTGAAAGGTGATTGTGGTTGAAGGACTATGGATCAAGTGGGAAGGGAGAAAAAGGCGGGGATACCGATGGGATTGGGAGCCTTGGCTGGACCCGGCTGAGGCAAGGAGGAGGCAAGGACATCAGTGACTGAACGCTAGTCTCAAGACCATGAATATACATTGACCCTGAAAGTCAGCATTCCCTTAAACCTTACACTGTGCACACCTTACACGACTCACCATAGTCATGGTCTCACAGCATCTGGGTTGGGCAGCCTGTGTCTTAGATGATGTATTAGTCAGGCTTCTCTAAAGAAATAGAACTGGTCAAATGAATAATATATGTGGCAATTTATAAGACTAGCTCACAGGATAGAGTCTGAATAGTCCAACAATGGCTGCACCACACTGGAGAGGCTGAGAAGCTGGTGGTTGCTCAGTCCATGAGGCTGGAGGTCTCAGCAGTCCCAATCTGGCACTGGAAGGTCTGGAGGATTCCTGGAGGCCTGTTAGTCTTCAGTCTATGTTGGAATCTGAAGAAGTTGGCTCTACTATCAGTGGAGGAACATCACAGCAAGAGAGAGAGAGAGAGAGAGAGAGAGAGAGAGAGAGAGAGAGAGAGAGAGAGAGAGAGAGAAAGCAGCAAGAAAGCAAGAGCTCCTCTGCCTCGGCCTTGTAGGGCTGCGGTCAGAAGGTAACGCCCACCTTTGAAGTGGGTCTTCCAGCTTCAAATAATCCAATCAGGAAAGTCTTTCTCATTTTGGGTAATTCTAGATCCAGTCAAGTTGACAACCAAGATTAGCCCTCATAGATGGCTGCTGTCCTTTTCCCAACTTCCTCTCTTTCTTTCCCTCAGTGCTTAAATCTCAAATTATATATATATATATAATGTATATAATATATATATATATATATTCATGAACTTGTGTGTATGTGTGTGTGTGAGAGAGAGAAAGAGAGAGAGAGATAGGGTTTTTCAGTGGCTTGGAGCTCACCAAGTAGGCTCATCAGCCCCAGGGATCTGTCTGTCTCTGCCTTCCCAGCACAGGAATTACAAGCAAACAGCACCAGGATTGCCTTATTTTTTTAAAGTTCTGGGGATTGAACTCATGTCCTCAGCCTTGTGCATCAAACACTTTACCAATAGAACTATCTCCCTATCTCCAAAACAATTTTTTTAAATTCCAATTTTGCTTTAGAAAAGAAAGAAAAGGAAAAGGAAAAAGGGAAAGAAAAAATGCAGCCTATCTAAGGACACAGGACAGATGATCTGAGTAGAGATGCAAGTTGAGGCAAGGAGACGTGGAGGACACACTCCCCACGATCCAGGCAGTGCTGTCCTTCTCGCACTGGCATAGTAATGGGGTACTCCCAACAAGGGAGCCCTAGGCATCCTGTCATAGCTGCCTGGGTTACTGATGTTTACCAGCCCCTGCTGTAGGTGATACCTCGTGACTCACCTCCCCATCCTAAATCACATTGCTAAGGCCAGAGAGATAGCTCCGCAGTTAAGAGCACTTACTGCTTTTCCAGAGGACCAGAGTTCCATTCCCAGCATGCACATGGCAGCTGACAACCATCTATAAGTCCAGTTCCAGGGGATCTGACATCCATTTCGGGCTTCCTCAAGCATTGCACACATGTAGTGCACTTATATACACACAGGCAAAACACATACATATAAAATATAAATAAATAAATAAACAAACCTATAAGTCACATTGGTAAACTGTGCAGTGACCAGAGCATGCAGTCAAATGAAGATATTCTCGCCAGGCATGCCATTCAAGTGTCACACCAGAAGCTGAGAGCAAAGGGCAGACCTGTCCTTGATGCAGTGAATTCAGCACTCTTCGTGACTCTGTGGAAATCCTTCTGCTGGCTGGCTGGCTGCTGCTATGCAGGCCTGTTGGAAGCCTATCTTAGACTGTGAACTCAGGGCCTGGTAGGCAGAGATGGATCCTCCTATCAAGGATTGAAGGGTATTTAATCTTTTTAAATTAAATTTTATTATTTTTATCTTCAAGTGTATCCATGTATTGCCTGCATGTATGTAAGTGCACCCATGCCCTGCAATGCCTGTGGAAGACAGAAGAGGTTTGATCCCCTGGAACTGGAGTTATAGATGCTTGTTAGCTGCCCTGTGGGTACTGGGGTTGGAACCTGGGTCTTCTGCAAGAGCAGTCAGTGCTGCTCTTAACCACTGAGCCATATCTCCAGCCCCCAATCTGATTTTTAAAACGTATTTATTGTTTTGCTTGATTATAAAATTAATGAATATACACAGTAAATTTTTCTAACAATACAGAAATGTATAATAAAGAAAGTTCCCATCATACAACATAATGCAGAAATATATACCTAAAATGGAAGGCTTCCTATAACTCAAGAAATAACTGTAGCTGAAAATTTGGTTTATATTTTTTCTCGTTTCCTATGCATATTTTAACATATAAATATGTAATTACTTTTAACAAAAATGATACACTGTGTGTAACTCTGCCACTTGCTTTTTCCCTTAATAGTATATCACAGAAACGACATAGAAATGTCACCAGATATAAATGACCCTCATCATTTTCAGTGACTGAAGAGTATCTCTGTATTAATGTGCCACAAATTACTCAGCAGATCACTTATTGATAAGCATTGCCAATTTCTTTACCTAGGGCAAGCCGTGCTGTAATGAATATCCTTCACTGCATATAATTTGGGCCTCTGCTAATATTCTGCAGGGTAAATTCTTAAAAGAAGAATTGCTAGATTAAAGGATATGCCTATTTTACAATTGACTTGCTTTTGCCAAATTGTACTCTGCAAAGCTGGTCCAATTTACACTCATATTAACAGTGTATGGGAGTTCTGGGTTTCCATCACCTTGCCAATGAATTGCTATTAATCATGTCCATAAATTCAAACATTTAAAGGGAAAACAACATTACTCTCTTCCCTCTCCCAGGGAGATAGTTGTCTGGTTCCTTCTTGGTGATACAGACGGCCCTACCCTGGGCAGTTAATTCCTCCTGATTTCATCCTTAGCCAGTGAAGTGTGGATCATGGAATGCTGAGTGGCCCAGGAAAGCAGAACTCTGGGGGGTGTGGGTGGGGGGGGCAAAGTAGTCAATAGGAACTGATTTAATAGTTCGTCTGGTTTGTAGATGGTTTGGCTCACAATTTCAGAGATTTCACCCACAATCCTTGGCTTCATTGATTCTTGGCCCATGATGAGGCTGAACATCATGGCTACAGGAATGTGTGGAACAAGAGGCTGTTTACTTCATGGTGGACGAGAAACAGATGAAAAGGGGACCGAGGATAAGGTAGGACCTTCAAAGCCCCTTCCCTGGTGCTGTTTCCTCCAAGTAGGCCCCATCCCTAAAGTGTCCGTTGTCTCCTAAATGAGCACTAACAGGTGAGCAACAGGAGCCTGTGGGTTTTGCCCTATAGTTTAACCACAGCACGATAGCCTGGATAGCATGGCAGGCACTTGCTTTAAGGTTGCACACTGCAGATCGTCTCCCCTGGTTTGTCTACTCTCCTGCTGCTTTTCCCAAATCAGATGTATTCATTTTCTATTGTCGTGCAGAACATTAGCAAAAGCTCAGTGGTTAAAACGACTGGATTCACTTCCGTTTCTGTGGGTTGGAAGTCCATGCCTAAGCCTAGCTGGGCTTTCTGCTTAGGGTCCATTGGGCTGAAACCTGGGTGTGAGATGGGTTGCACTCCACCTGAAGCTTGCCAAACTCATTAGACTGCTGGCAGAGTCCCTGTTCTCAGGGTTTTGTGGTCAAGGTCCCCATTTTCTTGCTGGTTGCAATTGGTGATCACACTTGGCTTGTAAAGCCTGCCTTGTCCTCTCACGAATGGCTGACCTCTTCAAAGCCTGCAGGAGGCTTTCTCTCCAGTTATCTATGACAGAGATGACAGTTCCTATGGGATAGCCTGATCATCTTTGCACATATGTGACCTAATCACTGGAGCCCGAGACTACATTCCCAAACCCTAAGGGAATGTGTATATATATATATATATATATTCTCAAGGCAAGAGGTAGCCAAAAGGGCCAACTTTGGACAAGTACCTTCCAGGAAGTAGGCCGTCCTGGATGCAATATGAGAGTGATTGGAACAGAGCTAAATCTAGTGTGGGGTTTCTTTTCTAACCCTCTGCCTAATTTAGAACTAACTATCCCCCATTCTCCTTTATCTCCTATTTGTCAACCTGACACCTCTACCACCTACTGTCTAATGGCCACTGTATCCAAATAATAGCATGGTGGCTCAAGGACCCCACTGATGCAAAGGTCTTCCTTTGCTGCATCGCAGACAAGTGGAAGGGGACTTTTGGCTCAAGAAGGGCTGGAGTATAAGGTTCTGAAGGAGCTGTAGGGGAAGAGGAGTGAAGGCAGTTGAGGCAGATGGAGGCAGAAGAGAAGAAAGCATGATGGGCTAGAGGAGCCATAACATTTGAAAGAAGGAAGGAAGGAAGGAGAAAGGGAGGGAGGGAAGAAGGGAGGGAGGGAGGGAGAGGGTGGCAATAGGGCTCTGGCTCTGGACACTGAGGGCTATCATGGACATGACCACTCTAAAACATTTCATATTTTTACATTATGATCCTGATTTTACAGGTGACAACCTAATGGTCTTCTAGCAGGTTGCTCCAGGTAGCAGGAGTCAGAGGCCCAATGGAAGTCACTCTGAAACCATATATTACCTGAGTTAGCTCAAATATGGTGGGGGACACTGAGGCTGGGCTCTGCATCCATGAACACAGTGCACCTCTCTGAACAAGAAATAAAGGCAGGTGGGGAGGCTGGAGAGATGGTTCACTGCTTAGGAACTGGCTGTTCTTGCAGAGGACGGAGGTTCAGTTCCCAGCCTCCACATGGGGCTAGCCACTGTCAACTCCTCTTCCAGGGTATTTGACACCTTCCTCTGTCCTGTGTGGGCATTGCAAGACATGGGTGCACTTACATGCATGCAGGGAATACACTCACATACATAAAATAAAAATAATAAATAGAATATTTAAAAAGAAAAAACAAACAGAAGGAGAGTGAGGAGGGCAGAGGAAGTGTCTGGTCCCTGGTGGTCAGGGAGGAGTCTTCCATTTCTCAGTGGGGAAGACAACCTAGGTGACAGAATGATGGAAGGCTCAGAACAACAGCTTTGTCAGCTCCTCCCTTTGCATTCTAGAAGGAAGTGGGCAATGTTGGCATGAATAGGGCTTTTAAAAAACTCCAGAGTGCCTGATTATCACTTAGGAGGAATAATGACACTGGAGGTCATTGGAGGAATCCATCACTGCCCACGGAACATGCCTGTGGCATGGAAGATGCGCTGGTTCTTCCAAGTTCAGCATAGGCTTGTGCACACACAGTCAGAAACATGCATGGTCGTAGTCACACAGACCACGCCCATGCAAACACGTATGGATAGGCATGCACATACAGGCGTGTACATTCACATGCACAGAGACACAAGCATGGACATTCACATCTATGCGGTCCATAGATACAGACACTGGGGCTGAAGAGGCAGCTCAGCGACAAGAACACTTGCTGCTCTTGCACAGCTCAGCTCCTAACACCACGTTGGGCAGCTCACAACTCTAGCCCCAGGGGACCCCAAACCCTCTTCTAGCCTCTGTGAGCACCTGCCAACCTGCACACATACACATAAAAATGCACATAAGTGGTGCAAGACCACATGGAAATAGAATCCTACAAGCTCCTTGGACCCTGCTTGTATGAACCTACAGCATTGGTGTCAGCATGCACAGGACCCATGCAAGCTCAACCGGACAAAACCCCAGCATGGAACTGCAGAAATGAGTAGCAAAACCCAATCTTAGCTATAGAAAGAGTAGCAGCTGATTACTATTGGTTGAGGAAGAACTGGCCTTCTTTAAGCGAGGGACTCCAGACAGGCTGACTGGAGCTCAGTGGATGAACCGGCTCTGAGGAGTGGCTGGGGGAGCAATGGACCCCAGCACAAATGTATGAACTCCAGAGTGGGGGGGGGCTGCCCGTGGAGATGGGGTACAAAGGCAATCGAGGCTGATGGGATGTTATCTATGAAATACACAAAAAAGAAAGACAGTGATAGACCTAGACACATGCCTGCACACACCACATCGGCACCTTTCCACTGACACATCTGCATAACACATAGACAGAGAAGTGCACATAGGCACTCTCGGTGTAGACTCTCCCACCTCTGTACCCTCCATCGCCTTCTCCATCCCTTCCATCCGCCATGCATATAGACAGAGGATCAGAGTCTCAAAGATCAGGGATTCTCAAGACCAACTCTTAAGCCACCAGAAATCGGAAAGGCAGGAATCATTGGCATTCAAATATCCTTCCAACCAAGCCAGCTCATGCAAGCTCTGGGCTTGGATCCAGAGCTCTGGTCTGTCTAGCTAGCTGTCATTGGTCAAGGCTTTCGGGTTGTTTTTTTGTTTTTTTTTTTTTAATTTTTTATTTTATTTCCGTATGTGTATGAATGTACTGTCTGCATGCAAGTTTGTGCACCCGTGTCGTGCAATGCCGCGGAGGTCAGAAGAGGGTGTCGGATTCCCCTGGAACTGGAGTTCTCCTGGAATTGGAGTTTCAGACGGCTTTCGGCCGCCATGTGGGTGCTGGGGATCGAACCCGGGTCCTCTGTAAGAGCGGTCGGCGCTCTTAACCGCTAGGCCATCTCTCCAGTCCCCGGGTTGTTTTTGATACAGAGTTTTACTCCATAGCCCAAGCTGGTCTCGGAATCGTGGTGAGCCTCCTACCTCAGCTTCCCAAGTGCTGGGCTCGTAGGCATGAGCCACTGCAAGACTGGACTTCTCTGACTTGGTTTCCTCCTCTGGGACATGAGCAGCATGGTCCCTGCAGCATTCATACCAGGCTTGGTTAGAGTGACGTGCGGAGACCTGAGAGCGGGCCCAGGAAACTATGGCGCCTGCTGTTACTGTAGAAAGCAACAGAACAAATGCAGGTGTATGTGGCAGGCATGGAGACATCAGCCAGCACTGGAGGAAGAGCCCGCACAGCCGTGTCTTTCTGAGAAGAAAGCCCTTTTCCTGGCATTTGAGGCAGGCTGCTTGACCCAGAGGTGCATGTAATCTCCGCTCTGCCACGTCCCTCCTCACTGTAGCTTCCAGGCCAGGAACAAGCACTGGGCAGGATTGTGTTAATTATGTGTTTATCTTCTTGGCCAGGTGCCTCACATCTTCAACCAGCGTGGCTTCCGCTCTCAGCTTCTCAGGCTGGCTGGCCTCTTGAGGACTCAGCCTGTTGTCAAGTTGTCACCAAGGTCCTAGGGGTGCTGTTCTGAGGAAGGGACAAAAGAGAGCTAGCATAAATCCTTTGCAGTACTCTCAGGCTTCCCACGTACTTGCTCACTTGCTCGGTTAGCAAACACCCTTTGTGCTTTTGAGACTCACCAAGCTCTGCACTGGGATTGGGCTGCTGTCACACAAAGACTCCATCCTGGCTCCCAAGGGGTGCTGAGGCATCCCAGGGAGGCAGATGGGTGCAGGGTGGTATAATAAATGGAGAAGAGTCAGAGCAGGCAGCTGCTTCATCAGGAAGAGGGGTGCAGAGGAGCCTAGACTGGGTAAGGACACTTTGCTAGAGGCAAAGGGATCTAGTGTCAAGGATGGATGGGACCTGCAGACAGGAGGATGGTGAAGGAGTGGGAGAGATGGAGGGAGCTTGGCTGCAGGGGACCAGGTCCCTAGGAGCACTTAAGTGGCTAAGTGTCGAAGATGTGTCTCTGCTGTTTCCAGCCAGAATGAAAAGTCCTTGTGGGCAAGCACTGTGATTTGATCTAATTCTATGTGGCTAATAACCAAGAGGAGATGTTCTATGGAGGGTACTCTGATGGTTAAGCTTCATTGTCATCGTGATCAGATCTAGAATCTACTAAGAGACTTGCGTCTGGGTGGGTATGTTAGAGCATTTCCAGAAAGGATTAACTGAGGGAGGAAGACCCTCCCTTACAGCAGGTGGTATTTTCTGATGCGTGGCCCAGATATAAAGAAGTCTGAGGGCAAATCAGGTTCTTTTTGCTTGCCTGCCTTCATCTTTTGTCTGCTGCTGCTGCTGCTGCTGCTGTTGCATCCTTCAGTGACATCAGACTCTTTGAGTTCAAAGATGGACTTGGGACCAGTGACTCTGCAGGAACCCTGCAGGCTTTCAGCATCAGATCAGGACTGCTGGAACCTTGTGGACTGAACAGCCACTGGATTCTAGCCTCTCCAGCATGCCATTGTTGGACTCACGGGCCCCTATTGTGCATTCTAGTAAATTCTCTATAACATTCTATGGGCTCTGTCCCTCTAAAGAACCCTGCAGGTATTATATTGTTTCCTAAGGAGAGCTCAAAAACGAGGTTAAGAGTAAACCCCTGTCTTACAGATTATCCTAGTCCAGGAGGGGAGAAAGATACAATCAGGGGAGCCCGGGGACCACTAAGGACTTGGAGACAGAGCGTGGGGCCAGGAGGGACAGGTGCCCACTTGGAGCTTCCAGGAAATGTTTTCAGATGAGCTAGGCTCACAAATGTCGACAGGGAAAATGGAGAGAAGTTCAACACAAATGGGAGGGCTGGCATATATGAGACCCTCAGGTTTGGAAAACCCAGGTATGCTATTTAATAATTGTGATTTCCAAGGCAATGATGTTAGGGGTATGAGTTGTGTGTGTGTGTGTGTGTGTGTGTAAAATGCAGACAAAATTAGAAGGTAACTAACATCTACCTCTATCTAACATTAACTGAGGAACAATCACTCTCACAGTACGTATTATTTGTGCATTTCACATACACTGACTCTTCTACTTTGCTGTCTATTGCTGTGATAAGACACTCTGGCCAAAAGCAACTTTGGGGAAGAAAAGACTCATTTAGCTTACAATTCCAGGTCCACAGTCCATCACTGAAGAGAAACTCAAGCAGAAACTGAAGTAGAAACTGTGGAGGAACGCTGCTCTCTGGCTGCCTTGCTGGCTCACTCTCAGCTAGCTTTCTTATAGGGCCCAGGACCCATCTGAGGCAGTGCTGCCCATAGTGCTCTGGACCCTCCCACATCAGTCCATAGTGCACTGGACCCTCCCACATCAGTCCATAGTGCTCTGGACCCTCCCACATCAATCCATAGTGCTCCTGACCCTCCCACATCAGTCCATAGTGCTCTGGACCCTCCCACATCAGTCCATAGTGCTCTGGACCCTCCCACATCAGTCCTCGATTGAAACAATTTCTCAAAGACATGCCCATAGGTTGATATGATCTAATTGAGGTAATTCTTCAACTGAAATTCCTTCTTCACAGGTGACTCTAGGTTAAGTTGATAATAAAAACTGGCCAGGCCACTAACTTACATCATCTGAATAGCATCTTTATAGGGGGACAATTTTATTCAATTCCCCCAAGGAATCCAGAGCTCAGAAAGGCTAATAACTAGAAGAACAAGGACTTGAACTTGGTCAGTTTAGTTCCATAGTCCACACTCTGAGTAGTCCCACACTCTTTCAGTGTCGAGCGTCAGATCCCTGAGTTCAATTTGACCCAAAGGCTCTAATGTCTATTTCCATTAGTTTAAACCAGTTCTTGTCATTCAATTCCATTGCTAATAATTGGTTTAGAAAGAAGTTGGTAGCCTTACCCTGACCAACGAAAGGAGAGGATTGTGCTAGAAGAGTGTGAATAACAAAAAGAGCTGTTTATGGGTGAGACTTAGTGGTACACTCCTATAATCTAGTTCTTGAAAGACAGATGCAGGGGGAGCACAAATTCTAGGCCAGCTTGGACAACAGAGTGAAGAGTACTTGTCAGGGGGTTGAGGCAATAGGTTGTCTACCATGGTGTGAGGTCAATGGATATAGTAGTGGTCCTTTGAACATAGCAGCCATTAGGACCAGGACGGAAACTGAGCCAGTAGCTTGAAGAAGGTAGACCGGAAGGGCAGAGAAACAGGTGACTACTGACCCACAAAATGGCCCAGCTGTGGTGATACTGCTCTGGGGACCCTGCGCATGGCAGAAGCCTTTACTTTTTCCACTTAAAGGCAGTTGAATAAATTTTTCTGTTACTTGCAGCCAGAGCATCCCCAGTGCTTAAGGAGATGCATGGTGTCTTGTCCCTGAACAGCAGTTACTGGGAGGAGAGGAATCATGGCTCACAGACACTCCAATCCAGCACTCGATAGAATTTACCACTCTACAGCAAAAGCCAGGGCCTAAGGGGATGGGAGAATTCCTAGTTTCATTTCTGCTGCTGTGACAAAATATTATGACAGAAAGCAACTTAGGAGAGAAAGGGTTTATTTTATCTCATAATTCTGGTTCACAGTCCATCATTATGGGGAAGTCAAGGCAACTGTACTTGAAGCAGCTAGTCACCTCACATCCACGTTCAAGAGCAGACAAAAGTGAATGCAGACATGCTTGTCGGTGCTCCGCTTGCTTATTCTCTAGACTTAAACAGTCCAGGATCTCTTGCTTAGGGAGTAAAGCCATCCATGGTGGGCTGGCGGGCCTTTCCATATCGATTAACATTAGTAATTAAGACCTTTCATAGACATGCTCAGTAGGCTGACGTGATCTACACAATCCCTCAGGAAACTCCCCCTAAGAGAGTCTAGACTGTGCCAAGTTGACAGTTAGGTCTGGTTTCTAGGTCTGGCTCTATCCTTAGCCTTCCTATAGGAACCATCTTCGGGGTCTTGGTTTTCTTATCTGCTAAAAGACCCAGCAGAACTGCACATTCTCTAGGGCTTTCCAGAACTCTTATTCCCTGATGGATTCCTATCTGTCTAGACCACTGAGTTGCTTTATGAAGTGGGGGATAGCAGGGGCTGAAGTAGGGAGGGGCAGCGGTGCCCTTCATTCCAGTGACTGCCTTTCTGTTCTTAAGAAAACAGCTTTTAGCTGGGCTTGGTGGCAGACATCTATAATCCCAGCACCTGGGAAGCTGAGGCAAGAAGATCATCTTCCTTCCAGAGAGAGTCAAAGGCCAACCTGAGCTACACGAGACCCTACCTCAAAACAACAACAAAGCAACAACAAATATATATGTGTATGTATATATCACATAACTGGGACCAAAGAGATAGCTCACTCAGTAAAATGCTTGATTTACAAGCATTGAGGACTAAATTCAATCTCTAGCACCCATAAAAAGCTGGGGCTGGTGATATGTCCCCATAACCCCAGTGGTAGGAAGGTGGGGACAGGAGAATTCTTGGAGCTCCCTGGGCAGCCAGCCTGGCCTGCTAGCTGAGCTTGGGCCAGTAAGAGACCCTGTCTTGAAAATCAGGTGGATAAAAATGTCCATTCTACCCAAACTCTCGTATAGATTTAATGCAATCCCAATTAAAATCCCCAAGAGTTTCTTCACAGGCTTGGGAAAAAAGTCCTTAATTTCATTTGGAAAAACAAAAGAGCCCAAATAGCCAAAACAACCCTGAGTGAAAAGAGTAACACAGGGGGATCTCTATACCAGACTTCAAACTATCCTACAGGGCTATAGTCATAAAAACCACTGGGTATTGGCACAAAAACAGACCTGTTGACCAATGGAACAAAACTGAAGATCCAAACTTGAGCACATACAATTTCAGCCATCTCATATTTGACAAGGGGGCCAAGGAGACACAATGGAGGAAAGACAGCATCTTCAGCAAGTGGCATTGGCAAAACTGGATCACCACTTGTAGAAGAATGAAATTAAACCCCTACCTCTCACCCTGTACAAAAGTCAGCTCCAGATGGATCAAAGATCTCAACGTGAAACCCCAAACTCTGAAAGGTGATAGAAGAAAAAGTTGGCAGCAGACTACAAGACATAGTATAGGAAAAGTCTTCCTAAATCAGACAGCAGCTGCACAAGAATTAAGGTAGACGATTGACAAATGGGACCTCTTTAAACTCAAAAGCTTCTGTACATTAAAAGAAACAATCAAGGAAGAGAAGAGAAATCCCACAGAGTGGGAGGAAACCTTCACTGCAGAAACATCCAACAAAGCATTGATTTCCAGAATATATAAACTACTCAAAAAACAAAGAAGAAAGAAAACAAATGACCCACTCAATAGACGGAACAAAGAGCTGAACAGAGGCTTCACAAGTGAGGAATTAGAGATGGCTGAGAAACATCTTAAGAAGTGTTCAGCATCACTAATCATTAAGGAAATGCAAATGAAAACCACTTTAAGATATCATCTTACTCCAATAAGACTGGCTAGGATCAAGAAAACAAATGATACCAAATGCTGGAGAGGTTGCGGGGAAAGGGGAGAACACTCATCCACTGCTGGTGGGAATGTAAACTCGTACGGCCACTATGGAAAGCAGTGTGGAGAACTCTTGGATGTCTTGGAATGAACTTGCCACCTGACCCAGCTATACCACTCTTGGGCATGTACCCACAAGACTCATCTTACCACAGAGATACATGCACAGCCATGTTTCTTACAGCTTTTTTCACAATAGCAAGGAGCTGGAACCAACCCAAGTGCCCCTCAACTGACAAGTGGATAGAGAAAGTGTGGTGCATCTACACAATGGAGTTCTATGCAGTGGTAAAGAAAGATGACATCATGAGCTTTGCAGGTAAATGGCTGGAGCTAGAAGATATCATGCTGAGTGAAGTAGCACAGTCCTAGAGAAATAAATGACAAATGGTATACTTCATCTGTGGATGCTAGCACCAGTTACCTAATTGTATGGCAGACTGAGCAACGTCAATGTGATCTGAAAACAACTGTGCTCTTATATTGTAATCCCTTAAAATATAATAAACAAATAAAAAAAAGAAAATCAGGTGGATGATGCCTGAGGAACAATACCTGAACTTGATCTCTGACCTCCACATGCAGGTATACACACACACACACACACACACACACACACACCTGTCTTCTTTACTGAAATGGACAGGAATTAGGGGTTGGAGAGATGGGTCAGTGGTAAGAGCACTGGCTTCTCTTCTAGGGTACTTGGATTTGATTCCCAGCACCCACAATATGGTTAATAGTCATCTAAAACTCCAGTTCTAGGAAATCCAATGCCCTCTTCTGCCCTCCACAGACATTGCATGACACAGGTCCCCTGTGAGGAGTTGTCTTAATTATCTTAACGATGTGGGAAGAATCACTCCAAATATGGGGGCATTTTGTGAGCAGCCTGGTTGATAGGGATGTGGCAGAAGAAAGATTATTCACAGCCTTTGCTTGTTTGGCCTTATTTCTCATCACCAACTTAACTTCTGCTGCTGCCTCCTTTCCTGACATCAGAACCAGTGTTTCCAGGCTTCCATGTTGGAAGGACCAGTGGCCCTGCAAGAATGGTCCACGTTTCTGGGATGAAGTTGAGGCATCCAGCCCCGTGGGCTGGTCAACTACAGGGTTCTCAGCCTCTCAGATGTTAACTGGCTGTTGTTAATCAAGTATTCACTTTGTCAGTTCTGCTCCTCTAGAGAACCCTGACTGACAGGCCTGCTGGCCCTTGAGGCAGCCCCTTGCTACATCCGCTCCGTGCACTGGCTCTGAGGTGGACCATCACTCCCTTCATCACAGAACAGGAACAAGAAAGGCAGGTGCTCTAGGGCCAGTGGCAGTGGCTCCCTGGTCACGTGCAGATGGAAGGACATCTGCAGCCGGAACATCGGGAAGGTGGTGGCTGTGGCCTCTACCCCACCTCCACATCCCAAGCAACATCCAGGCCATAAGGGAGGATGTAAATATTCTTCATAGCCCCTTCTGCCCTTTATTTCATTTGTCTTTTTTGCTATCTGGTGGGAGCAGTCTGGAGATGCTGCCTTTTGGGTGCTGGGTTCTACCTCTCAAGCCTTCCCACCATTGCTGCTCTGCCTCTGGCCAGGATATCCCATGGGGGGGGTCTGTTCTTCCTACACATGCACTAAAATCTCCTCTCCTTTGAAATCCCGGTGCATCTGCACTGGTGCTCTCTATGTAGATGGGCGCCATTATCTGGCAATCCCATTTAACAAATTCATAATGAATTATGAGTGAATACTTGAGTCTGTTTTTTGAAATGATGTCCTTCCTTCTTCCTTTCTTTATAATCCCTTCCTTCTCCATATTTCTTTCTTTTGAAAGCTGACTACTTCAAATTAATCTCTAATTGTTAGCAGATGTCAGGTACTATAACAAAAGTGAAGAGACCATATTCTCGAAGAGTAAAATAAATTTTCAAGATGGTAGGCTTAGAGACACATGCTCCTCTCTCTCTGAGTTTTTCAAACCTCAAAAACATCATGTAGAGTAAGTATGTAAATCTGGCTTCTAGAAGCTACAAGTAAAGCATGAGAGTAATTTCAGAATGTCAAGATATACTTAAGTTCACTCCATGCCACTGGTGTGGGAAAGTGTGCCAGCAGTGGCCATGTGATGAAGCAGGGCTAGCAGGTCAGAGACCCTGTATCCAGTGGCTGTTTTGGGGTCAGGCCAGCCTATGGTGACCCACGTATATTTTGTGACCATCATCAGCCAGTCATTGGCCCCAGTAATAACTCATTAATCCCCTCACATAATGCGAGGTGGAAGGCACCATAGTTATCCCTATTTTGCAGACAAGAACCATAGAGAGTTAAGAAACTTCTCTAGGACTTATAAGCAGCAGAGTCAGATCTTGAGCCCAGGCGGTGTGTGACAAAGTCAGTCTGGATGACTGTGACGCCACTTGGGACCTGCCTCATTTTGTCACCCTTGTGCTGGTGCCCGGTGGCTCAAGGTGCTACATTGGTGCTGGTTTGGGTTGTTCCCATCCAAATGGACTTCCCCATGCTCTTCCCGACCTGACTTACAAAGTAAATGCTTAATTCATCAATGCCCAGTACACAAAGTGAGGGTGTACGCCAGTTATGAGGGACTCTTTGCTTGATTGGTCCAAGCCTTGACTCTATACAGGGTGAAAGATCAATGATATAGGATTCTCCATGGAGCTCAGAGTCAGGTTCAAAGGATGGAGGAAAAGGGGATTGGGGGAATGGGGGGTAATATGAAGGTCCAAGTTTGATCCCCAGAGAACCCACAGGTTAAAAAAAAAAAGCCAAGTGTGGTGATGCATGCTTGGAGAGAGCAGGTGGATCCCTGCAGCTCACCGACCAGCCAGTGCAGTGTACTAGGCAAGCTACAAGATAATGAGAGATTCTGTCTCAAAAAAGCAAAAAGGGGGCTGGAAAGATGGCTCAGCAGTTAAGAGCACTAGTTGCTCTTGCAGAGGATCTGGGTTTCATTCCCAGCTTCCATATGGCAGCTAACAACTGTTTATAAGTCTAGTTCCAGGGCATATGACACCTTCTTCTGACCTCCATAGGCATTACACAAGACAGGTGCCCTTATATACACTCGAGCAATACACGCATACACATAAAATAAAAGTTATGAATAAAACATTTATTTAAAAAGCAAAAACCATAGCTGGCTCCCAAAGAACAGCACCCGAAGTTCTGCTAGGACCTCTATACACATAACCTAGAGGCATTTGAGAGGAGACTCAACTGTCCAGTTCAGGTTGGCCTGTGGGCATGTCTGAAGGAGATTGCTTTGATTGTTAGCTGATATTGCAGGGCTAGCTTATTGTGGGCAGTATCATTCTCTAGGGAGGTAGTCCTGAGCTACGTAAGAAAGCTATCTGGGTAGAAGCCAGCCTGCACGCAGCATCCTCCACAGTTCTTGCTGAACTTCTTTGGCTGTGAAGTGAGTTCCTTGGTCAGTGGTGATGCTGTGTGGAATAACAAGCAGGCGTGACTTCAAATTCCTGCCTTGACTTCCCTCAGTGCTGGACTGTGATCTGGACGTAAAAGCCAAACAAACCCTTTCCTCCCCTAAGATGCTTTTAGTCAGAGAGTTTTATCACAGCAATAGAAAGGAAACTAGAACACGTGTACATACACATGTATGTACATGCATGATCACACACAAGATAAATGGAAAGAAAGGTATGGGAGCCACAGAATAGTGCCAAACAAGAGAAAGAATGAGATAATTGTGCTCTGAAGGGGACCTTGTAGCTGTGAACCTGACTTTGGTGGCATTCTGAGTGACAGAGCAGTCATTCTGGCAGACCAGGCATGACGATTCAGAGATGGGATGACGTGAGCCGATTTGAGGGACAGAAAATGAACCCTACTGGGGGCGGGTGATGGGATCGGAACAGCTGGTAAGCTGGTACGACCTAGGGGCTGGGTTTTGCCCAAACCCAGATTTGGGTACAGACCACAGACTGATGGGGCTGCTTTCCCTTTCCAACTGCCACATGGACAGCTGGGCAGGAACTTCAGACAATAGCACTTTGGATCCTCGATTCTCAAACAGGATGCTCTGACTACCAGGGAGGCACTTAGCAATGTGCTTCAAGGGCCAAACCTGCAGATGACCACTGGGTGACCAACTGGATCTGTGTTTCTATCTGGCAGATAGTATTTTAAAACATTGCTCTCATGGGAATACAAGTACTGCTAAATGATGGCTCAGAATACAATATTCCCTCTCACTTTTTTTAATTTCAGCTGAACCAAGAGCTTAAAAAATGGAGCATTTTGGACAACAACTGGAAGGATGTGACAGCCAAAATGTTTAACAGCCACTGTGAGCAGCAGAGGAACAGGGACTTGGAAGATTCCCCAGTGATACCAGAGATTAACCNACCTGGCAGATAGTATTTTAAAACATTGCTCTCATGGGAATACAAGTACTGCTAAATGATGGCTCAGAATACAATATTCCCTCTCACTTTTTTTAATTTCAGCTGAACCAAGAGCTTAAAAAATGGAGCATTTTGGACAACAACTGGAAGGATGTGACAGCCAAAATGTTTAACAGCCACTGTGAGCAGCAGAGGAACAGGGACTTGGAAGATTCCCCAGTGATACCAGAGATTAACCTGTTAGTTGCCAGGACATGGTGAGGGCACCCATGAGGGAGGTTGGGACAGCAAAAGAAAAGCCCTGGAGGGCCCAGGACAGCAGTTGGTTTGGTTGTCAACTACTAGAACGTTGTTTCAATGTTGTAACAACCAGCTGGTGGGGTAGGGAAGCATCTAAGTTGATAGAGTGTTTGCTTAGCATGCACAAAACACTGGGATCAATCTGCGTAGAATGGTGGTGCATGTCTACAAGTCCCACTTTTGGGAAATGGAGGCGGGAAGATCAGAAGTTTGAGGTCATCCTTGGCTATATAGTTTGAGGCCAGTCTAGGATACATAAGAACTTGTCACTGAAAAATAAAAAGCAAGCAAATAACAATAACAACAAAAGCAGAAACCAGCCAGCTGGCAGTTTTCCCTGGGGGGCCTCTCAGAGGCCTCGTGGAACCCACTAGCTCTTCTCTTCTACGATATAAACATTGGAGGAATCTCACTTTGGCCAATGTATGACATCACAGACGAGTTAGTCATCTGGGGTAAGGAAGACATTTTTCCAGGGTGTAACATGGCCTTGTGCCTTCTCCCATCACTCGGTCCAGGCTGCCATCTCCCTGGCTCATACAGATGACCTGGTGTGTTCATTAGTTTGTTGTTGCTGTGATCAAACACTATACCAAGGACATTTACGGAAGGAAGGGATTATTTGCCTTTTGATTTCACAGGAACGAGAGGCCATCACCACGAGGGGGAGCAGAGATCTGAGCGTTCACATCTTCAGGCAGGTACAGGAGGCAACGAGAGAAACTGGAAAGGGGAGGGGTTCGAAACTCTCAAAGTCTGCCCCCAGTGACCTGTTTCTCCCAACAAGACCACACCTCCTAAAGCATTCATGGCTCTCCCCAAACAGCGTCACCAGCAGAGCAAGTGTTCAAGTCATGGAGCTTATGGGAGATGCTCTCATTAAAACCTCCATACCTGGCCTCCTTAGTGTAGCCAATACTAACAGAGTGAGTGTCCTGTCTCCAAGGGTCCCCATCCCCAACACAGCCTTCCCTGAAAGAGAGCAAAGCCCACTTCCCAGGCTCACTGGGTTTTACCTATTTTTCTCATAAGTGCTTTGGCAGAGGAAAAAAAAAAATTCAGACTCCTTGCAATACATCAAGATACTTGAATGCATTTGAAATATAATGAGCATGCAGCCATAAAAGACAAGCCTCATAAGGATCTTCTGAAAGAAGAAATAAAACAAATGATCCTGCTTTTGCCTCTTGCCTCTTAGAGGCGGTGATGAATCCCAGGTGCCTCTCCCCCAAATCATCAACTCAGGGATAAATTACAATTAGTAATTAGGCTTGACTGCAACAGCTATGATCAGGGTTCTGTAGGCAAACCTCCTGCCTCTGGCTTGGCACACTTCATGCAGTATCTCTGTGCCCAGGCTGGATGAGGAGGAAGCCATGTCTGGTCCCTTCTGGCTGGCACAATGCCCTCTGCAAGATAAACCAGATAAATGTTATTTGAGATCTTCTAGCCCCATTCTGCAGTCACTGTTGGCTGTGGGGCCCAATAGTAGCCAATTAGATGCAAGGGACAGTCTGCTTAGGCTTCTGGGAAAAACCTATACCTTGTTATCTCTTAAGAAGGTAAAGCTGGGGGCTGGAGAGATGGCTTAGTGGTTAAGAGCGCTGGCTGTTCTTGCAGAGGACCCAGATTTTGTTCCCAGCACCCTCATGGCAGCTAACGACCATCCATAACTCCAGTTTCAGGGGGTCTGACACTCTCTTCTGACCTCTGCAAGCATTGCACAACACAGGTGCACTTACACATATGCACATAACACTCATACAATACAGGTGCACTTACATGTACATAACACTCATACACATAAAATTTAAAAAATAATAAATGAAATGTATATAATGTGAAAACAGGAGCTATAGAGACAGGTCAGAGATTAAAAATGCATACTGCTCTATCAGAGGACCTGAGTTTGGTTCCCAGCACTCTCATCAGACAGCTTACAACTGCCACTTTAAACTCCAGTTCCAGGGGAGCTGTCACCCTCATCTAGCCGCTATGAGTACTGTACTCACACAGTCACACACACCCCCAAAATTAAAAATAAAATATTTTAAATCTTTTTCTCCTTTCTAGTATTTTATTATGTTTATTTTATGTGTTTGAGTTTATTGTCTGCATGTGTGTAAGTGCACCCATGGCATGCAATGCCAGAGGAGGTCAGAAGAGGGCGTAGGATCCTCTGGAATTGTATTTACAGATGATTGTTAGCTACCATGTGGGTGCTGGGAATTGAATTCAGGTCGTCTGCATGAGCAGCCGGTGCTCTTGACTGCTGAGCCATCTCTCCAGCCTCTCTCCCCCCAAATTAAAATATTTTAAAGAAGGAGAAAATAAGGAGAGAGGGCTTTCACCTCTCCAACTACAACTTGGACATGGTTGTGTACGTGAGACTGAAGATGCAATGTCAACATGTTGGCACAGAGACACAGAGAAGAGCTTGGCACCTTCTTCACAGCCTCCTACCATGAAGTTGCTACTCATCTCCCGGAATCTTCAGCATGATGGCAAAAAGAAAGTCCTATTTCACTGCACCATGAGTCCTTTGTTCTTTCTCTCAGCCCAAAGCATCCTGTCAGTCAGGATTGGCAGGGCTCTTGCAGTAACACATCGATTCACAAATCTTAATGGTGATGCACAGAAGTTTTATTTCTTACTCCCTTAAGGGCATGGAAAACCGGACAGCCTTCTTTGTTGTGTGGTTGCTATATCCATGTGGCTTCCAAGTCTGACAGAGGAAGAGAGAACTGGGGGTTACACACGTTGAAGGCCAAGTCTGCAAATGTCTCTCATCCCTTCTCCCCATGTCTCATCAGCAGAGCTCCCTCTGACGTCACTGGGCCTGACAAAAGAGTTCTCCTGGTACAGGCACACAGCATTGTCCTATTGAACACACTGATTTGTCTTCCCATTTAGCATAAAGTAATTCACTTTAGGGACAGGGGAGATGGCTCAGTGAAGCGAGACATGTCAGTCAGATCAGTAAAGGCGTTCAAACATGAGGATCTGAGTTTGATCCCTCAGAACTCACACAAAAAAACTGGGTGCTACACCATATGCCTGAAATCTAGATGCTGGGGCAATGCAGGACCCTTCTCGACAATCTAGGTGAATTGTAAGCTCAGCGAGAGACCCTGTTTCAAAAAAATAAGGTCGAGGGTTGGCAAGATAACTCAGCAGGAGGTTGGAGAGGTGGCTTGTTGGTTAAGAGCAACTACAAGCTTAGAGGCTGGAGAGTTGGCTCAGTGGTTAAGAGCACTGGCTGCTTTTGCAGACCTGGGTTCACATCCCACCACCCACATGGTGGATAACAAACATCCTTGACTCCACTTCCAGGGAATCTAACACCCTCTTCTGACCTCCAGAGGCATTACATTGCATGACCCCAGCACACTTACATGCATACAGGCCATACATTCATCCACATAAAATAAAAAATAATAAATAAAATTTTAAAAAGAGCACCGGCTGCAAGGACCCGGATTTGGTTCCTGTCACCCATATGATGGCCACCAACTGTTCATAACTCCAGTCTCAGGAGATCTGATGCCCACTTCTGACCTCTATAAGCATTGCATACATGGATGCACTTACATACATGCAGGCAAAAGAGTTATATACATAAAAACACACAAAAAAAATTGTGCCCCAGTTTATCAATGCACTTGCTGCCCAGACTGACAGCCTGAATTCCATCTTAGGATCCTACGTGTAGAAGGAGAAGTGAGCATGAAAGTTGTCATCCGACCTCCACACATTCAGTACACACACACACACACACACATTTATTGATGAGTTGTGGCAGGTGAGCTACAGGAAATATAAAAGTGAAGACTTACCTCATTAAACTCAAAAGCTTCTGTACATCAAAAGAAACAATCAAGGTAGTGAAGAGAAAACCCACAGAGTGGGAGGAAACCTTCACCACAGATACATCTGACAAAGCATTGATTTCCAGGATATATAAACTGCTCAAAAAACAAAGAAGAAAGAAAACAAATGACTCAACTCAAAAGATGGAGCAAAGAGCTGAACAGAGACTTCACAAGTGAAGAATTAGAGATAGCTGAGAAACATCTTAAAGAGTTCAATGTCACTAATAATTAAGGAAATGCAAATTAAAAACCACTTTAAGATATCATCTCACTCCAATAAGACTGGCTAGGATCAAGAAAACAAATGATACCAAGTGCTGGAGAGGTTGTGGGGAAAGGGGAACACTCATCCACTGCTGGTGGGAATGTAAACTCATACAGGCACTATGGAAAGCAGTGTGGAGAACCCTTGGAAGACTTGGAATATACTTGCCACCCAACCCAGCCATTCCCACTCTGGGTATGTACCCCACGACTCACTTACTAACTAGGGCAGAGACACGTGCACTGTTATGTTTTATTGCAGCTCTGGTTCACAATGCAAAAGCTGGAACCAACTCAAGTGTTCTCACTGAGTAGATAGACAAAATGTGGTACCATATCTGCACCAAATGTAGTTCTATTTAAGGGTAAAGAAAGATGCACTCTGAACTGTTGCAGGTAAATGGATGGAACTAGAAGATATCATGTTGAAGTGGAAGTAACACAGAGACCCCGACAAAAACTATGAATGGATTGTATCCCTCATCTTGTGGATGTTATCAATCATCAGTTACCCTAGGTGTAAGGTAAACTGGAGCAATGTTAATGTTTATTCTTTACCGTGATCTGAAAACAACTGGGCTCATATACCTTTAACAGGTTTCTAGAATTAATGCTACCATTTATTTTCAGAGTTTAGGAAATTTTGGTATGTACATGGAGGGTATATATGGCATATGTTAGAGTAATATAAGATCAAGGAATGCAGGAGAAAGGCTGGTTTTGTCATGGACATTGTGTCTGACATGGTATTTATCTTATGGGATTGCTTCTTAGTATTTCTTGTAAAGGGACTGCTTGAGCTTTTGTCCAAGACCTATTTCTAAATATTACACAGTAGTTAAAAGTTCAGGCTGGTGTTTAACTTAGCCTTTCTGGATGCTTAACGACCATACTTAATGCCCATACCAATTGGTGTGAGGTCCTTAAGGGATAAATTTGTTTCTTGCCCTCATGAGCTCAACTAAAGAAGTCCCAGGGGGACTATGCATGGGGGCAATCTCTTGAATGTCCTGCAAATGGAGTCACCCGTCTTCCTGTGCAGGGGGTCTTGGAGACCCACTAATGGGACTTAAGCCAGTGTACAGTCTCTAAGAGGAAAGTCTGTCATGTTCAAAAAGAGGAAGCCATGTCTAGCGAAGACCTAACTTTGTCCTCAAGTGGATGGAACTGGCGATTTGAAAAGCCAGAAGGAGCCAGGCGCCCCCCCCACAAAAAAAAAAAAACCCTGAGTGACCTTGAATAATCAATCATTAACTAAGACAGAAAAGAAAACAAAAACCTGTTAATCGGGCTGTGGCCTTAAACATCCAAAAGAGAAAAGTATAACCATAAATAAATATCACTAGTAACGTCCTGACGAAATGGTACTTCGGTATAACAACTTTGATTCTTAGTAAAAAGACAAAAAAAGGAGCACTGTTGTTTTGCATGTCTTCAATTCTTAATGGCAAGATGCAGCTACCCCCTGTGGCTGCCACTCTTTTGCATCCTTCAAAGATGTGAGAGACACAGCTTTTCAACCTTCCGTATGGACTGAAGACTGCATGCTCTCCAAGAATGCCTCCAAATCCTTCAGTGCCAGATGGGGACTTGCTGCAAGACCATCCAGCTTGTGGACTGAGAACTACTTGGGTTCTGCCTCTTCAGAGTATAGAATACCATTGTTGGTGATCTCCCAGGCGTATCATTGGAGACCAGTACAGGAAGAAAGGCAGGATCGTGCCTATTACCTATGGTGATCTATGTGAGAGAACCCAGTGGTGGAACCAAGGACAGAACTGATGGTGGTTTGGAGCTTGCCAATGAAGAGCCTTCAAACATGACTCTTGTTCAGCCTAATAAAGAAAAAAATCATACAGCTCGAAGATGCTAAAAACCTAGAGCTTAATGTGGCTGCATTGTGCTGTTATTTTGGAATGAGTGCATATTGAAGAAATAACAAACAACAGGAAAGACTGGTGTCCAAGGAACTGACTGAAATGGTTGGAACTTCTGCCAAAAACAGTAACTTTTTAATTCTGCCTTGAAGATCATTTTGAGAGGACTGAGACTAAAAAGAATGAAACATGTTTGGCAGAGTACATTTGCTCTGGTGGGGGTGGGGAGTAGGCAGGGGGGCATGGGTCTAGATTGATTTGTAGTGTAATTTTGTGGTTTTTTTTGTTTTTTTGTTTTTTTTTATTTTTTTTATTTGTTTTGTATGTGTATGAGTGTCCTGTCTGCGTACAGGTTTGTGCACCCGTGTCAGTGCAATGCCGCGGAGGTCAGAAGAGGGTTTCGGATTCCCCTGGAACTGGAGTTCTCCCGAATTGGAGTTTCAGACGGTTCTCAGCCGCATGTGGGGTGCTGGGGATCCAAACCGGGTCCTCTGTAAGAGCGGTCGGCTCTCTTAACCACTAGGCATCTCTCCAGCCCTATGAGTGTAATTTTGTATGAAATACACAGAGCTTCAATGAAACATTGGTAAAAAAAAACAAAAAAACAAACAAAAAAAAAGTGAAGACTGGCTGTTGTTGTCATATATACCATCATACTCCATCCTCCGAGCGTGCGGGAAATTCTTTCCACATGGGGGAAACCCTAAATAAGTCAGCAAATCAACACCCAGGTGGGCACACACTTCAACCCAAGAATCCAACCTACCCTCAAGGAACTTAGCATCCAGCCCAAGAGTCTGGCGAAGAGAGAACCAGGGTTTAGTGTGGCAGATGCCCTTGCAAAGGCTGTGGTTCAGAGTAAGGGCCTCAAGGAGCTCAGCGACACAAAGATGAAGTTGGCCTAAGTGAGTCAGTGAGGGTTCTGGAGACGAGGCAGCCTGTGACTCTGGTCTTGAGGGACGAAGGATTTGCTAAGGAGAGAAAGAGGCTGCAGTGGGAAGTCTAGGAACCCCAAACGGTAAGTGTAAATACACAGTCCTGCTTTGCAAAGCTCAGCCACCCATAGCCAGGACCTGGGAGACCAAGAAAGCGGCACAGAGAGGCAAAGTTCAGGGTGGGGTGGAGGTTCTAGACCATAAGGCTGTGCAGGAGCACCGGCTAGGTGCTTTACCCCAAAACCACCTGTTCCCACTCTGCTCTGGTCTGAGAGGTAAGATCCATTGGACTAGGGTGTTCAGAAGCTCAGTGTCTCTAAACAGGCCCCTGGGAGCTTCTGGGGGGCGGAGCTTTGTCCTTTGTCTGGCTTAGAAATTGAAACAGAGGGGCTGGAGAGATGGCCTACGGTTAAGAGCGCCGCCGCTCTTGCAGAGGACCCGGGATTCATCCCCAGCACCCAATGGCGGCCGAGAACCGTCTGAAACCCATTCCAGGAGACTCCAGCTCAGGGGAATCCAACTCTCTTCTGACCTCCGGGCGTGCACACATGGGTGCACACTGCATGCAGACAGTACATTCAATAATACGAAATAAATAAAAATAAAAAAAAATTTAAAAAATTTAAAAAAAAAAAAAAAGAAAAAAAAAAAAAGAATTGAAACAGAGCCCGTGGACACACACCCCTCCCCCTCCCTGTAGAGCTCTTCAGGAATTCCCAAGGAGCCTTTACGATTTGTTTATGGGATCCAAACATTAGCTAAAGCCTCTGGAGCTTTTACTTCTCGTTGGGTGGCCCCAGGCTCCACACCTCACCTTCCTGGAAATACTGTCAGCAGGCAGCCATGTGCCTTATATCCCAAATCTATGGCTATTGGCTCCCCTGGAGAAATAACCCATGGCTGATGCCACAGCTTTACATCCTCTACAGGTAGGAGATGTTATAACCACAGTAAGCCACTGTCATATTTAACAGGGGAAAATGTAATTCATGGATAACAATCCAAACTGTGTCTATGCTAAAGTAACTACATAACAATAGTGTTTAAAGCCTATATACAATTGCTTTTTCTTATTAGTAACAAAGGTATTCCTGGACAACTGTCAGCCCATGAAAGGAAACAGCCAGAATGACCAGAGTCCAAGTCCAACAGCCAGGAGAGTGGACTGTTTTACCTATCATACCACCTGTGCCCCTTCTAAGCCTAAGAACAACCTGGAAAAGGGCTGGTGGAATGTGGGGCTGCGATTGGGGTGATGTGAAACTACAGCAATGACCCTCATTTGTCAATGATTGACAAAAACCTGTACCCCCCACTGGATGGGGGGGCGTAGTGTTGGGCACAACAGCCTGCAGATAGTTGCATGAAGGATGCTGTATCATGATTATCACTTATAGTAAAAATGAAAAAAAAAAACTGAGAGAAAGTGGGACGTTATGGCAGAATCATGATCGGGATGGGGTGGGGGGGGGGGGGGGGAGGGAAGGGAAATAAGCTGAACTAATTGGAAAAAATGTATGAGGGCACAAGCATCAATAAAAACTAATAATTAAAAAAAAAAAAAGAGCAGCTGTGCCAACAGCCAGCAGGAGCTTTCCTGGCCTCAGAGGCTCCTGAGACAGAAGCAAGGCAGATGCTAACCTCCCTCCCCGATTAATTACCAGCTAGAAGGGGAGGCCCGAGCTCCAGGCTCCGGGCCTCACACTGTGCACACTACTTCCTTTACAAGTCCAGCCAGCCTGGGGCCCAGATGTCCAGCACTTCTCCTTTGCACTGCTGGGCGTTTCTGTCCTCACTACCCACCAGCCTGCCTTCTTTGCCCTCTGAGCTTTTCTGTCACCCCAGCCTTTAGATGTTTGGTTTGGGCCTTGGTTGTTTAGCCCTTGGCTTCACAGAAGTTGTAAGGTAAGGCTACTTAGTTACTGTTTCCAAGTACATTGCAGATATTATCTTATTAGTATTCGTTTTGTGTATGTGGATGTTGAAGTTATGTGGATTCTTTGACTTGACAAGCTCAAGAATTGGATACTTTGGGGCTCAGAAACCCCAATTTAGGGCTGGGAAGTAGTTCAGTTGGTGGAGTCCTTGCCTACCAGGCCGGAGCCCTGGGTTCTGTCCCCTGCACTGGATAAACTGGGTGTGATGGTACACTCCTGTAATCCTAGCCCTGGGGAGGTGGACACAGGAGGATGAGCAGTTCAAGGTCACTCTCAGCTGGGCAGTGAGTTGGAGGCAGGCCTGGATTCCCCTTCCTGTCCCTGAGAGCCCTCCAGCGTGTTTCTATTCTCCCAGGGAAGGGAGCTGAAGTTCCAGGCGGGATGGGTGGAGGCCTTTGTGGTTGGGAAGGTGACCTCAGAAGAACCACAGCAGCTGTCTCTCAGGCAGGCGCACTGCCCTTCGGAGTTGGCAGGGTATCGGCCACTGGCTGGCACAGGTTCTGTGATTCATGGCTATGTGGGGACTTTACAAGGCTGTGATAAAACAGTAATCATCAGCTGTGAGCTTGATGTGAGATTATGGGCTTGCATGGCTGAACTGAATTACTGGGCTTCCTTGGTCTGTCCACATGGCAAGGAGCAGTGCCTGCCCAGCAAGGAAGCTGAGTGTGGGCTTGGGGTGGGATCTCATCTGCCTAGATGCCTCTCCTGGGACAGGGCAGGGAGTGCGGTTGGGGTGACACTGCTGTGGAGTGCAACTTTAGGGGCATTGTGGTGTGTGCTTGTGTGTGGGTGCACGCATATATGTGCATGCATGCAGGCATATGCATATGTGTGCATGTATGCCTTGTGTGCATTGGATGTCTTCTGCATGTGCATTTCTGCATGTATGTGTTCATGTGCACATGCAGGTATGCATGTATGTGGGTATGTAGAGTACATGTATGTACATAAGCATGTATATATATGTGTTCACATGTGCACATGTGCATGGGGCACTCAGACAGAGGTTGAGCTAAGTGCTTCTCCATTTATGGAGCTACCTCCTTCCTCTCACCTGCCACATCTGATCTATTGGCAAATCCTCCAAAGGCTAGACTGGGTTCGATCCTTACCCTGCCCCGTCCTCAATTCAATTTGCTTTAGGAGGTGTGAGAGGAAGGAGCCAGTGATAAATGGCCTAGGCAGGTGGCCAGAGGAGAGCGCAGGAAGCACTTCCCGTGCTAGCAGATGGGGCTTTGCTGCTCTCTCCCTTTCTCAGACCACTCAAACATTTGCTGTAAACAAAAAGTGCTCCACACCTTGGTCCCTCACCCAATGTCTAGTGGCCATACCCTCACTCCTCCTTTTGCCTACACAAGTCCTGCTGAGTGCCCCTCTGAGGACTGGCCTCCCACTCGTGACCCCTCCCTGTCCAGGCTCTGTAGTTTGTCCTTGAATTTGATTTCCTGTGGTGGTGGAATTGCATGTGCATTTCTACCTGTGGACCCAGAGGCTGCCCCTGAGAGGTGGGGAGGGAAGAAGCCCCCTCCCCAAGGAGGGCCCTTCCAATGCCAAAGCCATGGTCGGCAGGCATAAATGACACAGGGGCCTGGTATGGCACACACTTGTAATTCTAGCACTTGAGAGGCTGGGACAGGAGGACTGAGGTTAGTCTGGGCTACACATGAGACCCTATCTCAACTAGCAAACTATCTAGCTAACTAACTAACCAACACACTAAATATGTAAAAACAGAACTTGAGTCAGATAAGAACCATAAGGGTTTCTGCTAGTTAGCAACATATTTCCCAAGTGAGGGACTCCTGGCAGCAGCAAGTCAGACAACTGTGCTCTGGGCTGTCTGGCAAGCAAAGGCAATATTCCTCAAAAGCCACCACAGGTACCCATAGAACCTTGCCAGGGCTTCAGTACCAGAGGCTCTCGGAGCTCCACGGAGCCTCCTATTGGGATTCTCGGCTCCCCGATGATATCCTACCCCGTTAGCTCACCCACAACTCAACAGCAAGCACCAGCCTGTTTGGAGCTGCCTCTTTTCTACTCAGAACGCTGCCATAGCTATTTGCCTCAGAGAAAGGCCTATAGGACTCTGTTCCGTAGTGGCCTCTCTTCTGGTACTTTCTCCTCTGCTCTGGCCTGTGCTTCCAAACACATTGCTCCTGCAGCCCCCTTTTAGGTGTCATGATTCTTCTCTCCTTTCCAGGTTCATCACCTCTTTCAGGATATCATGTAGGCCTTCCCTCTGCTAAAATGCTCCTCTGAAGTGACCACTTAGCTTGTCTCCTACCACCTGGGCTCTGTGGGGGTCCCATCCTTGCCCCTCTGCCCCTCTGCCCTAAAATTTCCAGCCCTTCCCTAACACCCCAACTTTCCTAACATACTTGCTTTATCTTTTTTCTCATAGTTCTTTTCACCTTCAAACACACAACAAAATATTCTTGTTTTTAATATTTTTTAATTAACTTTATTTCTGTATGTGTATGAATATATGTCTGCATGCAAGTTTGATGACCCGTGTTTTTGCAAAATGCTGCGGAGGTCAGAAGAGGGTGTCCGATATGCCCTGGAACTGAGTTCTCCTGATCTGGAGTTCTCAGAACGGTCTCGGCACCCATTGTGGTGCTGGGGATCGAACCTGGTCCTCTGTAAGGGGCGGTCGGCGCTAGGCCATCTCTCCGCCCCACACAAAACTATTCTTTTTGTGTATTAATTCTTATCCTCTCTTCCCAAAGAGAAGGCAAAGCCAGAGAACACAGAGATGTATCTGTTTTGTACCAATATGGACCAGACGTTAATGTCTGTGCAGTCAACAGTCACTTGGACCCTGGAGCTCTCTGGGGGGTGGAAAACCTCCTCAAACATTTACTTCACTATTCCTTTAGGACTCATTCCTTGATCAGAATTTCTATAAGTGGAGACAAAAAGACAATGCTTGCCTCTAGAGGGGAGCTATCAGAAGTGGGGTTTCCTGACATCACTCTTGACCCCGGCCTGGATCAAAGACTTTACAAATGACAGCTGGAGAGGATGGTGTAGTGAGGTGAGGATTCCCGTGCTAGGGCTGCTGGTCCCACCATAACAGGTGAGTCCCTGCCTTCTCCTTGATAGACTGATTCCGGCCCCTGTCCATAGACCATGTGTGTTAAGGTATGGCTCAGGGGACTCTCGACCTCTCTGGATATTCCCAACCTATGGATTGCCAGTTTTAAGGTTTACTCCTCCCTGCCTGATGTCTTTTGCCTGGTTTATGAAGCTCTTCTTAGTATCCAGCTCATCTTAGGGATGTCTTCTTTCTTCTCAGCTGTGGACTGGGGTCTACTGACTTCCTGTGGACCTCTTCCAACCCTCTGTCCCTGTCTCTACTTGTCTTGCTCCTCAACCCAACTGGGTCCCATTCCTTCTACCCTGTTCACCAGCACAGTCTTTGCCTCATTGGGCCAACTCGCAGACCTCTTGCCTGAAACCACTTGATTCCCAGACTGCTGCCCTGGTCTTTGGCAGGCTCTGGTACCAAGTTCTGAGAGCCATGGGAGGCATGTGGCTATAAACACCCCTTTGGGACTTAGCGGGGGAGGAACCCACAGCACCAGCTGCCGTTATGTTCCCAGCCAGGCCTGACCGTGGATTTGCTGTTGAGACAGGCCCACTCCTGACGCAGGGTTCCCCTCTGCTGTGTCACTTTGGTGGAAGGTCCTGCTACAGTATAAGGTGTGGTGTGTGTGTGTGTGTGTGTGGTGTGTGTTTGACCGTCCTCTCTGCCTAGCCCTAGGCTTGGACCTACACTTGGGTCTGATAGTGACCCCAGCCTGGCGTTACTCCTGTCACCTAACCTGACACCAGTGAGCTGGTGTTGATTCTCAGGGATCATTCCCTTCTTCGGCTTGTCCTGTCTTGTTCCAGGACCTTTTGGATGGTCATATGACCGCTCTCACCTTTGGAGCCAGACAGACTTAGAACTCCTCAGTGCTTGCAGCTTCCGCAGCTGTGAATCTCAGCAAATAACTCTTGTCCAGGAAGCCATTCGAGACTCAGAGGCATGAAGTGAACTTCCCAGGTCTCTGATTCTTTTTGCACCTGCGCTGCCTTGTTCCTCACTGTTCACCGGAGTGGTCCCACCAGTCCTGATTTGTGTTCATCAGTTCCAGCCTCCCCTGGATCAGATCATGAATAGGACCAGCCTTTGGGGGTACAGACCTCCTCTGACAATCACAAGCCTAAACTTGCTGGTGTGTGGGGTCCACTCAGAATGGAAGCTCATCATCTCCTGCACCTAAGTACAATACATTTGTCTGCAAACCATGACTCACCCTATCTCATTAATGGGTATTTCCAGCTTCTTAACTTCCACTGTATCTTTCTTTGCTTTTTTTTTTTTTAATTCTAAAAGGGAAATTCTTGCCTTATATTAATTTTTTTGTTATATTCTTTAAACAATGAGGTCATCAATTCAAGATACTCCAGAAAAAATATATGTTTCCATTTAACAGCAGAATGGAATTTGAGTTCCACAAATGCATTTTTTCTCTTTCTCTTTTTTTTAAAACTAAATCTAGCTAATGAATTACTGATCTTCATTAGCTGCTTTAATTACAGGTTCTTAATGGAAATATTATCGGAATTAAACTCAAATGTGTTAACCAAGGAAAAGCTTTATGCATCAACTAAAAATAAACCAAATTTCCAATATTGTCGATATGGTCAATTGGAAAAGCACCTGGAATATAAGTCCCTTAATTGTGACAGAGTGACAGACTTGTTGCAGAGGGTTGCTGTCTCAAGAGCATGTGGTGGATGGATGCAGCCATGACATAGGCAGGCTAGCTGCCCTCTCCTGGGTAGAGGCCCTGTACAGAGGACAAGACACTCTGAGATCTCATCCATTTTCGATAGTCTTTTCTTTCCAGGAACAAGACCCTTATATAAAGGGAAACAGACACACTGTTTCCCTTTATATAACAAACCCAAGCGCACACTGTTCTAACTCAGCCGACTACACTGAAGTTCATCGAAGTTCCATGTGAAAATTCTAAATTTCTCAATGCATTTATCAGAACTGTCATGTGCCATCTTACCTTGCATACACATTGACACATGTAACAAGATCTGGCTTTGATGGAGCCTGTGAGGCACATAATAAATGGAGGTGTTCATTATTGCCCAATCCATATTGGTGACAGCCATAGCTGCAAGGGAGGCAGGACAAAGAGAAGCTATTCTTATCAGGAAAAAAGGGGCTCCCATGTGAGAAGGACCTTCAGGGAACCCAGGCGGACTTACAAAACACTTGTCACGTGCCTATCCAGTACCCTGGCCGCCAGCCTCGTCTCATCTGTTATACCATAGTGTGCTTGGGGAGACTGTCAGACGACATCTCGTCTTGGAACTTGATGCCAGGAACCTGTGGACAACATTTTGGGAGTGGACAGCTGATGATGAGCCAGGCTAGCCCAGGAAAGAGATATGGGCTAATGGCCACTGCCTGTCCCTGTCCCCCATGTCCAAACGCCAAACCTCGTTCCTTCCTGTTTCCTACTTCCAGAGGCCAGCTTGAACATTTTTGTTGCCTCCTCTCCCGATGGTGTCTAGTTGGCTGTGGAGAGCAGGGAGGCCTGGACTGGAGACTGGAAGGAAGGAAAGAAAGGTCCAGCGAAAGAGCCCCCAAACGTCCTCCCATGGGCTGCTCAGCTGCTGTGCCCATGAGTCTGCCCAGAAGTTCGCTCTCCCGCACCCGGTCCGGGTTGGTCTACCTTTTTGTGAGTTCAATTCACACCATCCAGTGGTTTAACCTTTCCAGAACACTGCCCGTCCCCCTCGCTGCTGATGCCGTTCCATACCATACACCTGTCCTCAAGCTTCCCATTTTAAATTGTAGGAGTGACGTATATTCAGATTTTCATCTCCTTCCTGCCAGGACCATGATGGGACAGCCCCAGGGTCTCAAACTCTGGGAAAGCCAGGCGGACTGTTAGGCTGTGTCTTCCTTGACTTATGGTGCTCGTGATGAACTGGGGCTGATCCTTTGTGATTACCCTGCTTCCTCCTTTCCTTTCGGCTTCCAGATTTCGTGCCGATATATGCTCATCTTCTTCTTGGAATCGTAATCGTCTTTTTAAAACATTATCATTATTTTTAGTATGATGTTTTGCCTGCATGTATGTAAGTAAACACCGTGTGTCTACCTTTGTGCCCATGAAGCCCAGGCAGAAGAGGGCGTCATAATCTAGTGCAACTAGAGTTACAGATGGTAGTGAGCTACTTACTGTGTGAGAGCTGGGAGCGGCACTGGTCTACAGCCAGTTGCTCTTAGACCCGAGTCTTCTCGGAACGCACCCTCCATCGCGCATCTTTTGTCCACACGTGATCCTGGTGGTTCTCTGGGGATCTGTTTAAAGATGCTTCATCTTCTCAGTCTATAAGAGCTCTGTAGCTAAGCTCACCTAACTCCTTACATTCAACCCCATCAGACAGCTGATGTCTTCAGACTGTGAACCCCCAGCCTTTCCCTTAAGCCTGACTATAGGAACCTCTGGACAGCATGCTGGGATGGGTAGCTATGCCTAGAAATGCTAGAAACACTAAAACACTAGAAACGCCAGCCTCAGATGAAGAAAGGCCACTGCTGCCTCCAAGGGGAACCTGTGTCTCATCAGAAGGTGTTAGCCATAACAAGTCTTATCTATAAAACTCAAGTGCAACTTTACGATGAGTGGCTGTGCTGAGCAATTTTGATTTAAGGGCAAGACCCTCATTGCCTCATGACTGGTTACTGACCACAAGATCCATGACTGTAATGGTTCCAAGGCACCTTAACATTGAATAGACATCCCACTTCCCAGAGCAACATCGCCTTCAAATGCCTTTGTGCAATTTCACTCTACTGCCTGTTTGCCCTTAGTGTATGAGTCCCATAATAATAAGCCTTCTTCCTTCTGTCTTTGGTGAATTCATTTACAGTCTGTGTGTCCCTGGCCTGTCAACACTGTCCCAAGCATAGCAGTAACCATCTCCTTGGAAGGCTTTGTGTATTAGGAATACAACAAAAGTCCAAATAATCCAAGCCATCACTTCTCCCAACAGCCCCCTTCTCTCGAATTCAAATTCTCAAGGGTTTATCTTCACCTTTCTCTCTCCTTCTCTCGGCTCTCTTTCAGATCTCTCCCTTTTTAAACAGTGTTTTTAAAAGGTTTTATCTTTATTTTATGTATTGGTGTGATTTTAATTATGCAGTAAGTTTCAACTTGGATGTCACCTAGATGCTGTGCAAGCTGGAAGGTAAGACTCAGTGGTCTTGGGAGTATGTAGACCCCAGAGAGGGTTGATACCAAGGGCGTAAGAAAACACACATAAGTGATGTGTGTGTGTGTGTGGTGTGGGTGGGTGGGGGTTGGGTGGGAAGTGTGGGTTTGTGTGCCCTCGAAACGAGGTGGTTTGGAAACTCTGGAGCCTGTGTTACGGGTGGTTGATGAGCTGCTTGGGTTATAGGTGGTTATGAAAGCGTCTCGGCTCGCTGTGGTGCCTGGGGCATTGAACACAGGTCCTTCCCAAGGGCCTGTGTTATCCCCTGAACTGTCGCTCCAGTGCCCTTGTCCCTTTTTGAAGTGTTTCTTGACCTCATTCTCTTGTCACTAGCCTGACTACCAATGTCTTAATCTGGGTTCTTGTCACATCTTGGGTAAAATAGCAGCCTGCTTTTCATTCTCCTTTTTTCAGTCTTACCCAGTGAACATGATCCTTATAGCCAGGTGATGCTTTTGAAAAACCAGGCCATACCTGGACTCTGCTGAAAGCCCTTGGTTTATTGGGGAATGAGTCCAAGCCCTTCAGCCAAGTACCGAGGCTCCACGGCTTCATCGTAACTGAACGCTGAAGCTCCTGGCCACTGGCCACCATGGTGAGTAGAGAAGGAATTGAAACTCTAAGCTGTTTATTCCGGGAGTCAGCAATCTGGGAATTCAGACGGCCAATATCCAGAATATCCACCTTCCCTGTCCCGTCTCTAGCTAACACACTTTGTAGGGAATCCAAACTAAGGCAGTTAATCCTGCCAAAGAGTCACCTTGACCCTCTACTCAGGTGGCCAGCTTAGTCTCTGACATTCATGGTTTGGGAGATTCTCCTTCTGCGGTGTGTGCTTCTCCTTCAGAATGGCCTCTCTCCCTGAAGCAAGGGTTTGCATATTCCCAAACCCACTCAGTCTTGCCTTCCTCTTGAGGCACCATGTAGCTAACATCTAGGTTGAAGCGTAACTCTGAACCAACCAACCATCAGCAGTGTGTGTCTGTTGGGCTATTTACAGTGTGAATGCCCAGATTCCTTTTGACAACATGAAGTACATACTTGTCTTTAAAATATAAGCATAAGTGTCTCCAGTCCCTCGTCCCAGGCCACCTTCATCTCCTGCAATTCCCTGTCCCTACCAAATTTGTCTACTAACAAATGATTATCTGCCTTAATATTTCAAAAGAATACACCCCTGACCTCCATGACCTTACATGGTCTCAACTGACATATCCTGTCCTCAAAGGAGGAGGGTCATGTGGGGAGGGACCACACATTAGATCTTTGTACTGACCATTTATGTTGTTTCCTTTGTATCCTTGCCCCTACTAGACCAAATCATCTAAGTAGTAGTTTACCTAATCATTCTCTAGCACTTTTGTCTGGTGCATGACTCATTGATTCAAACTGTGAGTAAAGATACCTGGATACAGCATGTCACAGATGCCCATGATGAGGTTGAGGGTATGTTTACAGGAGAGCACGCTGCCTTTATCAGTGATGCGTTTGCGAACTTCCTGAGGTGATACTGGGAAAACCAGGTAATACCAGGCTCTTGCTCTGACCTTCCTTTGACTTCCCGACCCCTGTGATCTCCATGTCATGAATTCAGAAGAGAAAGAGCATAATGTGGAAAACAAGTGAGTTTAGTACAGATTTCAATGAGGCACTCTCAAGTGCGAGAGTGGACAGTGGCCAAATGGACCATCACAAAAGAAAACTCTGAGGAAGGGATAGTGGACGATGGCCAGAGGGTCCCTGTAGAGAACACCACCTTCACAGGGTGAATATTGAATCAACTTACATTTTTAGATGGGCTTTGTACAAATCCTTAGTTTCTGGGGGCAGCTTTCTGCAGGCATTTTCCCACTTAGGTGGTCAGATTAACTCTTTAAAGGAGGGGGTGATGTTTGTCTTTGCTCTCTACCAGAAAGCATCTAGCTGGGCAGGTAATCTTACAAAAAGAATTTGAAAGTTTATTTTACTTTCATTTTATGCTTTAACGAAACATTTTGTCTGCATGTATTTAAGCGTACCAATGCTCGTGGAGGCCAGGCGAGGACGTTGGACCCCCTGGAAGTGGGCTTAGCCCCCATGTGGCTGAGGGGAACAGAACGAGGGTCCTCTGCAAGACAAGCCAGTGCTCTTAACGGCTGAGCCATCTCTTCCAGCTCCCTAGATAAAACCGTAGGATTTTTTGTGTGCAGTTTAGAATGTCATTTCTCCACCCAGGGCCACAGATTCACCCAGATCCTACTCTTGACTAGGAATTGGAGCCCTGTAGTGTCAATTTCTGGTTACTGTGTGTTATAGCCTCTCATTATAAGGGAGGGATCAAGGCTATGACCTGCAAGCCTGCCTAAGTCTGATTAACTACCCAGCAAATAGACCCACCCCCTGCTCCCACCCCGGCTGAAGAGAGCTTAGTGCTGGAGAGACCCTGCAGCCAAGCAGTCTAGCGATCCAGTCACGTTCTGCCCTCTGGCCTGGCACCTGACTCCAGTCTGTCAGGTACTGTCTTTAGCAACGCTGCCTTTCTGGGCTTCCTCCTAGGATGTTGTGTGTATTTTCAAGGTTGGAGGAGGCCTTAAAGCATCAAGGTTGAAACGCGGGGCTTAGAAGTCCCCATGCCTGGCTTAAAATCTACTCCCCAACTTTGTGACCTTGGCAGTTCTCAGACTGCTCTAAGCTTGGGTACTCATGTGTAAGCTAGGTGGTTATTACCATGCCTTGTGGGGATTAAATGAGATGAGAGAAGTCAAGCCCTTGACTCTGAGCCCGGCGTTTTATGCATGTGCTGAATGGAGGCTGTGATAAAGGCTCAGCGAAATCCCATGTCCCTCTAGAAACCTCGGTGACTCAGAGCCGTCCCACAATAGTCTCCTTCTTCCAGTGAGTGTGAGTCTGGTCCCAAACAGTCATTCCACCCTGTACCACTAGTCACTTAGAGTATGCATCATCCCCTGGGGTGCTAGCCATGTCTCCAGGCTCCTCTTGTTCCCTACCACCTCCAGTAGATTTTAAACCACTAGAGGACAAAGACAGCCAAGAAAAACAGGTATCCCCCAACCAGGGCTACAAAAACCCAGTGTGGCAGGAAACCCCTGACTGCTGCAGCTTGAGAGACAACACACAGTGAGCGCAGCATGTTCACTGCAGCCTGTGCTTCCCCTGTCCAAGCTTAGTACCCTGCACCCTTTTGTGACATCAGCCCAGGGGTACAGGGCATTGGCTGGAAGTGTATCCCCTTCCTGGTACATCCTGAAATTCAGAAGCTTGGGACTCCACGGGCTCTGGGGTTCTGGTCATGGGTGGCTCCCACCCCCCAACCACCTGTCCCTGCTGCAGCTGTCACACCTGCAGGGGACAAAGCCTCCCACAAGCCTTAACTGACTGTGGAAAGTTAAGTCAGGTATAAATGTGAACTCTTAATGAAAGGAGAGCACTTTAGATGAGTTATGCCCTTGTCTGCCAAGGAAATGGCCCTAGGCTCCCACATACACCCGCCTGCCAGCATGGTGTTGGCCTCTTGGCTCTCCTCACAGAAAGCAGATGAACACCTTCCCTGCCCAGAAGACACTTGGGGATTGGGGCAGAGGTGGTACCTGGTTAATTATGGCATGTTGGAGAAGAAATCTATAAGGACAGCGGAAAAAGATGTGTGTCATGTTCTGTGCCAGTGAGTCAGGCCTCTCCCACTTAACTCTCCAAATGTTCCTGTCCCCCAGCCTCTCCTTGCTGTGGTAGACTGTCATCTGGGTACAGAGAAGATTTAATGAGCTATGACAAACCTCTACCTTGAAGTTGTTATAGGCATTACTATAAATACTTATACCACCACTACCACCACCACCACCACCACCATCATCTCCACCACCACCATCATCTTCCTGTGTACATTCTATAGAAGAGGCACTGTAGTAGGTACATTATGGGTGATTCGCTCTCACAGTGATCCTACAGAGGGGGTTTTCTTGTCCACCTGTGAGATAAAGAAAGGAGGCTCCAAGATGCGTGTGGCATTGTCTGTGGCTGCGTTATGCTTTGCAACGTATCAGCCAATGCGATGGCTCGGTGAGTACAGGTGCTTTCTGCCAAGGCTGAGGACAGGAGTTTGATGGCGCAGAACTGTGGAGGGAACTGATTCCCAAAAGTTGTTTCCCTCTGACCTCCACAAAATAAAACCATGCACACATCCACAATTTCACAACCCCCCCACCGATGCACACACACACACCCCCACACTGAGAAAATAACATAAAAAAATCAGCTAAATTGAGTTTTGATTCTTGTGTTCTCTGACCCTGAGCCATTGGCTGGCCTTATGAAATGACACAGTCCATAGGATGGAAACACACAACTGCGGCTGTGCACTGCGTGTGGGGTGTTCTGCGCCTCAAACACCTATGATAGAGTAGGAGGATTGGGGTGGGACAGAAAGCACTTTCTGCTTTGAAATGGGTCATTGAAAAGTGTGGGGGCTTGCTTCCCCTACCCCTCTCCTTACACCCACATCCCAGGAATCTGCCTTTCTTCTGGCACAGAAGAAGCTGACCTGTGGTTTGGTTCCTGGGACCTGGGGCAGGAAGCTCTGACCAATACTCCCTATTCCACTCTGGCAGAATGCCCCATCACAAGACTACTCAGCTAAACCATGACTGAGCAGACAAGCCTCCTGACCCCAGATGGATGGTAGAGAGAGAACCACCCAGGTCTGACTCACACTGCAGGCTGCATCTGGAAGAGAGTTCTTGTGTCTGTTAGAAAAGGGATCCTCTGGGGGCTGCAACATCAAGGGACTTTTCTCTCCATAGCTACGATCTGGGTGCTTCTCTTTCATCCAAGGAGCACACATGACTGGCTACTGATGGCCAGCCCCTTCTTGGAAGTCTAGTGTGGCTGCTGTGATTGGCGAAGTGACCCCCGGATCTAGAGGGGTACAACTTCCCAGGAGGGAGGAGGCAAGGCAGCTGGTGGCCATTAGAGACTCAGAGAGGTCAGGAGACACACTCAAGGTCAAAGCAATTGAGCTGAAGTACCAACTCAAATGGCATTCTGGGTTCCTGGTACCAATGTTTGTTCCTCTGAGATGCCTGCTAACTCTAGGACCCCAGTAGAGGTGAGCAGGTGGGTGCCACTGTATGAATATGTACTCACTAATCCCAGCACCCACGTGGCAGCCAACAAGAAATTGTAACTCCAGTTCCAGCAGATCTCTGACAACCACTCCTTTGACCTCGGGTGGGCATTGCAGGACAGGAGTTCACTTACACACATACAAGAATAACTCTTACACATAAAAACAATAAATAAAAATATTTAAAAAAGAGCCACATAATGTAAAGAATTGATTTTGTCCCTTGTATTGGCAAACTTTTGGTTGTTGTGACTAAACAACTTAAGGGAGGAGGGCTTATTTTGGTGCACATTTTCAGGGTACAGCACATCATGACAGGGACAGTAGGGCCATGGGAAGCTGAGGCGACTGGTCACATCCACAGTGAGGAGGCACAGAGAAATGAGGGTAGGCACTTGGCTTGATATTCTCCCCTTTTGCCTTTAAAGTGTTCTAATAATCACATCCCATAGATTGGGTGCTGCCACATTCAGGGTGGGTCTACCCTTCTCTGTTAAGCCTCTCTGGAAACAATCCTCTCATTACCCCAAGGTATGTCTCCTGGTTGGATCCCAATTGAGTCAAGTTTAGGCAAATCAATAAATAACATCGCATCTCTTTTAAATTTTTTTTTGTGGTGTAGGTGGTGTGTGTGTGTGTGGGTGTGTGTGTGTGTGTGTCTGGTATATGGGTGTGCTTGTACCTAAAACCTTTTTGGAGGATGGTGGTTGACACTGGAATGTCTCTTTCTATTGCTCTCCATCTTAATTTAAAACTCTATTTTATTTTTATGTGCAAGGGTATTTTGCCTGCATAATTACGTAAGTTTATCAGTGTGTGCAGATGCCTACAGAGGCAAGAAAGGGGCATTAGATCCCCTGGACTTGAAGTTACAGAATGTTGGAAGTCAGTATATTGGGTGCTGGGAGCCAAACTGGGTCTTCTTCAAGAGCAGCAAAGTGCTTTTAACTGCTGGAGAGTCATCTCTCCAGCCCCTCTACTTTTAATTTTTTTTTGAGGCAGGTCCTACCACTGACCAGAAGCTCAACCATTTGGCTAGACTGTTGGCCAGCAGGCCCCAGGACCCTCCTGTCTCACCTCCCAAATGCTGTGATTACAGGCATCCATTGTCACACCCGGTTTTTACGTGGGTGCTAGAGATTCGAATTCAGGTCCTCAAGCTTAAAAAGAAAGCACTTTAACACTGAGCAATCTCCCAAACCCAAACTATCACATCTCTTAACTCATACAGCTGTCCAGAGAGGTACATACATTGTCCCCCTGTTAAAGCTGCAATAATCAGGACTTCAGGGTATGCAAAGACTTACTTCTTTCCTGTGACTAGAGAGTAGTGTGATCTTCCTATATGGAGACCTCTAGGGCAACCATGGGGAAGGGATGGTGTAGCTTTCATTCAACGAGTACTCAGCAGGACACCTTGTGCTCACCTCCCTGCGTATGCAGTGCCAAGCAGGGCAGATCTCAGTGTCCACAGCACCCACGGCCACACAGGCCAGATGCCTGAGAAATGGGAACCCATGTACATTCCTTGTCGGGCTCTCATGTCGCGTCCCCGTTCGTCCAGCGAAAGAAGACGCAACACGAGAGCGATCTTCCTCAAGCAGTTTATTCGGGTAACCGAACATTGCTCTCTCTCTCTCCCTTCCCGGTTCACCACCTATAAGGCATGTCCCAACCAGTTCACCACTATAAGGCATGTCACAACCAATCGACTTCCACCACGTGGGTCTCAAGGATAGGATATCTCTATGCGAACAGATGAGGGCTTCAGCCAGGCCAAACCAAATAAGGACATATTTACTGCATGGAGCGCTCACCCCCGTGGGGGTGGGAGGCGGAAACCGGCGCCAACTTTGAGGCGCGGCAACTCCGCACGCCCACACTCTGTGTTCTTTAGAGGCGGGTTGTCCTCTATCTAGGTGGCAAATATGATCACTGGGGGAATGACACCAAGACCCACCCAGACCAATGGAATCTAGAGCACTGAGTCAGTGTATTTCTAACACTATCTATGTGGTGGAAATTGGTCACAAGGCCAAGACGCTGCTCTATACCTGTGTTGAGAGTGCTAGCCAGACTCAGTCTGGAGCAGGACACTGAAAAATTATGTGGGGAACCCAAGCCAGGTGGGTAGGGTGTGCCGAAGCAGGAGGATTGCAATTCTGGGACCAAGCCTGGGCTATGTAGTCAGGCCCTGACTCAACAAACAAAGAACAGAAGAAAAAGGAAAGAAGAAATGGGGAAAAGAAGGGAAAGGAGAGGGAGAAAGAGGATGGGGGAGGAGGAGAGGAGAGGCCAGGAAAGGGAAGTGGAAGAGCGGGGAGGTGGCCGTGCGGTGACCACCAGGACTGCAATTTTGGAAGGGAGGGGAGTCTCAAAAGGGAAAAAGGCTGCTGGAGCACACGCCCTCCCCAGATGACAGAGAGTGGTGGCAAAATGACAGGTTTACATCCATTTTCTCAAGGTTTTTGGCTGCCATCTGTCTGGGAAGAATTTTTAATTTTTGCACTTTCCAAAGATGGAATTTTTGCCAGAGTGCCTTGAGATATACTTGTAAAATCTAAAAGGCTGATAAACACCCATAAGATACAGAAATTTTGTCAGCTTTCACTGTTTGAGATTGGAAAGAGGCCAGTTTACCAGGTGGGGCCTGGCCCTGGGCATTGACGTCAGGAGTGAAGGGGAAGTGGGTGTCTAGAGGCATCTGTGATTCTGAGTTGGACATGGAAGGACAATCTGGCACAGGGGATTTTGAGTTTGAAGAAGGCAGGAGTCTATCCTCAGGAGCCGCAGTCTGAGGAGACATGGCCTGTCCTCAGGGAGCCCCAGTCTGAGGGGGATAAGCTGATCCTCCGCATGTGGGGGTTTCCTTGGCAATGACTGTGTGTCCATGACTGTTTCCATATCCAGAGTATGAGGCTTGCCTCTACTTGGAGGTGAAGGCTGTAGTCTTTGTGAATTATTCGTGATCTCACTGGAACCACAAAGTCTCTATTCACTATGATTATTAGCTCTTTCACGTTTGAGATTTTATGCCTTGTCAAGGGTGCTTTTTTGGTATTGTTCTCTAGTAACTAATGGCCAAAAGGAGATCAGAGAGTATATATCTGCCAATAAAAATAAAAGCTAATATTGAAAGCTTTGTATCCAAATGTATTTTTAAATTTTTTTTTTTTTTTATTCGGTATGTGTATCAATGTAACGTCCTGCAATCAGGGTTGTTGCACACGTGTCGTGCATGCCGCGGAGGTCAGAAGAGGGTCTCGGATGTCCCTGGAACTGGAGTTCTCCTGGAACTCTGGAGTTTCGACGGCCTCGGCCGCTGTGTGCTGGGGATCGAACCGGGTCCTCTGTAAGAGCGTCGGCACGCTTATTACCACCGCTAGTGCATCTCTTCTCTCCACCCCAAAATAGTATTTTAAAACAATAGTAACTCCTGCAATCTTCAACGAGCTGGTAAGATGGGTGCTGTCTACATGTTTTTCACTAGAGGAAACTGAGGTACATGCCTGACTCCCTAGATGGCACATAGCTGGTAAGAGGTCCAGTCTGTCACATACTCTGACATACTCTGACAATACTAAAGCCCAGAGNGGGGGGCATGGGTCTAGATTGATTTGTAGTGTAATTTTGTGGTTTTTTTGTTGTTTTTTGTTTTTTTTAATTTTTTTTATTTGTTTTTGTATGTGTATGAGTGTCCTGTCTGCGTACAGGTTTGTGCACCCGTGTCGTGCAATGCCGCGGAGGTCAGAAGAGGGTTTCGGATTCCCCTGGAACTGGAGTTCTCCCGAATTGGAGTTTCAGACGGTTCTCAGCCGCCATGTGGGTGCTGGGGATCAAACCCGGGTCCTCTGTAAGAGCGGTCGGCGCTCTTAACCACTAGGCCATCTCTCCAGCCCTATAGTGTAATTTTGTATGAAATACACAGAGCTTCAATGAAACATTGGTAAAAAAAAAACAAAAAAACAAAACAAAAAAAAGTGAAGACTGGCTGTTGTTGTCATATATACCATCATACTCCATCCTCCGAGCGTGCGGGAAATTCTTTCCACATGGGGGAAACCCTAAATAAGTCAGCAAATCAACACCCAGGTGGGCACACACTTCAACCCAAGAATCCAACCTACCCTCAAGGAACTTAGCATCCAGCCCAAGAGTCTGGCGAAGAGAGAACCAGGGTTTAGTGTGGCAGATGCCCTTGCAAAGGCTGTGGTTCAGAGTAAGGGCCTCAAGGAGCTCAGAGACACAAAGATGAAGTTGGCCTAAGTGAGTCAGTGAGGGTTCTGGAGACGAGGCAGCCTGTGACTCTGGTCTTGAGGGACGAAGGATTTGCTAAGGAGAGAAAGAGGCTGCAGTGGGAAGTCTAGGAACCCCAAACGGTAAGTGTAAATACACAGTCCTGCTTTGCAAAGCTCAGCCACCCATAGCCAGGACCTGGGAGACCAAGAAAGCGGCACAGAGAGGCAAAGTTCAGGGTGGGGTGGAGGTTCTAGACCATAAGGCTGTGCAGGAGCACCGGCTAGGTGCTTTACCCCAAAACCACCTGTTCCCACTCTGCTCTGGTCTGAGAGGTAAGATCCATTGGACTAGGGTGTTCAGAAGCTCAGTGTCTCTAAACAGGCCCCTGGGAGCTTCTGGGGGGTGGAGCTTTGTCCTTTGTCTGGCTTAGAAATTGAAACAGAGCCCCCGTGGACACACACCCCTCCCTCCCTCCCTGTAGAGCTCTTCAGGAACTTCCCAAAGGGAAGCCTTTACGATTTGTTATGGGATCCAAACACTAGCTAAAGCCTCTGGAGCTTTTACTTCTCGTTGGGTGGCCCCAGGCTCCTTTAAAGAGCAGCTGTGCCAACAGCCAGCAGGAGCTTTCCTGGCCTCCAGAGGCTCCTGAGACAGAAGCAAGGCAGATGCTAACCTCCCTCCCAGATTAATTACCAGCTAGAAGGGGAGGCCCGAGCTCCAGGCTCCGGGCCTCACACTGTGCACACTACTTCCTTTACAAAGTCCAGCCAGCCTGGGGCCCCAGATGTCCAGCACTTCTCCTTTGCACTGCTGGGCGTTTCTGTCCTCACTACCCACCAGCCTGCCTTCTTTGCCCTCTGAGCTTTTCTGTCACCCCAGCCTTTAGATGTTTGGTTTGGGCCTTGGTTGTTTAGCCCTTGGCTTCACAGAAGTTGTAAGGTAAGGCTACTTAGTTACTGTTTCCAAGTACATTGCAGATATTATCTTATTAGTATTCGTTTTGTGTATGTGGATGTTGAAGTTATGTGGATTCTTTGACTTGACAAGCTCAAGAATTGGATACTTTGGGGCTCAGAAACCCCAATTTAGGGCTGGGAATGTAGTTCAGTTGGTGGAGTCCTTGCCTACCAGGCCGGAAGCCCTGGGTTCTGTCCCCTGCACTGGATAAACTGGGTGTGATGGTACACTCCTGTAATCCTAGCCCTGGGGAGGTGGACACAGGAGGATGAGCAGTTCAAGGTCACTCTCAGCTGGGCAGTGAGTTGGAGGCAGGCCTGGATTCCCCTTCCTGTCCCTGAGAGCCCTCCAGCGTGTTTCTATTCTCCCAGGGAAGGGAGCTGAAGTTCCAGGCGGGATGGGTGGAGGCCTTTGTGGTTGGGAAGGTGACCTCAGAAGAACCACAGCAGCTGTCTCTCAGGCAGGCGCACTGCCCTTCGGAGTTGGCAGGGTATCGGCCACCGGCTGGCACAGGTTCTGATTCATGGCTATGTGGGGACTTTACAAGGCTGTGATAAAACAGTAATCATCAGCTGTGAGCTTGATGTGAGATTATGGGCTTGCATGGCTGAACTGAATTACTGGGCTTCCTTGGTCTGTCCACATGGCAAGGAGCAGTGCCTGCCCAGCAAGGAAGCTGAGTGTGGGCTTGGGGTGGGATCTCATCTGCCTAGATGCCTCTCCTGGGACAGGGCAGGGAGTGCGGTTGGGGTGACACTGCTGTGGAGTGCAACTTTAGGGGCATTGTGTGTGTGCTTGTGTGTGGGTGCACGCATATATGTGCATGCATGCAGGCATATGCATATGTGTGCATGTATGCCTTGTGTGCATGGATGTCTGCATGTGCATTTCTGCATGTATGTGTTCATGTGCACATGCATGTATGCATGTATGTGGGTATGTGAGAGTACATGTATGTACATAAGCATGTATATATATATGTGTTCACATGTGCACATGTGCATGGGGCACTCAGACAGAGGGTTGAGCTAAGTGCTTCTCCATTTATGGAGCTACCTCCTTCCTCTCACCTGCCACATCTGATCTATTGGCAAATCCTCCAAAGGCTAGACTGGGTTCGATCCTTACCCTGCCCCTCCTCATTCATTTGCTTTAGGAGGTGTGAGAGGAAGGAGCCAGTGATAAATGGCCTAGGCAGGTGGCCAGAGGAGAGCGCAGGAAGCACTTCCCGTGCTAGCAGATGGGGCTTTGCTGCTCTCTCCCTTTCTCAGACCACTCAAACATTTGCTGTAAACATAAAGTGCTCCACACCTTGGTCCCTCACCCAATGTCTAGTGGCCATACCCTCACTCCTCCTTTTGCCTACACAAGTCCTGCTGAGTGCCCCTCTGAGGACTGGCCTCCCACTCGTGACCCCTCCCTGTCCAGGCTCTGTAGTTTGTCCTTGAATTTGATTTCCTGTGGTGGTGGAATTGCATGTGCATTTCTACCTGTGGACCCAGAGGCTGCCCCTGAGAGGTGGGGAGGGAAGAAGCCCCCTCCCCAAGGAGGGCCCTTCCAATGCCAAAGCCATGGTCGGCAGGCATAAATGACACAGGGGCCTGGTATGGCACACACTTGTAATTCTAGCACTTGAGAGGCTGGGACAGGAGGACTGAGGTTAGTCTGGGCTACACAGTGAGACCCTATCTCAACTAGCAAACTATCTAGCTAACTAACTAACCAACACACTAAATATGTAAAAACAGAACTTGAGTCAGATAAGAACCATAAGGGTTTCTGCTAGTTAGCAACATATTTCCCAAGTGAGGGACTCCTGGCAGCAGCAAGTCAGACAACTGTGCTCTGGGCTGTCTGGCAAGCAAAGGCAATATTCCTCAAAAGCCACCACAGGTACCCATAGAACATTGCCAGGGCTTCAGTACCAGAGGCTCTCGGAGCTCCACGGAGCCTCCTATTGGGATTCTCGGCTCCCCGATGATATCCTACCCCGTTAGCTCACCCACAACTCAACAGCAAGTACCAGCCTGTTTGGAGCTGCCTCTTTTCTACTCAGAACGCTGCCATAGCTATTTGCCTCAGAGAAAGGCCTATAGGACTCTGTTCCGTAGTGGCCTCTCTTCTGGTACTTTCTCCTCTGCTCTGGCCTGTGCTCCAAACACCTTGCTCCTGCAGCCCCTTTTAGGTGTCATGTCTTCCTCTTCCAGGTTCATCACCTCTTTCAGGATATCATGTAGGCCTTCCCTCTGCTAAAATGCTCCTCTGAAGTGACCACTTAGCTTGTCTCCTACCACCTGGGCTCTGTGGGGGTCCCTCTGCCCCTCTGCCCCTCTGCCCTAAAATTTCCAGCCCTTCCCTAACACCCCAACTTTCCTAACATACTTGCTTTATCTTTTTTCTCATAGTTCTTTTCACCTTCAAACACACAACAAAATATTCTTTTTTTTTAATTTTTTTTATTAACTTTATTTCTGTATGTGTATGAATGTACTGTCTGCATGCAAGTTTGTGCACCCGTGTTGTGCAATGCTGTGGAGGTCAGAAGAGGGTGTCGGATTGCCCTGGAACTGGAGTTCTCCTGGAATTGGAGTTTCAGACGGTTCTCGGCCGCCATGTGGGTGCTGGGGATCGAACCCTGGTCCTCTGTAAGAGCGGTCGGCGCTAGGCCATCTCTCCAGCCCCACAACAAAATATTCTTATTTGTGTATTAATTTCTATCTCTCTTCCCAAAGAGAAGGCAAAGCCAGAGAACACAGAGATGTATCTGTTTTGTACCAATATGGACCAGACGTTAATGTCTGTGCAGTCAACAGTCACTTGGACCCTGGAGCTCTCTGGGGGGTGGAACTACATTTTCACTACTAGATCAGAAGTTTCTATAAGTGGAGACAAAAAGACAATGCTTGCCTCTAGAGGGGAGCTATCAGAAGTGGGGTTTCCTGACATCACTCTTGACCCCGGCCTGGATCAAAGACTTTACAAATGACAGCTGGAGAGGATGGTGTAGTGAGGTGAGGATTCCCGTGCTAGGGCTGCTGGTCCCACCATAACAGGTGAGTCCCTGCCTTCTCCTTGATAGACTGATTCCGGCCCCTGTCCATAGACCATGTGTGTTAAGGTATGGCTCAGGGGACTCTCGACCTCTCTGGATATTCCCAACCTATGGATTGCCAGTTTTAAGGTTTACTCCCTGCCTGATTTCTTTTGCCTGGTTTCATGAAGCTCTTCTTAGTATCCAGCTCATCTTAGGGATGTCTTCTTTCTTCTCAGCCTGTGACTGGGGTCTCTACTTCCTGTGGACCTCTTCCAACCCTCTGTCCCTGTCTCTACTTGTCTTGCTCCTCAACCCAACTGGGTCCCATTCCTTCTACCCTGTTCAGCAGCACAGTCTTTGCCTCATTGGGCCAACTCGCAGACCTCTTGCCTGAAACCACTTGATTCCCAGACTGCTGCCCTGGTCTTTGGCAGGCTCTGGTACCAAGTTCTGAGAGCCATGGGAGGCATGTGGCTATAAACACCCCTTTGGGACTTAGCGGGGGAGGAACCCACAGCACCAGCTGCCGTTATGTTCCCAGCCAGGCCTGACCGTGGATTTGCTGTTGAGACAGGCCCACTCCTGACGCAGGGTTCCCCTCTGCTGTGTCACTTTGGTGGAAGGTCCTGGCTACAGTATAAGGTGTGTGTGTGTGTGTGTGTGTGTGTGTGTGCTGACCTTCCCTCTCTGCCTAGCCCTAGGCTTGGACCTACACTTGGGTCTGATAGTGACCCCAGCCTGGCGTTACTCCTGTCACCTAACCTGACACCAGTGAGCTGGTGTTGATTCTCAGGGATTTCCGGCTTGTCCTGTCTTGTTCCAGGACCTTTTGGATGGTCATATGACCGCTCTCACCTTTGGAGCCAGACAGACTTAGAACTCCTCAGTGCTTGCAGCTTCCGCAGCTGTGAATCTCAGCAAATAACTCTTGTCCAGGAAGCCATTCGAGACTCAGAGGCATGAAGTGAACTTCCCAGGTCTCTGATTCTTTTTGCACCTGCGCTGCCTTGTTCCTCACTGTTCACCGGAGTGGTCCCACCAGTCCTGATTTGTGTTCATCAGTTCCAGCCTCCCCTGGATCAGATCATGAATAGGACCAGCCTTTGGGGGTACAGACCTCCTCTGACAATCACAAGCCTAAACTTGCTGGTGTGTGGGGTCCACTCAGAATGGAAGCTCATCATCTCCTGCACCTAAGTACAATACATTTGTCTGCAAACCTGACTCACCCTATCTCATTAATGGGTATTCCAGATCTTTTACACTTCCAGTCTGTTCTTTGCTTTTTTTTTTTAATTCTAAAAGGGAAATTACTTGCTTAATTTAATTTTTGTTTAATATTCCTGTTAAAAATGAGGTTCAATTAAGATACCCAGAAAAAATCATAATGTTCATTTAACAGCAGAATGGAATTTGAGTTCCACAAATGCATTTTTTCTCTTTTCTTTTTTTTTAAAACTCAAATCTAGCTAAATGAATTACTGATCTTCATTAGCTGCTTTAATTACAGGTTCTTAATGGAAATATTATCGGAATTAAACTCAAATGTGTTAACCAAGGAAAAGCTTTATGCATCACTAAAATAACCAAATTTCAATATTGTCGATATGGTCAATTGGAAAAGCACCTGGAATATAAGTCCCTTAATTGTGACAGAGTGACAGACTTGTTGCAGAGGGTTGCTGTCTCAAGAGCATGTGGTGGATGGATGCAGCCATGACATAGGCAGGCTAGCTGCCCTCTCCTGGGTAGAGGCCCTGTACAGAGGACAAGACACTCTGAGAAAATCCCCACAGACCCTTATATAAAGGGAAACAGACACACTGTTTCCCTTTATATAACAAACCCAAGCGCACACTGTTCTAACTCAGCCGACTACACTGAAGTTCATCGAAGTTCCATGTGAAAATTCTAAATTTCTCAATGCATTTATCAGAACTGTCATGTGCCATCTTACCTTGCATACACGTTGACACATGTAACAAGATCTGGCTTTGATGGAGCCTGTGAGGCACATAATAAATGGAGGTGTTCATTATTGCCCAATCCATATTGGTGACAGCCATAGCTGCAAGGGAGGCAGGACAAAGAGAAGATTCTTCTCAGGAAACAGGGGCTCCCATGTGAGAAGGACCTTCAGGGAACCCAGCAGGATTACAAACACTTGTCACGTGCCTTATCCAGTACCCTGGCCTCCAGCCTCTCTCATCTTTATACCAATGTGCTTTGGGGAGACTGTCATACTGACATCCTCTCTTGAACTTGATTCCAGGAACCTGTGGACAACATTTTGGGATGGACAGCTATGATGAGCCAGGCTAGCCTCAGAAAGAGAATGGGCTAAGGCCACTGCCTTCTCCTTGTCCCCCATGTCCAAACTCCAACCTCTTCCTTCCTGTTTCCTACTTCCAGAGGCCAGCTTGAACATTTTTGTTGCCTCCTCTCCCGATGGTGTCTAGTTGGCTGTGGAGAGCAGGGAGGCCTGGCTGGAGACTGGAAGGAGGAAAGAAAGGTCAGCGAATATATCCCCCAAACGTCCTCCCCTTGGGCTCTCAGCTGGCTGTGCCCATGAGTCCTGCCCATCAGCTCTCTCCTCACCCTTCCTTGTGTCTACCTTTTGTAGTTTCACACCATCAGTGTTTTACCTTCCCAGAACACTGCCTTCTTCTGGATGCTTCCATACCATACACCTGTCCTCAAGCTTCCCATTTTAAATTGTAGGAGTGACGTATATTCAGATTTTCATCTCCTTCCTGCCAGGACCATGATGGGACAGCCCCAGGGTCTTCAACTCTGTGAAAGCCAGTGGATCTTGTGTAGTCTTGTCTTCCTTGACTTTATGTGCTCTGATACTGGGGCTGCTCCTTTGTGATTACCCTGCTTCCTCTTCCTTGGCTTCCAGATTTCTGCCTATATGCTTCATCTTCTTCTTGAATATCTAATCGCTTTCTTAAAACATTTATTCATTTATTTTTATACGTATGAGTGTTTTGCCTGCATGTATGTAAGTACACCTGTGTGTCTAGTGCCCATGAAGCCCAGAAGAGGGCGTCATATCTAGTGCAACTAGAGTTACAGATGGTAGTGAGCTACTTACTGTGTGAGAGCTGGGAGCGGCACTGGTCTACAGCCAGTGCTCTTAGACCCTGAGTCTTCTCTGAAGCACCCTCATCGCCTCTTTTGTCCACACTTTGATCCTGGTGGTTCTCTGGGGATCTGTTTAAAGATGCTTCATCTTCTCAGTCTATAAGAGCTCTGTAGCTAAGCTCACCTAACTCCTTACATTCAACCCCATCAGACAGCTGATGTCTTCAGACTGTGAACCCCCAGCCTTTCCCTTAAGCCTGACTATAGGAACCTCTGGACAGCATGCTGGGATGGGTAGCTATGCCTAGAAATGCTAGAAACACTAAAACACTAGAAACGCCAGCCTCAGATGAAGAAAGGCCACTGCTGCCTCCAAGGGGAACCTGTTGTCTCATCAGAAGGTGTTAGCCATAACAAGTCTTATCTATAAAACTCAAGTGCAACTTTACGATGAGTGGCTGTGCTGAGCAATTTTGATTTAAGGGCAAGACCCTCATTGCCTCATGACTGGTTACTGACCACAAGATCCATGACTGTAATGGTTCCAAGGCACCTTAACATTGAATAGACATCCCACTTCCCAGAGCAACATCGCCTTCAAATGCCTTTGTGCAATTTCACTCTACTGCCTGTTGCCAGTGTATGAGTCCATACATAATAAGCTCTGTCTCTACCTTCTGTCTTTGGTGAATTCATTTACAGTCTGTGTGTCCCTGGCCTGTCAACACTGTCCCAAGCATAGCAGTAACCATCTCCTTGGAAGGCTTTGTGTATTAGGAATACAACAAAAGTCCAAATAATCCAAGCCATCACTTCTCCCAACAGCCCCCTTCTCTCCTGAATTCCAAAATTAACTAAAGGGTTCCACTCTCTCACCTTTCTTCTCCTTCTCTGGCCTTTTCAGATCTCGTCCCTTTTAAAATGATGTTTTAAGGTTTATCTTTTATTTTTATTGATGTGTATTTTTAATTATGAGTTAAGTTTCAACTTGGATGTCACCTAGATGCTGTTGCAAGAGGAAGGTAAGACTCAGTGGTCTTGGGAGTATGTAGACCCCAGAGAGGGTTGATACCAAGGGAGTAGAATACACCATAAGTGTGTGTGTGTGTGTGTGTGTGTGGGTGGGTGGGTGGGAGTGTGGGTGTGTGCCCTCAGAAAAGAGGTGTTGGATAACCTGGAGCTCTGGTTATAGGTGGTTGTGAGCTGCTTGTGGTTATAGGTGGTTGTGAGCTGCTCGATGTGGGTGCTGGGCATTGAACACAGGTCCTTCCCAAGGGCCTGTGTTATCCCCTGAACTGTCGCTCCAGTGCCCTTGTCCCTTTTTGAAGTGTTTCTTGACCTCATTCTCTTGTCACTAGCCTGACTACCAATGTCTTAATCTGGGTTCTTGTCACATCTTGGGTAAAATAGCAGCCTGCTTTTCATTCTCCTTTTTTCAGTCTTACCCAGTGAACATGATCCTTATAGCCAGAGTGATGCTTTTGAAAACCAGCCATACTGGACTCTGCTGAAAGCCCTTTGGTTTATTGGGGAATGAGTCCAAGCCCTTCAGCCAGTACCGCAGGCTCCATCGGCTTCATCGTAACTGGAACGCTGAAGCTCCTGCCACCTGCCACCATGGTGAGTAGAGACAGGAATTGAAACTCTAAGCTGTTTATTCAGGGAGTCAGCAATCTGGGAATTCAGACGGCCAATATCCCAGAATATCCACCTTCCCTGTCCCGTCTCTAGCTAACACACTTTGTAGGGAATCCAAACTAAGGCAGTTAATCCTGCCAAAGAGTCACCTTGACCCTCTACTCAGGTGGCCAGCTTAGTCTCTGACATTCATGGTTTGGGAGATTCTCCTTCTGCGGTGTGTGCTTCTCCTTCAGAATGGCCTCTCTCCCTGAAGCAAGGGTTTGCATATTCCCAAACCCACTCAGTCTTGCCTTCCTCTTGAGGTACCATGTAGCTAACATCTAGGTTGAAGCGTAACTCTGAACCAACCAACCATCAGCAGTGTGTGTCTGTTGGGCTATTTACAGTGTGAATGCCCAGATTCCTTTTGACAACATGAAGTACATACTTGTCTTTAAAATATAGACTATAAAGTGTCTCCATCTGTCCTCCAGGCCCCTTTCATCTCCTGTCATTCCCTGTCTCCAACTTTGTGCTCTAACAAACTGATCTGCTTATAATTTCAAGCACAAACTACACACCTGACCTCCATGACCTTACATGGTCTCAACTGACATATCCTGTCCTCAAAGGAGGAGGGTCATGTGGGGAGGGACCACACATTAGATCTTTGTACTGACCATTTATGTTGTTTCCTTTGTCTCTTGCCCCTACTAGACCAAAATCATCTCAGTAGTAGTTTCCTTAATCATTCCTAGCACTTTCTGTCTGGTGCATGCTCATTGATTCAAATTGAGTAGAAGATACTGGATCAGCATGTCACAGAATGCCCAATGATGAGGTTGAGGGTATGGTTACAGGAGAGCACGCTGCCTTTACTCAGTGATGGTTTGGACTTCCCTGAGGTGATCCTGGGAAAACCAGGTAATACCAGGCTCTTGCTCTGACCTTCCTTTGACTTCCCGACCCCTGTGATCTCCATGTCGTGAATTCAGAAGAGAAAGAGCATAATGTGGAAAACAAGTGAGTTTAGTACAGATTTCAATGAGGCACTCTCAAGTGCGAGAGTGGACAGTGGCCAAATGGACCATCACAAAAGAAAACTCTGAGGAAGGGGATAGTGGACGATGGCCAGAGGGTCCCTGTAGAGAACACCACCTTCACAGGGTGAATATTGAATCAACTTACATTTTTAGATGGGCTTTGTACAAATCCTTAGTTTCTGGGGGCAGCTTTCTGCAGGCATTTTCCCACTTAGGTGGTCAGATTAACTCTTTAAAGGAGGGGGTGATGTTTGTCTTTGCTCTCTACCAGAAAGCATCTAGCTGGGCAGGTAATCTTACAAAAGCATTTGAAGTTTATTTACTTTCATTTTATGTTTACGAACATTTTGTCTGCATGTATTTAAGCGTACCAATGCTCGTGGAGGCCAGGCGAGGACGTTGGACCCCCTGGAAGTGGGCTTAGCCCCCATGTGGCTGAGGGGAACAGAACTAGGGTCCTCTGCAAGACCAGCCAGTGCTCTTAACTGCTGAGCCATCTCTCCAGCTCCCTAGATAACAACCTTATGATTTTTTGTGTGCAGTTTAGAATGTCATTTCTCCACCCAGGGCCACAGATTCACCCAGATCCTACTCTTGACTAGGAATTGGAGCCCTGTAGTGTCAATTTCTGGTTTTATAAGCCTCTCAATTATAAGGGAGGGATCCATGCTAATGACCTTCAAGCCTGCTAATATCTGATTAACTACCCAGCAATAGACCCCACCCCCTGCTCCCACCCCGGCTGAAGAGAGCTTAGTGCTGGAGAGACCCTGCAGCCAAGCAGTCTAGCGATCCAGTCACGTTCTGCCCTCTGGCCTGGCACCTGACTCCAGTCTGTCAGGTACTGTCTTTAGCAACGCTGCCTTTCTGGGCTTCCTCCTAGGATGTTGTGTGTATTTTCAAGGTTGGAGGAGGCCTTAAAGCATCAAGGTTGAAACGCGGGGCTTAGAAGTCCCCATGCCTGGCTTAAAATCTACTCCCCAACTTTGTGACCTTGGCAGTTCTCAGACTGCTCTAAGCTTGGGTACTCATGTGTAAGCTAGGTGGTTATTACCATGCCTTGTGGGGATTAAATGAGATGAGAGAAGTCAAGCCCTTGACTCTGAGCCCGGCGTTTTATGCATGTGCTGAATGGAGGCTGTGATAAAGGCTCAGCGAAATCCCATGTCCCTCTAGAAACCTCTGTGACTCAGAGCCGTCCCACAATAGTCTCCTTCTTCCAGTGAGTGTGAGTCTGGTCCCAAACAGTCATTCCACCCTGTACCACTAGTCACTTAGAGTATGCATCATCCCCTGGGGTGCTAGCCATGTCTCCAGGCTCCTCTTGTTCCCTACCACCTCCAGTAGATTTTAAACCACTAGAGGACAAAGACAGCCAAGAAAGTTCAAGAGACGCAGCAGGCACCCGCTCTCCTTTATCCACACCCTTGTAAATACCCAGCACGAGGCTGGCATTAGGGAGCTGTCAGGAGGGCTACTTTGTAAGGAGACGCCAAGGTCCTGAGCTGCATGGAGGAGGCAAAGAAAGGGAAGGAGCACTTTCTGAAGGAGCCCGGGGGAAGGAGGAAGAGTTGGCATCTCTGAGGCTGAGTCTTCCTCAGGAAACGTTTCGGTGACTCATAGGGAGGCTTCTTTGAGATGAACAGCACAGCTACCCTTTCCTGGAGTTTAGAACAGGTTCCTTGATACTCCCTACCTCCCAGAAGGAGCTCAGGGAGAAAAGGTGGCCTCTGGAGGGTGCCTAGAAAACCATGGTGATTTAATGATCTCGGGGGAGGGGAACTGAAGCAAAGGTAGGGCTCCTTTGGAGAAAATTAGAACAAAGATAGAGAAGGTAGAGGAAAAGGAAGAGGAGGAGGAGAAGGAAGAGGAGGAAGAAGAAGAGGAGGAAGAAAATGAGGAGAAGGAGGAAGGGGAGAAAGGAATGGAGGAAGAGGAGGAAGAGGAAGAGATGGGGAGAAATAAGGAGAGGAGGAGGGAAAGGGAGGAGGAGTGGTGTTAAATGAACACATCCCTGAACACCAGAGTGTGCATGTGTGTGTATGTGGATGTTTTTGTGTGTGTTTGGATATGTACCAGTATCTATTTTTGTGTGTATACATGTGTGTAAGTGTATATATGCATTTGTATGTGTTTGCGTGCACTGTGCATGTGTGTATATGTTTGTATGCACACACGTGTTTTCCTGTGCTTTGCCTTAGCCCCAAATGCAGTGTGAAGGGAACAGGCCTCCTTTCTACTTAAACAGGTATCCCCCAACCAGGGCTACAAAAACCCAGTGTGGCAGGAAACCCCTGACTGCTGCAGCTTGAGAGACAACACACAGTGAGCGCAGCATGTTCACTGCAGCCTGTGCTTCCCCTGTCCAAGCTTAGTACCCTGCACCCTTTTGTGACATCAGCCCAGGGGTACAGGGCATTGGCTGGAAGTGTATCCCCTTCCTGGTACATCCTGAAATTCAGAAGCTTGGGACTCCACGGGCTCTGGGGTTCTGGTCATGGGTGGCTCCCACCCCCCAACCACCTGTCCCTGCTGCAGCTGTCACACCTGCAGGGGACAAAGCCTCCCACAAGCCTTAACTGACTGTGGAAAGTTAAGTCAGGTATAAATGTGAACTCTTAATGAAAGGAGAGCACTTTAGATGAGTTATGCCCTTGTCTGCCAAGGAAATGGCCCTAGGCTCCCACATACACCCGCCTGCCAGCATGGTGTTGGCCTCTTGGCTCTCCTCACAGAAAGCAGATGAACACCTTCCCTGCCCAGAAGACACTTGGGGATTGGGGCAGAGGTGGTACCTGGTTAATTATGGCATGTTGGAGAAGAAATCTATAAGGACAGCGGAAAAAGATGTGTGTCATGTTCTGTGCCAGTGAGTCAGGCCTCTCCCACTTAACTCTCCAAATGTTCCTGTCCCCCAGCCTCTCCTTGCTGTGGTAGACTGTCATCTGGGTACAGAGAAGATTTAATGAGCTATGACAAACCTCTACCTTGAAGTTGTTATAGGCATTACTATAAATACTTATACCACCACTACCACCACCACCACCACCACCATCATCTTCCTGTGTACATTCTATAGAAGAGGCACTGTAGTAGGTACATTATGGGTGATTCGCTCTCACAGTGATCCTACAGAGGGGGTTTTCTTGTCCACCTGTGAGATAAAGAAAGGAGGCTCCAAGATGCGTGTGGCATTGTCTGTGGCTGCGTTATGCTTTGCAACGTATCAGCCAATGCGATGGCTCGGTGAGTACAGGTGCTTTCTGCCAAGGCTGAGGACAGGAGTTTGATGGCCAGAACTGTGGAAGAAGACAACTGATTCCCAAAAGTTGTTCCCTGACCTCCACAAAAATACCATGGCACACATCCACACATTCACACCCCCCACCTATGCACACACCCACACCCCCACACTGAATAAAATACATAAAAAAAATCAGCTAAATTGAGTTTTGATTCTTGTGTTCTCTGACCCTGAGCCATTGGCTGGCCTTATGAAATGACACAGTCCATAGGATGGAAACACACAACTGCGGCTGTGCACTGCGTGTGGGGTGTTCTGCGCCTCAAACACCTATGATAGAGTAGGAGGATTGGGGTGGGACAGAAAGCACTTTCTGCTTTGAAATGGGTCATTGAAAAGTGTGGGGGCTTGCTTCCCCTACCCCTCTCCTTACACCCACATCCCAGTAATCTGCCTTTCTTCTGGCACAGAAGAAGCTGACCTGTGGTTTGGTTCCTGGGACCTGGGGCAGGAAGCTCTGACCAATACTCCCTATTCCACTCTGGCAGAATGCCCCATCACAAGACTACTCAGCTAAACCATGACTGAGCAGACAAGCCTCTTGACCCCAGATGGATGGTAGAGAGAGAACCACCCAGGTCTGACTCACACTGCAGGCTGCATCTGGAAGAGAGTTCTTGTGTCTGTTAGAAAAGGGATCCTCTGGGGGCTGCAACATCAAGGGACTTTTCTCTCCATAGCTACGATCTGGGTGCTTCTCTTTCATCCAAGGAGCACACATGACTGGCTACTGATGGCCAGCCCCTTCTTGGAAGTCTAGTGTGGCTGCTGTGATTGGCGAAGTGACCCCCGGATCTAGAGGATTACAACTTCCCAGGAGGGAGGAGGCGAGGCAGCTGGTGGCCATTAGAGACTCAGAGAGGTCAGGAGACACACTCAAGGTCAAAGCAATTGAGCTGAAGTACCAACTCGAATGGCATTCTGGGTTCCTGGTACCAATGTTTGTTCCTCTGAGATCCTGCTAACTCTAGGACCCCAGTAGAGGTGAGCAGGTGGGTGCCACTGTATGAATATGTACTCACTAATCCCAGCACCCACGTGGCAGCCAACAAGCAATTGTAACTCCAGTTCCAGCAGATCTGACACCCTCTTTTGACCTCTGTGGGCATTGCAGGACAGGGGTTCACTTACACACATACAAGGAATACACTCTTACACATAAAAACAATAAATAAAATATTTAAAAAAGAGCCACATAATGTAAAGAATTGATTTTGTCCCTTGTATTGGCAAACTTTTGTTGTTGTGACTAAAACAACTTAAGGGAGGAGGGCTTATTTTGGTGCACATTTTCAGGGTACAGCACATCATGACAGGGACAGTAGGGCCATGGGAAGCTGAGGCGACTGGTCACATCCACAGTCAGGAGGCACAGAGAAATGAGGGTAGGCACTTGGCTTGATATTCTCCCTTTTCCTTTAAAGGTGTTCTAATCCATCCCATAGATTGGTGCTGCCCACATTCAGGGTGGGTCTACCCTTCTCTGTTAAGCCTCTCTGGAAACATCCTCTCAGTTACCCCAGAGGTATGTCTCCTGGTTGATTCCAAATTGAGTCAAGTTGGCAATCAATAATAACAATCGCATCTCTTTTTAAATTTTTTTTTGTGGTGTATGTGTGTGTGTGTGTGTGTGTGTGTGTCTGGTATATGGGTGTGCTTGTACCTAAAACCTTTTTGGAGGATGGTGGTTGACACTGGAATGTCTCTTTCTATTGCTCTCCATCTTAATTTAAAACTCTATTTTTATTTTATGTGCAAGTGTTTTGCCTGCATATACGTAAGTGTATCATGTGTGTGCAATGCCTGAAGAAGCCAGAAGGGGGCATCAGATCCCCTGGGACTTGAGTTACAGATAGTTGGAAGTCAGTATATTGGGTGCTGGGAGCCAAACCTGGGTCTTCTGTAAGAGCAGCAAAGTGCTTTCAACTGCTGAGTCATCTCTCCAGCCCCTCTACTTTAATTTTTTTGAGGCAGGGTCTACCACTGAACCAGAAGCTCACCATTTTTGCTAGACTGGTTGGCCAGCAGGCCCCCAGGACCCTCCTGTCTCTGCCTCCCTAGTGCTGTGATTACAGGCATCCATTGTCACACCCGGTTTTTACGTGGGTGCTAGAGATCTGAATTCAGGTCCTCAAGCTTAAAAAGAAAGCACTTTAACACTGAGCAATCTCCCAAACCCAAACTATCACATCTCTTAACTCATACAGCTGTCCAGAGAGGTACATACATTGTCCCCCTGTTAAAGCTGCAATAATCAGGACTTCAGGGTATGCAAAGACTTACTTCTTTCCTGTGACTAGAGAGTAGTGTGATCTTCCTATATGGAGACCTCTAGGGCAACCATGGGGAAGGGATGGTGTAGCTTTCATTCAACGAGTACTCAGCAGGACACCTTGTGCTCACCTCCCTGCGTATGCAGTGCCAAGCAGGGCAGATCTCAGTGTCCACAGCACCCACGGCCACACAGGCCAGATGCCTGAGAAATGGGAACCCATGTACATTCCTTGTCAGGCTCTCATGTCGCGTCCCCGTTCGTCCAGCGAAAGAAGACAAGACACGAGAGCGATCTTCCTCAAGCAGTTTATTCGGGTAACCTTACATCTGCTCTCTCTCTCTCCCTTCCCTGTTCACCACCTATAAGGCATGTCACAACCAGTTCACCACCTATAAGGCATGTCACAACCAATCGACTTCCACCACGTGGGTCTCAAGGATAGGATATCTCTATGCGGAACAGAGGGCTTCAGCAAGGCCAAACCAAATAAGGACATATTTACTGCATGGAGCGCTCACCCCCGTGGGGGTGGGAGGCGGAAACCGGCGCCATCTTTGAGGCGCGGCACTCCGCAGCTCCCAACACTCTGTTTCTTTAGAGGCGGTTCCTCTATCTAGGTGGCAAATATGATCACTGGGGGAATGACACCAAGACCCACCCAGACCAATGGAATCTAGAGCACTGAGTCAGTGTATTTCTAACACTATCTATGTGGTGGAAATTGGTCACAAGGCCAAGACGCTGCTCTATACCTGTGTTGAGAGTGCTAGCTAGACTCAGTCTGGAGCAGGACACTGAAAAATTATGTGGGGAACCCAAGCCAGGTGGGTAGGGTGTGCCGAAGCAGGAGGATTGCAATTCTGGGACCAGCCTGGGCTATGTAGTCAGGCCCTGACTCAACAAACAAAGAACAGAAGAAAAAGAAAGAAGAAATGGGGAAAAAGAAGGGAAAGGAGAGGAGAGCAAAGAGGATGGGGGAGGAGGAGAGGAGAGGCCAGGAAAGGGAAGTGGAAGAGCGGGGAGGTGGCCGTGCGGTGACCACCAGGACTGCAATTTTGGAAGGGAGGGGAGTCTCAAAAGGGAAAAAGGCTGCTGGAGCACACGCCCTCCCCAGATGACAGAGAGTGGTGGCAAAATGACAGGTTTACATCCATTTTCTCAAGGTTTTTGGCTGCCATCTGTCTGGGAAGAATTTATTTATTTATTGCACTTTCCAAAGATGGAATTTTTGCCAGAGTGCCTTGAGATATACTTGTAAAATCTAAAAGGCTGATAAACACCCATAAGATACAGAAATTTTGTCAGCTTTCACTGTTTGAGATTGGAAAGAGGCCAGTTTACCAGGTGGGGCCTGGCCCTGGGCATTGACGTCAGGAGTGAAGGGGAAGTGGGTGTCTAGAGGCATCTGTGATTCTGAGTTGGACATGGAAGGACAATCTGGCACAGGGGATTTTGAGTTTGAAGAAGGCAGGAGTCTATCCTCAGGAGCCGCAGTCTGAGGAGACATGGCCTGTCCTCAGGGAGCCCCAGTCTGAGGGGGATAAGCTGATCCTCCGCATGTGGGGGTTTCCTTGGCAATGACTGTGTGTCCATGACTGTTTCCATATCCAGAGTATGAGGCTTGCCTCTACTTGGAGGTGAAGGCTGTAGTCTTTGTGAATTATTCGTGATCTCACTGGAACCACAAAGTCTCTATTCACTGTGATTATTAGCTCTTTCACGTTTGAGATTTTATGCCTTGTCAAGGGTGCTTTTTTGGTATTGTTCTCTAGTAACTAATGGCCAAAAGGAGATCAGAGAGTATATATCTGCCAATAAAAATAAAAGCTAATATGTACAGCTTTGTACCAAATAGTATTTTAAATTTTTTTTTTTTTTATTTCGGTATGTGTATCAATGTACTGTCTGCATGCAGGTTTGTGCACCCGTGTCGTGCAATGCCGCGGAGGTCAGAAGAGGGTCTCGGATTCCCCTGGAACTGGAGTTCTCCTGGAACTGGAGTTTCAGACGGCTCTCGGCCGCCATGTGGGTGCTGGGGATCGAACCCGGGTCCTCTGCAAGAGCGGTCGGCGCTCTTAACCGCTAGGCCATCTCTCCAGCCCCCAAATAGTATTTTAAAAACCATTGTAACTCCTGCAATCTTCAACGAGCTGGTAAGATGGGTGCTGTCTACATGTTTTTCACTAGAGGAAACTGAGGTACATGCCTGACTCCCTAGATGGCACATAGCTGGTAAGAGGTCCAGTCTGTCACATACTCTGACATACTCTGACATACTAAGCCCAGAGGTCTGAAGCACTATGGTGCCCGAAGGTGACTATGCACAGCTAGCTACCCTTGGAGACAATGTTGTGTTATTAGCCTACCCTCAGGGAATCTGGATTCCATATCTTAAATATCAGCTCAGGGTGTAACATTTTGCTTATCTGAGCCTCAGTTTCCCACCTGTAAATGAAGGAGTTGGACTGGATGAACCAATCAAGCACCCAGAATGCCCTGGGGGAGCTCTTTCCACATATGCATTCCTGTGACCCATGATCGACCAGAATCATGCGTTTAATGGCTTTACTAACAAAGGAAGATCACGACACCATCTTCTAGCAGACATAGGTAGCCAATGCAATCAAACTGTCACCGCGCCCTGCGCCCTGTGCTTCCCAGGGACTCCCATTTCACTCCCACACCACCCTGTACAGACAGTGTGCCTCTTACCCTCACTGTCAGGAGCGGAAACTGAAGTTCAGAGAGGTGGAATGGTTTCCTAGGTTGTAGCTAGCAATTAATGTAGCTCAGATCTATGCACAGACATCACTCAAACACTGACCTTCATATCCAAGACAACACATTGTCTCCTTGTTTGTTCAGTTCACTGCTCTCTGTTCTGGTCTTGATGACTGCGTAGTGGGCAATGTGAGATTTTCTCACAACAAACTATACCAGGGGTAGGTGACTCAGACTAACGCCTAGCCTGGCTGCCTAACAACCAATCAGAATTTCTCTTGAGAATTCAAATTGAGAGATCATTTTGAGAATGAAGTTGGCGTGGACCTAGAGTATAAAGGTCAGTCAGTGTTGGGGCTGGAGTTGGTACCATGGAGACTCAAAGTTATGCTGATGTTGAAGTCACAGAATCTTTTGCAGCGGAAACTGGTGTGCATAGAGGAGAATGGAAGCAGGGATGGAGAAAAGTGAGACCAAGTGATGGGAAGACAAAGAAGCCTACTGAGTGCCTCCCCAGGCCCTGTGAGACCAGCCTGCACTGCTTGAAATTGGGAGATATGTTCTTTGCCAGTGTGCTGGATAGCTTTAGCGTCAACTTGACACACCTGGGTTGAGGGAGCAATTGGGGAATTGGCTCCATTGGATTGGCCTGTGGCCACATCTGTGGAGTATTGTCTTGATGGTCGAGCAGTGTGGGAGGGCCCAGCCCACAATGAGTAGTGCCACCCTGGTCAGGTTGTTGTGTACTGTATAAGAAGGCAGGCTGGGCAGGAGCAAGCCAGTGAACAGCATTCCTCCATGGCCTGTGCTTCAGCTCCTGCCTCCAGGTTCCTGCCCTGAGTTTCTGCCTTGGGCTCCCTAAGTGATGAACTGTGACCCAGGAGATGTGAGCTGAATAAACCCTTTCCTCCCCAAGTTGGTGTAGGTCAGAGTGTTTTGTCACAGCAATGGAAGACAAACCAGAACAGCCAGTGTCTTTGGGATGACGTTCCTCTGCAGAAGCCATCTCTGTAGTTGGATTACTTACTGAAACACTTGCTCCAGCTTCCCTACAATGTTTTAGGAGCAAATCAGACAATGGCATATGAAAGGGCTTGGTCTTTACGAGAGCTTGAAGTGTCTGGAAAAAAGCTATTAAATATAGTCAGTGGGTAACTGGGAGAAGAACTGAGACAGGGGACTTAACGCTGGGGATGTTTAACAAGGGAAGCTGGGAAGAGGGTCTGTATAGAGCTTTGTAGCAGGTATGGGATGGGTGGCCAGTGAAAGTCGGAAGATCCTCTGAGCAGGAGAGACAGCATGGCTGGAGGACACGGCCCAGGATTACTGCAGATGCCAAGGAAAAGTTGTGGGATCTCTAGGGGAGGTTACTTACTGAGAAGGTGCTCTTAGGAAGGCAAACGTGATCTGATGGATTCATTGGAAAGAGAGATGAATCACAAAGGCACTGCAGTCTTGAGGCCGCGGACTGGGTGTGGGAAAAGCATCCGGAAGGAGAAACTGCATAAATGAAGAGGAACTATTAGTCACTCGTCCATTTGACAAACTTTTCGGAGTTCACATGCCAGGCACTGTTCCAAGCAGAGGTGATGTAGAGAGGGCGAGGGGGCGGGGTTATGGTCCCTGCCCTCTGGAAGCTTGCAGTCTGGTTAGGGAGCCAGGCATCAACGCAGCAAAGATACAAAACAGTACAAGATTAGAAACAGAGGAAGAGCCTGGGAAGACAATGGAGTTGAGGCAGGGAAGATTTTAGTTGGCTCCCCAAGTAAGGATTTCCCGAGTTGCACAGTCTGAGGAGGAGTGTTCTAGGTGAAGTGCAAGTGGCAGAACATTCCAGGGTGTGAGGACAGGGTCTGGAAGCAGCCTAGGGTGTTGGCAGGAGGAGGGGTTGAACACAAGACAGCCTGGCATGCCATGTGGAATGGTCTGTACATGGTTGGATCTGAGATGTTTGACTCTACTTTGCTGGAAATAGGGAGCACAGTAGTGGTTCAAAGACAATTCTGGGAGGCCAGCTGTTCTAATTTCATCTCTGTTGCTGTGACAAATATTGTAACAGAAAACAACCGGGAAGATAGGGTTTATTTGGCTCACACTTCCAGGCCTGCTCTGGGGCAGGTGGAGCCTGAGGAGAGCTCCCTTAAAAATAATAGGAAAAGATTATAAGATTCTGCTTCCAGAAAATGACTGGAGCAGTGTGTCCAAGCGGAAGTGGAAACAGATACTTTGTACAGAAACCAATGCACCTACATGGGGAAAAACATGGCCCCAAGTATGACTACCCTTGTGTTCACAGAGAAAGAAGCATCAACATTAAGATATGAGGGATGGAGAGATGGTTCAGTGGGCAGGAGCTCTTGCTGCCTTGGCAGAGGACCCAGGTTCAATTCCCAGCACCCACATGGTGGCTTCTAACTGTGTGTAACTCTAGTTTCAGAGGATCTGGTACCCTCTTCTGGTCCCTGGGGGCACTTCTTATACATAGTACACATACATACATACATACATACATACATGCAGGCAAACACCCTTAAACATAAAATAAAATTAAAAATATTATTAAAAGATTGACATATAAAACAAGCCAGTTGTCCAAGGAAGACTAGAAACCCCTCCAGGTAAGAAAAGTCCTGGACTCCAAAATGCAGGAAAAGGCACCTGCTTTGCAGAGACCTATAAGAGGGACTTCAGTGGCCTGAGGCTTTTGAGCCTTGGAGCGTCCCCCGTAATCTGGTCCACTTCCTGTCTCTTCAGTGCCTTTCTCTACTTTAATAAATCATCTCTATTTCTAGAACTATTTGTGTGTTCCTGGTTCAATTATTTGTTCCTGGTTATAAGAACCTGAAAATCTCAGCGGATGCTCTTGAGACTCATACCTAAGCCTCGAAGGGAAAATGTGGAGGGAATGGAAAGGATGGATGATTAAGTCACCACATCCCAGGCTTGAGTTGGGCCATCTTTTTTACCTTCACAACTGCCATGTCCTACGACTCATTTCACAAATGAGAAAAGGGAGAGTGAAGAGGAGACGGCGGGTCGGAGACATGGCTCCGTCGGTGCTTGCTGAGCAAGCATGAGGACCTGAGTTCAGATCACAGAGCCCCATAAAAGTGAGGTGCACGTGACTGAGACTTCAATCCCAGCACTGGGGTGGGACAGATAAGAGGGTTTCTAGGTCTTGCTAGCTAGCCAGTCTAGTCAAAGAAGCAAGCCCCAGGTTCAGTGAAAGATCTCTCAAAATGTAAATGAATTGGGGGCCAGAGAGATAGGTCATCAGTTGAGAGCACTTGGCTGCTCTTACAGGGGACCCAGGTTTGATTCCCAATATCCATATGGTGCCTTACAACTGTCAGTTCCAGGGGATCTGATGCCCTCTTTTGACCTGTTCATGTGTCAGCCACCCCACCTACATGGTGCACACATGCACATACGTACAGGCAAAACACTCAAACATAGAAAACTAAATTTTCAAAAAGAAATTTCTTTAAAAAGTAGATGTTGCTGGATGTCGTGGCACACATCTTTAATCTTAGCACTCACGAGGCAGAGGCAGGCGAATTTCTGTGAATTCAAGGCCAGCCTGGTCTACATAGTGAGTTCCAGGCCAGCTGGGGCTACAGGGAGACCCTCTCTCAAAAAGACCAAAAAAAAGTAGATATTAACTATAATAATAAAGAGATAATAGGCCACAGTGTCTGTCAGCAAAAGGAAGCATTCCCTTTAGAAAATGCAGTTTATTAGGAGAATAGACTTCAACACAACAATTGGGCCTCAAGGTGAAAGGGAGAGTATTAGACAGAAAATGGTACAATACATGCCAGAGGCAAACATGACGGAGTCTTAAAGGAAAGGATAGGCTTCCCTTGAAAACCCAGAGAAGAGCTTCATTATGAGCAAGACTAAGAGAGAGGGGGGCTTCCATGAGAGGGAGGGTGGGGAGTGTCTTCAGGGAAAGTCCCCAGAGCAATCTTCCAGTCAATCCCAGGAACAAAGGAAACGTCAAGCTTTTATGTGAGTTCCACAGGGCTGGAGGGAAGTTTTACATCACGTGATAGCAAATGTGACAAAGGGTGTGGCGGATCCAGAACCTGGGTAGGACTATAAAGCAGGGACTACATCAGGCCACGATGCAGCTTCTTCATTTTCTTTCTTTTTTTTTTTTTAATTTTATTTATTTCGATATGTGTATGAATGTACTGTCTGCATGCAGGTGTGTGCACCCATGTCGTGCAATGCTGCGGAGGTCAGAAGAGGGTGTCGGATTCCCCTGGAACTGGAGTTCTCCTGGAATTGGAGTTTCAGACGGTTCTCGGCCACCATGTGGGTGCTGGGGATCGAACCCGGGTCCTCTGTAAGAGCAGTCGGAGCTCTTAACCGCTAGGCCATCTCTCCAGCCCCAGCTTCTTCATTTTCTATACCAGGCAGAGAGCTGCAGGAAGCCATGGACTGGCATTTTCAGGCTCTGGGATCAGAATCCTTAAGAGTGAGTAGTGTTGGGGCTGGAGAGATGGTTCAGTGGTTAAAAGCACTGAGAGCTCTTGCAGAGGACGGGGTTCGATTCCTAACACCCACATGGTGGCTGACAACCATCTGTGACGCCAGTTCCAGGGGACCCAACGCCGTCCTTTGACCTCTCTGGGCATTGCATGACACAGGTGCACCTTCCTACATGCAATCAGTATACTTGTACACATAAAATAAAAATAATAAATTTTTTTTTTTAAAGTATGAGTAGCTGGGCATGGTGTACATCTGTGATCCCAGAACTCAGGAGGCAGAGACAGGAGGATCTCTGCAAATTCAAGGCCAGCCTGGTCTACATAGCAAGTTCCAGGGCTACAGGAAGACCCTATCTCAAAAAACCAAGCCAAACCAAACCAAACCAAACAAAAAAAGAATGAGCACTGTCTTAAAAGGTTGGTCTCCGTTCTAACAGTGGAGAGTAATAGAGGAAGACATGTAATATTAACCTCTGGCCCATACCCACCTGCATGGGGACCCCCCCCACACAGAGATACACAGGTGTACACACACACACACACACACACAAAAGAGAGAGTTGCTTGCCTGAGACTTCATGAATATTCAGTGGCACAGCTGAGAGTCGTTCCCAGGACCTGAGGTTTGATGCAAACCCAATGCTTTCTTGGGTCTTACACAGTATATTACCATGGAGTAAGTTTGGGTGGATAACACAGGCTTTCCATGTAGACTTTCCAATCACATAAGAGACCAGCTGTGGAAACAGCTTGAAATGCAGGCTGTCAGAAGAGGATGGGGTTCAGGCTAGATTTAGATGACTATGGTCAGCAAGATGGCTTGGTGGGTAAAGGCACCTGCTGCCAAGCCTGACAATCTGAGTTCAATCCCTGGGACCCACATGGTAGAAGGAGAAAACTGATTCCTGCAAGTTGTCCTCTGACATCCACATGAGTACCATGGCATGCCAACAAACATACAGACGTAGACACACAACACACACAAACACACATACTGTGCACATACACTAAGCAAAATTAAAATAAAAAACAAATAGATTTATACGTTGAAACATTATTCCAGCAGGCACATGGGTCCTCCTTACAATGGACTGATCTCTAATTGAGTATCTCGTTCTTTATTTCCCCTTCCCTCCACCCAGATGTGACCACTGGAGTGACCTGCTTTCTGCTGATCTTCTAATTAACAAAAGAGCCATTCTTTCCATTATTTTATGTTCACATTTTAAGAAAAGAGGCAAGATGATTTCTCGCAGGTTTGTCTGATTGCCGGATTAGCAGGCGCCTTCCAACGAGCTTAATCCTTCCTTAATTCCTTGATCAACCTGGTTCAGCTCAAAACAGCCAGGCACCTATGAAATTCAGGATAAAAGCTGTGTTTTCAGGAGTTAAGCACTTGCACTGTGTTTATTCTTTAATGTGAGCAAATCGTGCTTGTGTCTGTAATGAGAGGGACAGGAACACAAAGAAGCGCTGCCGGGAACAGAAAGAAAAGAATAGAGTCTGGTTTGGGGAAATAATGCCAGAGAGGGATGGAAAGGGGCAAGCCCTTGGGGTGGAGCCGGGAAGAGACTGTGGCTGGATGAAGTGCCCCAGGCACTGACAACACAAGGCCAGAGCAGAGACTGCTCAAAGCACAGGGTCCAGGCAGAAGACGCACATCACACACAAAGTAGGGAATTGGTTGAGTTTTATAAGGGACTCACTGAGAGGCTAGAGGATGGCTCAGACAGTGGTTTAGGGCACTGGCTGCTCTTGCAGAGGACCCCGGTTTGATTCTCAGCAACCACATGGTAGCTAACACCTGTCCATAACTCCAGTTCCAGGGGATCCAACACACTCTTCTAATCCCACCTTGGGCATTGCATGACACAGTTGCACTTACATACATGCAGACAATACACTCATAACACATAAAATAAAAATAAGAATGTTATAAAACGAGTCCCTGAAAGGGGAAGACAGAGAAATTGCAGGGGGATTCTGTGTTCAGGGCCATTCCCATTCCTGGGTGTGAAAAGCCAAGGTGGGAACTGTCTGGGGAAACGAGAGCTGTTGGGTGGAGATGACCCCTTAGGGTATAAGTCCTCCCCAACTCCCCGACCCCTGCCCCAGTCTGCAAGCCAGGGCCCAGCCATTTTATAAAGCTTCTCCATTTTGGTTGAAACTGGCAATGACCAAAACTATAGTCATTTGGTTTCCAAAATTAAAATAAAAATAACTGTTTTTCTAGATTCTTGCCCTTCCCGCCCTCATAGCTCATTTGCTGACAGCCAAACTGCACAAATGCACTATGGGCTACTCATCAGTCACGTGCCATGGGAAAACCCCCTTCCTCTGAAACCTGTAAGAAAGGACTCTCTGTCTGCCTCATGGGCCTGAACTCTCCTCAGAGCCCCATCATGCTAGTGTTCTTTTGTCTGTCCATGGCATCAGTAACTCTTCCAATCAACCTCTTAACCCCCATATGGAACCCTAAACCTCAAACTTTTCAAAGTCTCATTCTCCTTCCTGCTCCGTCTCTGCCCCCAGAGCGCAGAGGTAAGCTGGGAAGCAGCCCACTGCAGGACCTTGTTTGAGGGTGTTGGCATGGGTAGGCAGCAGCCATGGAGGGCCCACTGAAGATGCCCAGCCCAGCATTCTGCAGCACTGTCCTGGTCTCTCTTGCTGCGGATTTGGCTGTGGCTGTTTGACACAGCATGGGGTGCTGGCCAAGCTTGAGCCTTGGTTCTTGCTGTCTGAGCCTGGCCCTTCTCTTACTAACCCCGGCAGCCTGGCCAGCCAGCTCTACTGACATTCCTGTTTGGTCTCCTTCCATGCTTTAAAGCTTTAAAGTCTTTCAGAAGATCTTGAACCCGAGTTAGATGTTTTCCTTCCTTGTTCCATTCCTACAGAGTCTGAGGATGGAGACCATGCTTAGCCCCTTAAATCCTATTTGGGGGCCTCAGAGGAGTTTGAAAGGACTCCCTTAAGGATCAGGGAGAACCTGCATGTTTCAGGGTTACCGGGTATGAGAAACAAAGATCCTTACTTCATAATAAGAGTACTGGAAGCTGGGCCTGGTGGTGCACGCCTTTAATCCTAGCACTTGGGAGGCAGAGGCAGGTGAATCTTTGTGGGTTCAAGGCCAGCCTGGTCTACAGGCTGAATTCCAGGGCAGCTGGGGCTACAGGGAGACCCTGTCTCAAAAAGACCAAAAAAAAAAAAAAAGAGTACTGGAGACTCGGAACAGTGAAAGCCAGACCGTTTATTTTATGATTTTGCAAGGCCTTGATTGAGTACAAAGACCAAATTTTGAACCCTAAAGCAAGCCCCCCCTTCCTCCCTTTACACTTACCAAGTAATGGGGGGGTTCAATATTACGTGCTATCTGTCTTATCTTCCCTTTCTGCTTATGTTTGTTTGTTTTGTTTGTTTGTTTTCCACAAAAAATAGGTAATCTCCATTTTTTCTCATCCTGTTTATTTATGTTAAAGCTTATCAGGTGAGGCAATCTTGGCTGTTATTTTCTAATGTAAATTTCTAGTTTGGTTGGGTGAGGGTTAGCTTAGCAGTTTGGGTGGAGGAATAGCTAGACCAGGCATTAGTGAGGGTCTAGTATTTTCTGTTCATTTGTTGCTGGACTTAAGTGGGCTTGGAGAACCTTGAGAAACAAATCGTGAGATTTGCTGTCTTACATCAAGCCTGCTTGGCCTAGATGGGTCCTTGTCTCCAGAATCCTAGAATCTGTCAGTGATACCCACTGTCTGCTCTCACTTGTGACTTTACAGACCTGCCCTCCCCTGCTCCAGGAAGTCCTCCCTGATTGGCCCACACATGCCAGCCTCCGTCTCCATTCCAAAGGTCCTCACCACTTCTTCTTGGGGCTGGTTCTGAAAGTGTGGGTTCTAGGCTTACTGGACTATGCTCACCCCCAGAGGTGAGCTCTTTGGACTGTCCCCCAGCTTTTCCTCAAGGATCTTCAGCAGCTCTGCCAACATCGTGGGGCATGCTTGCGGCTGGTGGGAAAGCCCACTGACTCAGAGATCCAGATTGGGAAGAGAAATGTCATGTGTTTAGGGATCCCTATCTCTGGATCAAGAGAGATCATTGTACCAGAGTTTTATTTCCAGGATTTTAGAAGCTAAAATTATTAGAATTGGAAAGGTGCAGAAATCACACAACTCAATGGTTTCTATTAATTTTTAGCTAAAGAATCTTTGACTTTTTTTTTCCTTTTGACCATGTCATGTAGCCCAGGCTGGGGTCCAACTCAGTATAATCAAGGATTGACCTTGAATTTCTAATCTTCTTGCTTCTGCCTCCCAAGGACTGGGATTTCAGATTTATGGGGTGTTGGGGATTGAACCTGAGGCTTTGTGCATTTAAGACAAGCATTATACCAACTGAGCTACATCTCCAGCACTTGAACTTCCCACAAGTGAAATCTTACCGAGATTCTAACAGCTAACAGATCAATGGCACTGTCCTTGATCGAGGAATTGCAGGGATTGGAAGTCTGCCGAGCCTCTGATGGTCCTGATGTCTTAGAATCAAGGGGCTCCCTAGGTTACAGGGCCACAGTCCTGAGTGGGTCTAGTACTGGCAAATACTGATGCTGAAAACAGAGGCCACTTACTTGGGTTGGCAGAGGAAGGACCAGAACTTGAGTCTTAATGTTCCCAGGCTACTGTCTTTGCCTTCTTACTTTCTGTTTTAGGAAAGGTTATCTGCTTTGGTCAGTCCTCTCCCCTGCTCACCGGGTGTGCCCCAACATGCCAGAACACACCCTGGAAAGCTGTGCTGGGCCCGTGGGCAATGAGCAAGCACCTGGGCCCAGAATGAGTCTTCCAAGCACTTTCTGACTAACTCCTATGCTTCCCTTGCTGAACATGTATCTGCAGGTGACCCAGTCATGAAAGACACCTGCAGTTTCTCTCCATCGTTGCTCTGGGGGGTGTCGTGATGGCCCACCACATGCTCTGTCAGAGACCTCTTATGAAGTTCAATCAACATTCAGGCCCCGTGCTGGCCTGCTCCACATATTATTTGCTCAGGTTAAGTATTCCTGATAAGGCCTCTTGAATCAGAAGGCTGAAATGAACCTAATTAGAGCTCGAAATTCTCAAGGTGGAGATAAAAGGAAGCTGTCCAGTTCTTTAAAAACAACAGGCTGGGGGTGGGGGGAGGAGGGCAGGAGACAGAGTAAAAGAAGAGAAGGAAACCGGTCCTTAGGGTCAATGGCTCCATGCCATGATTAAACCCTGTGTGGCAACAGGGTTGAGAGCCAATGTGGCAAAGCTCTCATTGAAAATTCCCCTTGAGGGGCTGGAGAGGTGGCTCAGGGTTAAAAACACTGGCTGCTCTTATGAAAAACCTGGGTTCAATTCCCAGCACCCACGTGGTAGCTAACAACCATTTGTAACTACCGTTCCAGGGGATCCAACACACCCTTCTGTCCTCCGTGGGCATTGCACTTATGGGTGCGCTTACATACTTTCAGGCAAAGCACTCATGCAGATAAAATACATAAACAAATAAGTAAATAAATATTTAATTAAAAAGAAAGAAAAGAAAATGACCACTGACACCTCACTGTCCCTCAGCCCTTTGTGACTTTACAAAATCAAAGGGCCTGGAGGACGCTCTGGGCAGATGTATGCATTTTGACTTACCTGGAGTTGGAACATAGGGGATGCTGTTTGTCTGTGCCTGCAAGGATAAGAGGTTACAAAGGCAAGGCAGGTCACCTAGAGCCCATGGTGCTATGTGGGACTCTGGTCAGACTGAGAAAAGTTATCACCTGGGGCCAAAGCTGATCCCTCAGCACCTGCCTCCCTGCCCAGGCCTAGCAAGACCCTGCCAGGAGCTTTCACTTGTGCATGTTGGCACCGGCCTGCAGTTGCTCTGGGATCTACAGAGGCATCTAGAATTTGGGGCTTATGGGCTGTGATGGTTTGAATCTGGGTCCCAATTTTGTGGTGCTGTTTGGGGAGGGTCATGGAACCTCTAGGAGGTGTGGCTGTGCAGTGGAACATGTCAGTGCGGGTGGGCTTTGAGAATAGATAGCCATGTCCCATTTCCAGTTTCTCTCTCTCTCTGTTCCGACTTGAAGATGTGAGAGCTCAGCTCTCTGCCCTGGCTGCCTCCTGCCTTGCCAACCCACCATGACCAACTGTAATCCCTTGGGAACTGTAAGCCAAATAAATTCTTCCTTCTGTAAGCTGTCTTGGTCATGGTGATTTGTTACAGCAACAGAAAAGGAACTAATACATGGGCATATCAAAGAGGGGAAACTGAGGCCCATACAGAGGGATTGACTTTGCCTAAGGTTTCTGAGCTAGAATTAGAACTTGGGTCTCCTGATTTTATCCTGTTTTTGTCACTGGGGCAGGAAGATCCTTCTAGAAATTTCCAATAAAAATGGGATGACTCAGCAAGGCCAACTGTCTCTTACGTTTGTTTCTAGCTTTGTAGTTTATAAACATCTACTCATTTGTGGTGGGGACGATATTTTGCAAATATGAAATGTATATGTTTAGTTCCCTGTCAATTGTGTTCTCACAAAACAATCTTCCTCCAAAGCTGAGGTGTGAGATATGTCATTCCAGAGAAAGAGAGGTAGCTCTATTTTGAGCAAAGACTCCATGGGCAGGTCTAGCAGGCTCTGGGAATCTGGTGGGACCTGAATCCTGTCACACTC
>VZQC01010688.1:1134309-1238286 GCA_009823505.1 Rhizomys pruinosus | reverse complement strand
GTGTGTGTGTGTGTGTGTGTGTGTGTATATATTTATATAGTCACCTGTGTATGTATATGTACACCCATGTTGTGAAGTGCCTCCGGAGGTCAGAAGAGGACATCTGATACCCTGGAACTGGAGTTAGGTACAGTTATTAGCTGTCATATGGGTGCTGGGATTCAAACCTGGGTCTTCTGCAAGACCAGCCAGTGCTTTTAACCATTGAGCCATATTTCTAGCACAATTTCTTTATTCTTTAGCCTTTTTTTTTTTTTTGAGACAGCATCTCCCTTTAGTTCCAGCTGGTCTGGAACTCTCTATGTAGACCAGGCTGGCCTTGAACTCACAGAGGTCCACCTCCCAAATGCCAGGATTAAAGGCGTGCACCACCACGCCCAGCTACAGAGCCATTTTCATCCAGGAGCACTAGAAGGTCCTAACCCGAGGGTGCTAAGAGTCTGCCAGTCTCACCCACCAACAGTAGAAGGCCTACTGACTCTGACTCACTTTGCTGAGAATCAGTCCTTACACATCCAAGGCCTGACTAGAGACCAAAGTATCCTTCACTCTCTCCGTTCCACAGGAAGATGAAGGGGAAGAGAAGGAACAAGAGGGAGAGGAGAAGAGAGAGGAGGAGAGGAGAAATGTGTGAGTCAGATTTCTCATCCGTATAACAAATACCTGAGACGATTAAATGACAGAATAATGATTGGGCCCATTATTTTGGGTTTTTAAATCCACGGTCATCTGGCTCCATTGCTGTGGGCGGGAGGTGGTGAGGAAGAGCATCACGATACTGAGCATGCTGGTTAGGTTTTGAGAACTTGACATAGAGGCTCCTTGGAAGAGAGAACCTCAGCTGAGGAATTACCTCCATCAGAATGACCTGTGGTCCTGTCTGTCAGGCATTGATTGATGTGAGAGGCCTTCAGTGGGTGGTACCATCCCTAGGTAGGTGCCTGAGTTGTATAAAAACTCATAGTTGAGGAAGGCACCATAAGGAAGCTAGTAAGCCACATTCCCCCAAGGTCTCTGCTTCAGTTCAGGCCGCCAGGTTCCTTGAGTTCCTGCCTTGACTTCCCTTGATGCTGGGTTGTAAGCTGTAAGCTGAAATAAATCCTTTCCTCTTCAAGTTGGTTTTGGTCAGGGCTTCATCACAGCATCAGAAAAGTAGCTGGAACAGCAGGACATGGAAGAAGAAGGCCACTCACCTGATGCCAGCCAGGAGGTAGCCAGGACAAGGCAAAACCCTCCAAGGGCAGACCCACAATTCTCTACTTCCTCCAATGAGGTGCTGCAGCCTAATCGCTACCATCTCCCAATAAAGCTACCGATCTAGGAATTTCTCAATGGGTTAACCCATTGATGAGGTCAGAGAGCTCATAACTCAATTGTTTTTCCAAAGCTCCACCAGCTGGTGACCAGGCCTTAGACTTGTCTAAGGCTTAGTTGCCTTCCACATTACCCACAGAAACAGGTGCACATGAGAGAGTGCTAGGGGGTTGATGAAGAGAAGGGGAAGAGGATTCTCTGTAACTCTGAGAATGCTGGGAAAGTGTATTTGTGACCCTGTTTGACTCCTGTAGGTACAAGAATATGGCCATGGCTGGGGGTTAGCTTAAAGTGGCCATATGGTAACAGTGGCAGAGATCATGGTGACATATGTGAAATCGTTACTATACCACTTCTGCCAAAAGCACCTGGGCCCTTAGGCTTCTATTACCATGTTCTTCTGTGCTAGGTACTGACCTGAGCTATGTTTGCTGTATTGGTCACTTTTCTGTTGCTGTGATAGACTGACCTACCAAGGGAACTTATAAAAGGAAGAGTTTACTTGAGCTTTTGATTGACAGTTCCAGGGGAATTAGAGTCTATCATGCTTGGGAGGTATGGTAGCAGGGGGTGTCAGAGCAGAAAGCCAAGGTTCACATCTTCAAGCAGGCAAAGGAAGCAGAGAGAGCGACTGGAGACTGGCAAGGCTTGTTGATCTCTCTAAGCCTGCCACCAGTGATCACACTTCCTCCAGCATGGCCACATCTTCTAAGATCTCCCAAAATAGTGCCACCAATTGGGGGACAAAAATGTCCAAATACTTGGAGCCTGTGGGGGACATTTTCATTCAAACCACCACATTTGCTAAGTGAAAGTAGATGTAGAATAAAATGGGGAAATGCCACCCTGGGGCAGAAATCTCAGTCCTCTCTCCCACCAGTCATGTGACCTGGTGGGAGAGCAATGTCACCTCTCTTAACTGTGAAATCACAGCAGCATCCATGTTGTCATCTTGATGTGACAATCAAAGTGTCAGTGGGCCATTAGCACAATGTCCTAGAGATAGTTGGTATGGGGGTTAATTTTAATTGTCAGCTTGACACAATTTACAATCATCTGAGAAAGGATTCTCAATGAGAAATCTAGATTCATTTGGCCATGGCCATATCTGAGGAGGATTGCCTTGATTATGTTATTTGAGGAGGGAAGACCCATCCACTGTGGGTAGTGCCATTCCCTTGGCTAGGGAGAAAGTGAGATGTGCCCCAGCATTGCTCCTCAGAAAGTTCAGCCAGAAGAAAGATCAAGACACACAGGCCTTAATTGCCTCCCTCTGTATCTCCAGTCCCCGCCTTGTCCCTGCATGGCCCAGAATGACAGCTAATGGGCCCTTCCTTTTCCATTCTGTCTCATAGGATCTTCTAGGTCTAATTATCCAACAAAGCTTTGACTCTGAGAATCTCAACATGACTACAGGGGAGATGCTAAGACATTCCCTGGCTGCAGAGAGAAATACTTGTGCCCAAGAGAAGCCCGGGGTCATAGCGAGTGTGACAGGATTCAGGTCCCACCAGATTCCCAGAGCCTGCTAGACCTGCCCATGGAGTCTTTGCTCAAAATAGAGCTACCTCTCTTTCTCTGGAATGACATATCTCACACCTCAGCTTTGGAGGAAGATTGTTTTGTGAGAACACAATTGACAGGGAACTAAACATATACATTTCATATTTGCAAAATATCGTCCCCACCACAAATGAGTAGATGTTTATAAACTACAAAGCTAGAAACAAACGTAAGAGACAGTTGGCCTTGCTGAGTCATCCCATTTTTATTGGAAATTTCTAGAAGGATCTTCCTGCCCCAGTGACAAAAACAGGATAAAATCAGGAGACCCAAGTTCTAATTCTAGCTCAGAATCCTTAGGCAAAGTCAATCCTTCTCTATGGGCCTCAGTTTCCCCTCTTTGATATGCCCATGTATTAGTTCCTTTTCTGTTGCTGTAACAAATCACCATGACCAAGGCAGCTTACAGAAGGAAGAGTTTATTTGGCTTACAGTTCCCAAGGGATTACAGTTGGTCATGGTGGGGAGGCAAGGCAGGAGGCAGCCAGGGCAGAGAGCTGAGCTCTCACATCTTCAAGTAGGAACAGAGAGAGAGAGAGAAACTGGAAATGGGACATGGCTATCTATTCTCAAAGCCCACCCCCAGTGACATGTTCCACTGCACAGCCACACCTCCTAGAGGTTCCATGACCCTCCCCAAACAGCACCACAAAATTGGGACCCAGTATTCAAATACTTGGCATCTACGAGGCATATTCTCATTCAAACCATCACAGCCCATAAGCCCCAAATTCTAGATGTCTCTGTAGGTCCCAGAGCAACTGCAGGCCCGTGCCAACATGCACAAGTGAAAGCTCCTGGCAGGGTCCTGCTAGTCCTGGACAGGGAGGCAGGTGCTGAGGGATCAGCTTTGGCCCCAGGTGATAACTTTTCTCAGTCTGACCAGAGTCCGACATAGCACCATGGTGTCTATAACATGACTAACTCTTCAAGTTCCTGTCACCTTAATGTCCCCACAAGGAAGGACTATAACATGAAATTGTGAGCCAACTAAACTCTCCTTTAAGTTGCTTTTATCAAGGTGTTTCACAGGAAAAGGAAAAGAAAATAAGACAATTGGTATTCAATGAAAGGTATCAAATTTAAGAGAGAATCAAGTTTTCGAATGATTACTCAGTCCATAGAGCGCTTGACGCAGAAACATAAGGACCTGAGTTCAATCCCCAGCACCCCTGTAAAGAGCCAGGTCTGTGGGTGTGCACCTGCAATCTCAGCACTCAGGAGGCAGAGACAGGTGGATCCCTGGAGCTTGCCTGTTAGACAGCCAAACTGAGGAGGAGTTCCAGGTTCAGTGAGAGACCCCGTCGCAGAAAATAAGTTGGACAGCAACAACCTCCACATGCCTCAGTAGGGACATGTCCAACCCCCAATGATGAACAATGAACAAGTGGACATGCAGATATTAGCAGACACTCACGATCCTATACTGAAAAGCAGCCTGGTTGTTTTTCAGGATCTGTGAGGGACTGACTCCAGAACCCCCACTGATGGCAAAATCCTCTCATGCTCAAGTCCTTGACACATAATGACAGCATTTACATATAGCCCATACACATATGCATCCTCCTGCATACTTTAAATCATCCTTGCATTACCTGTTATCTACAATACCTAATACTATGTAAGTGCTTTGTAAATTGCTGCCATCCTAGACTGTTTAAGGAATAATGAAGAAAAAGCCTGTTCGTGTTCAGTATAGACATGATTTCTTTCCCCAAGTATTTTTGGTTCATAGTGGGCTAAATCCACAGATGCTGCCTGTGTAGACACAGAAGACTGGCTGGGTAATGTAGAGTGAGAGCTCGAAGCCCAATGGCCCATGATTGGTAGCTTCTAACCTGTGTAACTGCAGAAAAGTTACTTAACCTCTGAATGCCTGAGCTACCCCTTATGTACCCTGGAATTGAAAGTAATGACATATATCTAATGGGTTGCTGGGAGGATAAATTGAGTTCAGATAGTTCATGAGTTAGGGGGCTAGGCCAGAGTAAGGGTTGATGCATGCTCGTCAATGTCCTTAGCATTCTGCATCTAGATTCATTCTAGTGTGTTCCTTGCTGTGCCCAGCGGAGGTCCTGTGAAGGATATGTGAGAGATGCATAAGCCGTGACATCTGGCTCAAGCTGCTCACTGAAGGGCCCAGATGCTCATCTTTAAACCAACTACACTGAGGCCTATGTTTGGGTCATATTGACACTAACACAACCAAGGACCCAGAAGACCTGTGGGTAGAGCAGGGTGGAGGGGTAGGGCCCTGAATACAGTTTGAGTGGCTGTGACTGATGCCCACTGTAGCAGTGGCTGGGTATGCTGTCCAGTTTCACACGTCCACTGTGTCAGGCACTGTGTCTCACCATGGAAGTGTCCTAGACAAGGGTTGCCTACAAATCCAGATACCTGGGGCTTTTCAAAGAGCAGGAGACTGGGGACAAGTCACTTACTGCCCTGAGCCTCAGTCTCCCTAATGTGAAATGGAAGAAAACAGAAACAATAACACCTCTCCTTCCACTTTCTTGGGCTTGATGGTAGGACACAAGGAACACGAAGGAAGTACTGTCTAGGGAGTTAACGATAGTCCTATGAATTAGTCCGTTTGACCACCAGTCCTTGAAGCAAATTTGTGAATGAGTATCTATAGGATAACTTGGGGGCTGAGGAGATGGCTCTGTTGGCAAAGGGTTTGTCGTGTAAGCATGAGGATCTGAGTTTGGATCCTCAGTACCCATGCAAAAGCACGTCATCCTGGACCTGGGTAGGTAGACAGGCAGCTCCTTAGAACTCATTGGCTAGTCAGCCCAGCTGAATCTGTGAGCTCCAGGTACAGTGGGAGAGCCTGTCTCAAAAAACTAAGGTGGGGGTGATTGAAGAAGATACCTGAAGACAAGCTGTGGACTCTAAGCACAGGCAGACAGTATGCATATGTACCCACATGAGTACACACACACACACACACACACACACACACACACACACACACACACGATAACTTGGGAAGGGGACAGTCTGCATTCCTCTCATCACACAGGCTAGAGTTCCCATATCTGTGAGTTTTAAGTTTTAATGTTCTCCAGCCTAACAGGAACTCTGGGCCAGCAGCTGGCTTTGCACCTGTGATGACTAGTCTTGGTTGTCAAGTTGACTGGATCTAGATCAACTAAAAAGCAAGGTGCTGGCAGGTGGGGGGCAGGGGTGCACCTGTAAGGGACTTTTCTTAATCAGTTTACCGGAAGCAGGAAGACCCACCTTAAATGTAGGTGGGTGTCCTTGCCTAGATAAAAGGGCACGGCGGATGGGGACGTTGCTCTTTGCTTGCTTGCCTCCACACTTGCTGGCACGTTCTCCCATCCATTGCTGTGGCATTCCTTCACTGTTACCAGCAGCCAGCTTCTTCTGGCTTCCAACATAGATTGACCACTAGTAATTCTCTAGGCTTTGTGAGACAAAATGGGACTGCCGAGACATCCAACCTTGTAAACTGAGAAACTACCAGATTCTTGCCCTCTCCAGTGTGAGATAGCGAGTGTTGGACTCTCCAGACCATAGCATGTAAGCCAATCTAATAAATCACACACATATATATACACACACACATATATGTATATACATATATTCATTCATTTTGTCAGCTTTTCTCCTTTAGAGAACCCCGACTAATCTAATATCCTTCTTCCAGCACAGTAGCTTATTCCGTCCGCCACAGCTGGTGAGGGTTGAAGCTACAGGCTCCATGTTTCTTCAGAGAGGTTATTGCAGTCGATGCCAGCCTCTTCTCTAGGTGATGACAATGTGGATGTGTCTCTGCCCCTGAGATTCTGGCCGTAGGGGTCTCTTGTGGCTCCTCTCCCCTCCTGCTGGAAGCTCACCCACCCCTGTTTGCCGCCCCCATCCAACTTTTCTCTCTGTTCTTCCTGCTACCCAGGAACCCAGCTTAATCACCTCCCATCCAGCTTCTGCATTGCGATGAACAGCAGTGGTGTGTTTCTGAGGAGGAGAAAAAAAATCTAGCGTTTAAAATGTTGAGCCTCTCAGAAATAATTATTCATGAGTTTTTGTGCATGCATTAGGATTTTCCCTCTAGGCTGAGAGCCCCTGCTGGAATGAACTTAGCCACAATGTGGCCTTTCTTCCTCTGTTTTTTTTTTTCCCCCTCTTTCCCCCCTTTTTTTCTCCCTGTATTTATGAATACTCAACACATTCAGGATCAAAAGGAAAAATTCTCATGGATGTGACATAGGCAGATGCTTTCTGAGCTGTCAACAGAAGGAGCTGTTGGAGGAGGACATTCGTGATGTGGCTGCCATGCAGAACAAGTTATGTTCACCCCAAGATGTGGGCCTGATCTGGAATGAGAAGACACAGCTCATTCTCAGGGAGCCCAAGTCTGAGGAGACATGGCCTGTCCTCAGGGAGCCCCAGTCTGAGGAGACACAGCCTGTCCTCAGGGAGCCTCACATTGAGAACCCTATCTTGAAGGGAAAAAGTCCTTAGCCTCTGAGGACTTCTATTCTGATTTTATAGATGGTATTCTTAACATCATTGACTTTCTATTGGGTAAATATGTGTACTAGTTCCATTTTTCAATGAGAAACTGATTGGTTCATTTAACAAATATTTATTTAAGACAAATTGCAATCACAGCCCTGGCATGGTAAAATGGCACGACCCTCTTCAAATCTACTGCTTGCTGCATCTGTTTTACTGTAGAGTCCTCAATAAAAGAGGGGAAAGGGGTGAGGAAGAAGACAAGTGTCGAATATAGAATACTTGAACCTCTGTAAAGGGTGGTTTTAGTCATTCATCTCTGCATTTATTCAGTAAGTATTTTTGGAAACCATCTTGAATCTGTTCTGTACAAAGTTTTAAGATAGACAGAATAGACATAATTCTTACTCTTGCTCAGCAGCTCTGGGTCATATATTAAGTTCAGCAATTCTCCTTTGAAAAACTCCAGAGTTTAGAGCAGAATTCTCTTAAGGGTTATCTGCTGGTCTTGGCTCTACATCTAGGCCTAGAGTCTGCTTGGGCAGATGCTCAGGTCTTCTGAGAAGAGGATTTTGAAATGCCCTGCATCTCTCTAATATCCTTTATAAGGGATTTCTGATCAGCTTTTCTCTACCTCTCTTGGTGCAAAATAATGTCTTTTTCATTCATGGGTGCTCTGTGGGAGCTGTCCATCTCTAAAACCCTCATATACATCTGTTCTGCCTTCCTGCCTCCCTACAACTTACCAGCCCAGCCTTCCCTATGCTGACCGCACCGTGCAAAGCCTGCTATTGATCAGAAAGTGTATTTCCTGCCATCCAGAATCACCAGGCAAAGCTGTACTACCCACTAGGGATTTGGTGGGGTGGGGAAATGAATCAGCCTTTGAGAACTGAAGCAGTCAACTTAGATCCTGCGAGGCCCTGAGGGGTCAGGCTGCAGTGGGCTCACCTGTGGTTGAACCTATGATCATAGAAACAGCCTTTTTAGGGGCTGGAGAGGTAGCTTGTTTTGTAGTGTTTGCCACATAAAAGTGGGTCAGGGTTTGGCTCATCTGTAACCCTGGCTCTGACATCAGGGCATCCTGACAATCTACCAAGTTGATGATGGAAACCGACCACCACTAACCAAGAATGATTATCAGGTGGTGGCCAAGTAGCCTGCTGGGAGGCAGGTTCTACAGTCCCTAAGGTCCCCTGTTGGATCAGACCCCAGCTAGCCACATCATAATCCACTCTGTACTAATTTCCACTCTTATTGTCCCTCTTCTTTGTGGGTACTTTGTGGGGCTTCCCAAATAACATTGGCTATGATGTCATTGTCCCAGTACCTGATTTTAAGGAATCCAGACAGAAAGAATCTGGATAATTGGTTCTTCTTCCTTTCCACTTAGGGGGAAGACTGTAATAGCAAAACAGAGAGGTTTTGAACTGGAAAAATGCCAGATGCTGCCCCTCACTGCCTCTATGGTCCCTGTAGCCAGTCTAGTGTCACAAATGGGATGGATGTATGGCTAGAAAATATTCCACAGAATAAATGAATCCACTCATGTATGCTTTGTCATGAAACTGCTGTGTGACTTTGGACAGGTCCCTTCACCTCTCTGAGCCATGTTTTCATCTACAAAGAGGGGATGATGATATGACTACCTTGAACAGGGGTGAGCTAACAGGTTCAATGAGCCTTAGGGTTCTAATGCCCTCTGAATCTTAAGGGCTAAAAAATCAGAAAGCTGCCTCCTACCCTCTTTCCTGCTTTTCAAATGCCCAACCAGGAACATTTTGGTGGCTAAAACACAGCATTAATTTTCTCATTGAAATTCTTTTATTCAACAAAGTGGATAATCTTGAGAAAAGGACTATACATTGTGTTTTCTGTAAAGATTCATTAACGCTGTTTTCATTTTGGATTCAGCATGTGGTTTCTGAGTATTTATTCTGAGTATTTATTCTGAATTGGCACTGTGCAGAAAAAAATACCCAAAATAAATAAAAGAAAAAAAAGAAAAAGAGAAGGAAACAGAAAATAAAGATTATGTCTCAACAGTATTCTCAATGTGCCTTTCACGGGCTCACAAGGTGGGTTGGGAACAGTCATTCATCTTACATGTACTGTTCTGGATGTGGCTGTGCAATTGGGCGTGGTCCTGCCTTTATGGACATGATGATCTCCTGAGGCACATAGTGTGAACAGGATAGTCACATGAAGGAATGGAGAGAGTAAGTCCTATGACAGAAAGGAGTGGTTTCTCCAAGAACTAACGTGGTGGACTTAGGGTTAGTCTCGCAATGGACACCTGTCATTTCCATTTACAATGAGCATCTCGCTCTATTTGTTTTATTATATATTTTTTCACAAGTTCATCCCTTTTCCATTCTATGTACAAACCATTCGTTCCTATGTACTTTGAAGTATGGTGACAGACTACACCCTAAGCGCTCAGCATCCATACCACATCACTACCATGGGCTTGCAGCTGTATAACCTGTATCTGTATCAAAGCAAGCCACAGTTCCTCTGTGCTCCCTCTTGTCTGACTCCTGCCCAAACTCCCGGCTAACACAGTTCAGATATTCAACACCACAGACACAATTGTGCCTATTCTAGAGCTTACTCAAATGGGATTGCTCAGCCCTCCATCTTTGAGCAATGCCTCTTTAACTCAGCAGAATGTTTTTAAACCTCTTCTATATTGCATGCATTCGTAGCTTATTCCTTTGCTCTGTTGAGTAGCACTCTCTCTCTCTCTCTCTCTCTCTCTCTCTCTCTTATGCACACACATATACACATAAATATTCTCTTTGAAGTTATGTGCTTTCATTGGTCTTGGATAAGCATTAGAATTATGTAATCATAGGTTGGAATATATTTGGGGCTATAAAAACTCGCAGTCTATTCTCCAAAGATTGGTGCATCATTTTATGTTCCCATCATCCCTGCAAGAGAATTCTACCTGCTCTCCACCTTCAACAGCATACAGTGGTGTCATGCTTTTTAATTTTTAAAGATTTATTTTTATTTATGTGCATGTGTGTATATCTGTGTATAGGTAGGTGACCAGAGGCCTTAGGTGCCCCTGAAGCTGAAATTACAGGTGGTTGTGAGCCACCTGATGTGGGTGCTGGGAACCAAACTAGGTCTTCTGCAAGAGTATCAAGTGCTCTTAACCACTGAGCCATCTTTCTAGCCCCTTTTTAATTTTTAAAGTAGTGTATCACAACAATTCATTATAATTTTAATTTTCCTTCTTTCTGGTGGGTAATTTATTGTACACTTTTCTGTGTGCTTATGGGCCATTTTATTGTCTTTATGAACTATTAGACTCTTTGTTCAGTTAAAAAAATGAATTTGCTCCTCTTTTAATTATTGAGTTATAGGCATTCTGTATACAGAAGAATTATAGTCAGAATACTTCATATATATATATACTGGTTTCTTTTCTTATTGCTGTGACACAATAGCTTTACAAAAGCAACTTAAAGGAGAAAGGGTTCATTCTGGGTCCTGGGTCAAGGGCACAGTGCACTGGGGTGGGGAAGTCAAGGTGAGAGGAAGTTGAAGCAGCTGGTGAAGGCACCCCCACAATCAGGAAGCAGAGAGTGATGAGGGTGTGTGCTGCTGCTCAGCTCCCTTCCTCCACTCACACAGTCCAGGACCCCAGCCAGGGACTGCTGTCACACATGGGGGGGGGTCTTCCCACCTCAATTAACACAATCAAAATGATACCCCACAGGTGTGCCCAGAGGCCCATCTCTGAGGTGATTGCACATTGTATCAATTGTTGGCAATTGTTCTACCATCACAATTCGTGTGTGTGTGTATGTGTGTGTGCGTGTGTGCGTGTGTGTGTGTGTGTGTGTGTGTGTGTGTATACTATGTGCATATATGTGCTTCCAGAGGCTAAGAGGGAACTGCATCCCCTGGAACTGGTGTTACAAGCTGCTGTAAATTCCCAGTAGGGAACTGAACCTGGCTTCTGAAAAAGAAGCAAATGTTGTTAACTACTGCTGTTAACTACCAAGACATCTTGCCAGCCCTTCTTCTTTTCTTCCTTCCTTCCTTCCTTCCTTCCTTCCTTCCTTCCTTCCTTCCTTCCTTCCTTCCTTCCTTCCTTCCTTCCTTCTCTCTCCCTCCCTCCCTCCCTCCCTCCCTCCCTCCCTCCTTCCCTCCCTCCGTCCCTTCTTTCCTTTCTTCCTTTGGACAGGATATCATGAAGCCTAGGCTATCCTTGAACTTCCTAAGTAGCTGATGATGACCTTGATTCTCTTGCCACTACCTCTTGAGTCCTGGGGTCACAGGTGCACATCAACACACCAGGTACATAGAAGAATTTCTAAGATCTTTTCTGGCTCAAACATTCTGTGTTTACAAGTGTCTCAGGCCCCTGATGGATGCTGGACCACAGCAGGGAGACCCAATTTCAAACAGAATCGACCATTAGATTGGCAAGAATTTCTGAAGTGCTTTTTATGTGTTCTGATGTTTGGAGAGGTAGGTGGATGGGGTGTGGGCAGAGGCCCAAGGGAGAGATTAAGAGGAATCCTTGCTCACTCATCATCTCAACTAGACTAGAGTGTTCAAAACAGGAATAACCTTGATGGGTAAGACATTAATGTCCTTAAAGACAAAACCAAAACAAAGCCCCTGCCGACCAGCTAGCCAGGTACCTCTGGGCTCAGCTTTCCCCTAACCTACTTCTTAGTAGGTGGTTTAGGGATGAGTCTCTCGGTTTACCTAAGGGAGGGGCATTTTGCCGCCCCCCCCCCCCATTTAGTCTAATTAGAAGAACATCTCTACTGACGGGTGAGGCTTTTGGAAGTTTGTGTTTTGTTTTAAGTTCTAAATCAGTTAGATGAAAGCCACATCCTTCTTTAATTCACCCATTTGCTAAGTCTTCAGCTTCCCAGGAGGGATTTTGCAGATGGTGAGTGTGAGCAGGAAGCAGGCACTGGGTAGCACCAGGAGAGATGCTGGCAGGATTTGGAGAGACTTCCGGAAGAGCAGCCCTGAGACACACTCATGGGTCTAGCCTGGGGAACCCTTCTACCTCAGCTAAGTGGGATCAGCCAGTTACCAGAGGGGGGTTTTCAGGAGTCTTATGTCATTTGCTATTCAGGTTCTTTGCATCCCAGACAAAGAACTAAACAAGACACCCAAAGGAGGTAGCAGAAGCATGGATTTATTAGAAATGTGTAAGCGTGCTCCACAGAGCTAGGGCAGGCTCTAGCAAGCTGTTGACTCAGGAGCCCGATTTTTCAGGTTCAGGGGCTTTTTATTACAAAAGGGAAGGGAAGAATTCTCCAAAGCAGTGGATCTTTCTTTGGCTGTTTTAAGTATCTGACTTTTCTGTTTGTTGGAAGAGCTTTGCACAATCCTCAAGGCACCCTGGGCAGTCCAAGGGCTGACCTTTCTCAGTTGCCGAGCCTCAGTTAACCTTCCTATGACTCAGGGGCACTGTTGTTTCATCCTTTCTTCCTGCTTCAAGCCTGAGGAGGCAGCACAATCTAGTGCAGTGTGTACGGGTTAGTATGTGTCACCATCTAGTGCAGTGTGTATGGGTTAGTATGTGTCACCATCTAGTGCAGCGTGTACGGTTAGTATATGTCACCATCTAGTGCAGTGCGTATGGGTTAGTATCTGTCACCATCTAGTGGAGTGCGTACGGGTTAGTATGTGTCACCATCTAGTGCAGTGCATATGGGTTAGTATGTGTCACCATCTAGTGCAGTGCGTACGGGTTAGTATGTGTCACCATCTAATGCAGTGCGTACGGGTTAGTATGTGTCACCATCTAGTGCAGTGCGTACGGGTTAGCATGTGTCACCATCTAGTGCAGTGTGTATGGGTTAGTATCTGTCACCATCTAGTGCAGTGTTTACGGGTTAGTGTGTGTCACCATCTAGTGCAGTGCGTATGGGTTAGTATATGTCACCATCTAGTGCAGTGTGTGTGGGTTAGTTTCTGTCACCATCTAGTGCAGTGTGTACGGGTTAGTATGTGTCACCATCTAGTGCAGCGTGGACTGGTTAGTATGTGTCACCATCTAGGGCAGTGTGTACGGGTTAGTATGTGTCACCATCTAGTGCACTGTGTACAGGTTAGTATGTGTCACCATCTAGTGCAGTGTGTACGGGTTAGCATTTGTCAAGATCTAGTGCAGTGTGTACGGGTTAGTGTGTGTCACCATTTAGTGCAGTGTGTACGGGTTAGCATTTGTCAAGATCTAGTGCAGTGCGTACGGGTTAGCATGTGTCACCATCTAGTGCAGTGTGTACGGGTTAGTATGTGTCACCATCTAGTGCAGTGTGTATGGGTTAGTATATGTCACCATCTAGTGCAGTGTGTACGGGTTAGTATGTGTCACCATCTAGGGCAGTGCGTATGGGTTAGTATCTGTCATCATCTAGTTCACTGTGTATGGGTTAGTATCTGTCACCATCTAGTGCAGTGTGTACAGGTTAGTATCTGTCCCAATCTAGTGCAGTGTATACGGGTTAGTATCTGTCATTTTAGTGCAGTGTGTAGGGTTAGTATCTGTCCCCATCTAGTGCAGTGTGTACGGAATAGTATATGTCCCCATCTACTGCAGTGTGTATGGGTTAGTATCTTTCACCATCTAGTTCAGTGTGTACGGGTTAGTATCTGTCACCATCTAGTGCAGTGTGTACGGGTTAGTATCTGTCATTTTAGTGCAGTGTGTAGGGTTAGTATCTGTCCCCATCTAGTGCAGTGTGTATGGGTTAGTATCTGTTATTTTAGTGCAGTGTGTAGGGTTAGTATCTGTCCCCATCTAGTGCAGTGTGTATGGAATAGTATATGTCCCCATCTACTGCAGTGTGTAGGGTTAGTATCTGTCCCCATCTAGTGCAGTGTGTATGGAATAGTATATGTCCCCATCTACTGCAGTGTGTAGGGTTAGTATCTGTCCCCATCTAGTGCAGTGTGTACGGAATAGTATATGTCCCCATCTACTGCAGTGTGTACGGAATAGTATATGTCCCCATCTACTGCAGTGTGTAGAGTTAGTATCTGTCCCCATCTAGTGCAGTGTGTACAGAATAGTATATGTCCCCATCTACTGCAGTGTGTAGGGTTAGTATCTGTCAACTTGATATGAACTGGAGGCACCTGTGAAGAGGCAACGTCAGCTGAGGAATATCTTCCATCATAGTGGCTGTGACCACATCTATGAGGCATTTTCTTAACTGCTAACTGATGGAGGTGGGCCTAGTCCACTGTGGGCGGAGCCATCCCTAGGCAGGTGGGTCTGGGCTGCATAAGAAAGGCAGCTGAGCCAGCCGGGGACTAGGACCCCGTGGGCAGATTCCTCCAGAGTCTCCTGGCTCCTGCTTGAGCTCCTCCTGCCTTGGCTTCTCTCGATGACCTATAAACTGTAAGATTAAATAAACCCTTTCCTCCCCAGGTTGCTTTAGGGTCTCAGTTCCCTCACCTGTCATGTGGAGATGGGGACACTGCTGTCCCAGGGGACTGAAGGAGGGCTTATCAGGACAGTAGCTGGTGTGGCACTGACCTTGAATTTCTGAGTCGATTACAGTTGCCCTTACCACAGCCATGGCACAAAGTGCGATGTGGGTCTCCCAGCGGAACAGGAGGGCCCTCAGCTCCTGGCCCCAGGGACGAGGGGTTTCGAGGTGATGTATGAGGACTAGCCTCAGGCTCGAGCTCTCTGCCCTTTTTTCTTGGGGATCCTTCTCTGGATTTTCCCTGAGGGTTTATCCTCTAGCTAAAATTTTCCCAACAACCTTTTCCTTTCCAAAGCTCATGGTCTCCATTTATATGTAAATTGAGTTTCCGAGGCTGAGGAGTTTGTTGAATCTGCCTTTGTCATCTCTTGAGAGGCAAGTGAATGCTAACCTAGGGGGAGGGAAGTTTTCTACCCAGAGTATATTTTCTTTCCAGACCTTGACAACTCTCCCAGACCTTGCAACTTTTCCATTCTACTTGATTAGACAGAAGGAGGGCATGGATTTTCTACCCTGGGGTATCCCTAAGATTGTCCACCAAGGGCTCATTTTTCAAGGCCACTACCTTCTCTTACCAATGCCTCTGGAAGGCTGGCACTTCCAGTCACTTTAACCCTTTTTTTTGAATTTTATTTATTTATTTTTAAGGGATTCTACAATATAAGAACACAGTTGTTTTCAGATGACATTAACATTGGTCAGTTTGCCATACAATTAGGAAATTGGCGCTAGCATCCACAGATGAGGGATACCATTCATCATTTGTTTTTCTGGGACTGTGCTACTTCACTCAGCATGATATCTTCTAGCTCCATCCATTTACCTGCAAAGTTCATGATGTCATCTTTCTTTACTGCTGCATAGAACTCCATTGTGTAGATGTACCACATTTTCTCTATCCACTCAGTTGAGGGGCACTTGGGTTGTTTCCAGCTCTTCGCTATTGTGAAGAGAGCTGCAATACTTTAACCCTTTTATACCTTCAGCAGAACCATAGAAACAGGGCCCAGGGTTAAGGTCTTCCTAAGTGACCATGCCTACAATACTTCCTTCCCCCTCCCCTGTAGATCCCAAGGCCTCCCAACTGGAGGATGATAAAAATAAGAAAGCTGGATTGGAAGAAGGAGTGGACATAAAATTTACCCTTCAGAGATGAGCTCTGTTAGAAGGGAGAGCCAGGAGGAACCTTGACCAGGCCTTGAGGTAGGAAAGTGTTATAAAGGTACTGCACATCACACTGTAAGAAATATTACATATTAGTCTTTTCTTTCAAACCCTGTAAAATTTGGAAATTGGTTTATGACAAAGAATTTTAATATTTTAATCACATCACCCCCTATAAGACTTTTGTCTAAGAAAAGGCTCTGATGCATTCCCGAACATGAAGTAATGGAACTTTCCTCCTTTCCTGATGATTCTTTTAAACTAGCCAACCTGGAAAGTCTGTGTGGTGCAAACCCGGCTAATGGGGAAAAGACATAATTCTCTTGTCTTAGAAATAAAAGCCCCAAGCTTCTGAGTCATTGCTGAGTGAGCTTCTGTGTACTTGCTGAATCTGTCTGATCACATAGGTCACCCTTGTGCAAAAGTAACATCTGTCTTGCCGTGTTACTTTCACTTTGTCCCCATGTATTGATGGGGTCCTTGGACCTCAGGTCTTATTTCTAACAAGAGCAGAGACAACAGGACCAGGCCTTACAGGGAAGGCAGAGCCTTCAGGAACCAGGAGAGGAGCTTCGTTAAGAGGCAGAGATTTAAGTAAGAGAGATGGCCAGGCATGGCCAGCATGGCAGGGTCCAGAGGAGCCTCTGCAGAAATCCCCAACAAATGTCTAAATGTTACATCCTTTCTGTGGGTGGCAGGAATTTCATACCCTGTGATTTAGTTCCATATAGCATAGCATGTGACAAAGAACATGGAGAAGTCAGGTACCATAGACTAGGGGCTGCTAGGCCACAGCACAATATGGTCTTTAAAATTCTCTGTCTGAGGGAGACAGCTGCAGGAGGCACATCACACACTTTCTTCAGACTGTGGTATCTGGCCACTTTAACCAGTCTTAAAGCAGCACGCCCATGATATAGCAGAGAGGCTATGGAAAGGTCCCAGCAATTGATTTATTATTGAAAATGCTGTGTAATAGCAGGGCAGCTGCTGATGTCATTGATCTCATCTTCCTTACTTTTAGCCCTTAGATATCTGGGAGTATGTAGAAGAGGATGGAGAGAGAGAGAGAGAGAGAGAGAGAGAGAGAGAGAGAGAGAGAGAGAGAGAGAGAGATATCAATACATAATACATGGCTCAGTGCATGGAACACTTGCCTGCCATACAGGTATAGGACTGAGCTCAAATCTCCAGTACCCATGTAAAAAGCTACGAGTGGCTGCACACACTTGTGATCACAAGGTTACACTTGTGATCACAAGGTTTCTGTGCCAAGATAGGAGGCAGAGAGAGGAGAGTCCCCTGAAGAGTGTGAGCCAAGTGGAATGGTCTACCCAGGGGTGAACAACCAAAAGTGTTTATCAAACAGAATAAGAGGAATGATACATCCAAGGTTGTCCTCTGACTGCCAGATGAGGACTGTGGGATCCATGCAATCTGCAGTCACACACACACACACACACACACACACACACACACACACACACACTAAAAAGATTAGGGTATGAAACAAATTAATACCAGAGAAAATCCTGGAAATCTCTCCCCATCGATGCTGACTTGCTCATGCAGAGATAAAGTATATGCTGTACAAACATCCCAATCTGCTAGGAACAGTTGCTCGTCAGCTTTGAACCTTTTCCAGCTATCTGACCCACTTCCTTGTTCAGAAGTCTTCTCTGTGTTAATGACTAGTCTGTTTTTAACCACTATCCATGAATCCCTGGTCCAACGTCTTGTTCCAGGACATAAGAACCTAGAAACCTCAGCAGGTGCCCTCTGGACCCTATAACAAGGAACAGATACAATTATTAACCCACTGCCCCAGAACAGAGGCAGCAAGGTTTGTGAACTTGCCTGTGGCATGCTCCTTGTTTGTGGTGGAAGTGAACTGAAGTTGATCCCTCCTAGCTCCACACCGTCCACTGCTGAGGGGGTGCCCCTTGAGGAGGTGACAAAAATGGACACTTGCCTTGGACCCACCTGAAGTCTGACTCCTCAGCTCTGCTCATGCAGGCACAAAAAGACTCACTGCAGGTGTCATACAATGAGTTTTCAAAGGAAGAAGACAGCAAACCCCAGAGAACATCCAAACCTTTTTAGATGCAATTCAGTGCGGCTTTGAGATTGGAGGAAGCCTGTTGGGCCCACTCAGGAATTCAGGACCATGCTGCAGTGTTGACTGTGCTGGAGATGGACAGAGCTGGCAAGGCTCAGGCTGCCGGGAGGGGCGGGGGGGGGGAGGCTTCCTGCACCTTCCCAGTGGCTCTTCTTTTTAAAAATATTTTATTTATTATTTTTATTTTATTTTATGTGTCTGAGTGTTTTCCCTGCATGTATGTAAGTGCACCCATCTCGTGCAATGTCCACAGAGGTCAGAAGAGGGCATCAGGTTCCCTGGAACTGGAGTTGCAGGCAGTTGTTAGTCACCATGTGGGTGCTAGAAATGGAACCTGGGTTCTCTGCAAGAGCAGCCAGTTTTCTTAACTGTTGAGCCATCTCTCCAGGCCCCCACCCCAAGTGGATCATCTTGTGGAGATGTTGGCTTCGTTCCAAAGTTACAGAGGGGTGAGATTCCTAGGATCCTTTGGGTATGAAGAGGGCTCATCCTAGTCACCACTTAATCAAGTAACAGTTGCCATTGGATCTCTCTGCTAAGACCTTTTTAGACCCACAAATCCAATTAACATAGTGTCTCGTTCCTGCAGGCAGCAGCAGAGATGAGGGAGACATAGCTCTGAGCTGTCTCTTACAGCAGCCTGAAGAGCCCCCTTCATCTTTTAGGGACTTTGACTCAGATAAATTCCAATCCTTAGCCTAATCAAAGAAAAGAATTTCCAGATGACTCAGTATGAAGGACAGTTGGAGTTTATTAAAAGGTATTTGTAAAGGATTTTAAGCAAGGGTCAAGGGTTAAGAGAAGGAGATGCATGTGGGAAGAAAGTGAGACACACTCAAGAACATGAGTATGGGCTTCTCAAAGCAGAGCTTCAAGGAGGTTCACAGAGATAACTTGGATATAGGATTCTGGAAGCTTTGGGAATTTCATTGTTCGGTGGGTTTCTCTCTCTCTTTCTTTCTTTCTTTCTTTCTTTCTTTCTTTCTTTCTTTCTTTCTTTCTTTCTTTCTTTCTTTCTTTCTTTCTTTCTTTCTTTCTTTCTTTCTTTCTTTCTTTCTTTCTTTCTTTCTTTCTTTCTTTCTTTCTTTCTTTCTTTCTTTCTTTCTTCTTTCCTGTATGAGTATATTGTCTCGATGTATCTAGGTGCACCTGTGCTGTGCAATGACCTCAGAGGTCAGAAGAGGGCATTAAGTTCCCCTGGAATTGGAGTTATAGATGGTTGTTAGCCACCATGGGAGTGCTGGGAATCGAACCTGGGTCTTCTGCAAGTGGAGTTCAATCTGAAAAGATAAAACTGAGAGTCCCCAGGTTTGCACAGTGAGGTTAGTGTAAATGGGGATTCTGGTGAGGTTCCAGCTGAGAAGGCAGAAAAGCCTTAAGCAAATGTTACTAACAGTGCTGGGATTCTTGATTCTCAGTTGCTGAAAGGCTTCAGCGAGACTCTGGGGGTGGAGGAACATCTTGAGTTTCCTCCATTTTCCTTGTCTTTCCATCCTGCCTCAAGTCTAAGTCCATAAGCCTTTGAGGTAAGCATGTTCTGAGTTTACAGATGAAGGAATGCTTGCCCAGAGAAGCCGGCAGAGCAGGCCCAGGTCACATGACTAGGAATCGAAGGCCTGTCACAGGGGCATGATGGGTACTCTGGAGTTTCCATGTTCTTCTGCATCTTGACAATGAATTTGAACAGAGGCACATGGGTAATTCAGGGAAAGGAGATTGTTCTGTAAAGGAGTACTACAGAGGCCCCTGGAGGTATGCCAGACTGGCCTGTCACCTGACTTCAAGAAAGCAAAGGGGATGGGGTAACATGTCACTCCTTATGAGCCATTTATATAGCATAGCACCCGCCTCTCCCAAATTCATATAACATGAGATTTTACTAAGGATGCTCCCTTGGTTGAAAGAAGCCCAGGAGGGCTAAGGGCTTCCAGCCTTTCATACGTTAATCCGTGGAATCTCTTCCTCCACTCTGTTCCCTATTCTCCTGCCTCACCTCACCTCTACCTTCACTTCAGATAATGTTTTAATCATGTTCTATACTTTATAACTCATTACCAAACCCCTGATGGCAGCCTGGTGTGGTGTTAGGTGCCTGAGAGTGTTAACTCATTTAATGCTGCAGGAAAGTGAATCAGCGCATTAAAGGTTCAAAGGAGGAAGCTGACCCTCATGGAGTTGGTAGGAGAGGGGCTCAGGGATGGAGAGTAAAGGTCCCTCTCCCTCCTGAAGCTTTGCATATGCTAATCTTGAGGCAGGCAAGTTTAGGGATATTTCGGCAGCTTCAGGCTTCCCTTGGCCTGGACTATGTATACTCCCCTCTCCTAAAAATGCACCAACCTAAAGTCCTCACCTGCATCAAGTTAAACAGTGGAATTAGTCTCTTCTCCCCCCACAGAAACCTTTAGTAACTCTCTTTCATGGTCAGTTTTTATTCAAACACATTTCATGACATATCTGGGGATGGGAGGCAGGGGACTGATCTGGCCTGAACTGGGTTTAGGTGCCTATGCTCTGCATCCATTTAGAGCTGGGGACAGTCCAATGCATCCAACCCACAACCAACTTAAAGAGAGCTCCCCAGGCAATGGCCAGACCTGAAACAGGAACTGCGTCTGGTACAGTGTAGACCCCAGGGGAAAGGAAGGGACCTTGTACCTCAGGTCCTTTCTGCTCCAGGTAAGGCTTTGAGACTCATCTAACAGTATTGGATTATCAGAAATGCAGAGCACCCAGGCTCACCCTAACCTGAATACATATTTTACCAGGATCTCCAAGTAATTCATGAAAATGTACAGAACTGGTGGTGTGATCTCAATGTCTGTGCCCCTCACATTCATACAAGGCAATGCAATTTCCCAAGAGATGGTATCCGGAGGATGAGCTTTGATGATAATTAGCTCCTGAGGGTAGAGCCTATGAATAAGGCTCAAGAGAGACTTCTTCCCCTTCTAACCTTCTATGAAAATATAGTGAGGCTCCTACTGTTGACCAGAAAGCAGGCCTTGTCAGATTCTGTAAGTGTTGTTGCATTTATCTTGAATTTTCAATGTCCAGAACTGTGGAAATAAACCTTTTATTGTTTCTTAGCCATCCAGTGTCAGGCATTTTTTTTTATAGTAGCCTCAAGTGGATCAGGACAAATGGTAATGTGATCTATATGTAGAATGGCTGAAGTGGCTCTGAGACTCTCTTTAAATTTTTTTTAGAAAAATTTAATTTGGGGTTGGAGAGATGGCCTATTGGTTGAGTGCCATCTGCTCTTGCAGAGGACCCAGGTTCAATCCCTAGCACCTACCTGGCAGCTGAGAACCATCTTTAACTCCAGTTCCAGGGGAAGCCCTCTTCTGACCTCCGTGGCATTGCATGACACGGGTGCACAAACCTACATGTAGACAGTACATTCATACATATACAGAAATAAATAAAAAATTTAATTCTTTTAATTTTTTTCTTTTTCAATTTTCATGCATGTGGTGTGCATGTGTGTGGGGACATGTGTGTGTGTGTGTGTGTGTGTGTGTGTGTGTGTGAACGTTCTTGTAGATGCTGGAGGTCGATGCTGGGAATCATCCTCCACCATTCTTCCACATTGTTTATTGAGACAGGGTCTCCCAGTCAAACCCAGAGCTCACCAAACTGGCCAGTCTACATAGCCAGTTTGCTTTGGGGAATCCTCTGTCTCCGCCTCCTGAGGTTGAAATTACAGGTGGGCCACTATGCCCACTCGACATTTACATGGGTTTCTAAGGATTCAAACTCCAGTCCTCTGGCTCGCTCAGCAAGAACCCTAACCACTGAGCAATCTCTCCAGTCCCCCTCCCCCCACCCCCACAGCTTTGAAATTCTTCATGCAACTGTGTAGCTCCTTATGTCTTCCAGAGAGGTCAATTCAGAAGAGTTTGTATACTAAATCCCAAAAGGTATCATTGGGGTGGGAAAGCTGGTGTGCGTAGAGTCCATGACAAAGGTCCCCTGCCTTCTTTTGTCCTCTGCGTACTGCCCAGTGTTGCCCTCATGGGAGTCCGTAAGGGTGCAAATGTGCCTGACCAGGGGAGATAACCAAGTTAAACCAGACCCTAAGGGCTGACGAGTGGCAGCAGAACTCAGCCTCGGCTCCCCTCTGCCTGGTCCTGCCCTGAGCTCATGCGTGCTTTCTGCTCATAAGCAGCCTGCATCTCTCACCCACAAAATGAGCTGCTGAACACAGCTCTCCTCCGGGTCCCTCTCCACTTATCCTGCACTTAATTATTTAAATGTAATCCATTACTGGTTCTATATTTAATTTTTTTAAAAATTGAATGAATTATTAGTCTGTTAATAAATAATAAAGTTTAACAGCTGTTAACGAGCATTCAAAATAGATAAATTACTGCACTCTGTGACACAATACCAATATTTACCCAGGAAGGAGAAAAGTTGTACCTGCAAGAAACTTTATGCTTTTGACCCAAATCTCATTCCTGTGAGCAAACATCAAGTAATTAGTCTGTGTTGTTGCCTCAATAAGAGAAGCAAGGGCAGCGCGTGCTGTGAACATGTATTCTTCCCCTCTGTTCTTTTGTTTGGTCTTGTACAGGCTCCTTCTGTCCTTTCATCTCTCTCCACTTGGGGGAGATGGTGAGCAGCCCCTTTCTCCCCCAGAGGATGACCACTGGCAATGTGGTGTCATAAGAAGGTGTCCCAGTTAGCTTTAACTGTCAACTTGATGCAGCCTGGAGTCACATGAGAAGATAAGGGAGTCTCCACCGAGGCATTTCCCAGATCAGAATGGCCTGTGGACAAGTCCGTGGGGGATTGTCTTTACTGTTAATTGATGCAGGAGGGCCCAGCCCACTGTGGGCAGAACCATTCCCTGGGGAATTGTCCTGGGTTGTATAATAAAGATAGCTAAGTATGGGTCTGTGAACTAGCAGTAAGCAGCGTTCCTGTGTGGTTTCTGCTTCAACTTCCTTCCTGAATTCCTGCCCTTGACTTCCTTCCCTCAGTGACAGACTGTAACCTGTAAACTGAAATAAACCTATTCCTCTCCTAAGTGACTTCTGGTCAGAGTGTTTAATCATTGCAACAGAATGAAACTGGAACAGAAAGAAGAGGGTCATGAGCCAGCCTGGAGCACACTGGGCAGCAGAAAGAAGAGGGACTCTGCCCAACAACACGGAAGGTGAGAACTGCTTCCTAAAGCTGTCTTCTGAGCCCCACTCATGGGCATTCCCCCAATAATAAAGAGTAAAGAAACCATGAATAGCCCCTCTCTCTGTCTGTCTCCCTATCCCTCCTCTCCCTCTCTTCTGTGTTCCTGGAGGCATTATTAATGGAATCTCACGTAAAACCAGGAGCCGCGGAGAGTTACAGGCTGAATAAGAAAGCATCCATGAAAATACTGTTACTTTTATTATAGAGGGAGTATAAAGGCACATAAATAAAAATATTTTATCGTGTGATTTGAACATTAAGTTTCATAGCCATTTCCCATGTGCTTTGTTATACAGACTGACATCTGGCGTGAGTGAGATTCAAGGACGGCCCTTCTGGCTTGTGTGTTATTTTATTTTATTTTATTTTTGGGACAGGGTCTCTGTGTAGCCCCAGCTGTCCTGGAACTCACTATGTAGACCAGGCTGGCCTTGGACTCACAGAGATCTGCCTGCTTCTGCCTCCCAAGTGCTGGGACTACAGGTGTACGGTGTCATGCCTGGTCTTGTGCACTATTTCTAAGAACGTCTAGAACTCAAGGACTTGGCTTCACACAAAAAGCTGCACATATGTATCTCTCTGTGTGTAGTGAATGAGTCTGTTAAGTGTGTATGTGTGAGATGTGGATAGAGATACACAGTTCGTGACTCAGTTGGCCAGCTGCTGAACTGTCATTAAAATGTCTACTAAGTCCCATGTTAGGAATGAGAATTTGCCATGCCCCGAGACAAGTGAGTCTCTATTTACCTGGTACTCAGATTGTCCAAAGGAAGAACATTTTCAGTAAGCCAGTGAATCCTAATCAAGGGGAAGCCAGAGCCCAGGAGGAGATGGGCATGGCTGGTGCCCATTAGCATGCAGCATGACTAAGAAAGGCCCCCTTGAAGGGGAGAGAGTGTCAAGTTCAAGATTCATGGCTACCTGGGTGCGTAGCAATCTAGGCAGAGGATCCAGCTCCCACAAAGCTGCAGGCAAAGGAATTCACTTGGGGCATCCAGGACGTGGAACAGACCTCCGTGGAGAGGAACAAGTAACTAGGGCTCATATGTACCCCATAATAAGCTCCTCAACCCAGGGACCATGGAAACAGTGTCAAGAATAGACTGCCTCTCAGAGTGTGTATGTTACTTTCCTTATTGCTGTGATAACATCCCTGACAGGAAGCAGCTTAAGGGTTTGCTGGGCTCACAGTTTGAGGCTCTAGTCGGCTGTGGCAGGGTCAGGGTGGGGGCGGGATCTTGAGGCAGGTCACATTGTATCTGCAGTCAGGAAGCAGAGTGTCGAATACTGATGCTCAGCTTGCTTTCTCCTTTGTATTCAGTCCAGGACCCCTGCCCACGGGATGGTGTCACCTACATTGAGGGTGTATCTTTGCCAGCTCTGTTAGCCTATCTAGAAACCTCCTCACAGACATGCCCCGAGGGTTTTCTTGCCAGTGACTCTTGATTCTGTCAAGTTGCCAATCAATGGCAACCATCATCGAGCTAGCCCATGGAACCCCCTCATTTTCTGGACGAGAGGCAGAACTTGCATTTCCAGCTTGGATGTTCTTATTATAATACAAACCTGAGGTCTGGTTTCTCCATGGCCTCTCATTCCCCATCCCCAGTGCTTCTATCACACTGGAGTCCCTCAGTGTAGTCCTTGCTCAGCCAAGCTGACCACCCCCCTACCTCAGCATTTCCTTGCCTTTCTCTTCCCATCCCTGGTTTTAAAGGACCAAGTGGAGGCATAGCGGTCTTGGGACCCGTGGATTAGGAAGAACCAATGCTGTTCAGTTCAGTTTACTGCTCACAGCTGCGCTACAAACTGCTGGGGGAGGCTGTAGGTCTCATGGGCAGGAAGGTGGAGGAGAGGATATCACAACCCAAGGGGAAGGGGTGCTGAGAGGGAAAGGGAAGGGAAGATCTGAGTCTAGGTGGAGCTTTGCTGGAAGATAGGATAGGTATAGGTGCTGGCTGCTTCTGGAAGGTTCCAGATGCAAAGAAAGGGTAGTTCACTGCATCTTCCTCTTCTCCTAGGGTACCCCTGCACTCTTGGGGGCTTGATACCTTCTCCTATTAGAGATCAGCTATACCTGTCCATACTGGGTTTACTTGTATGCTAGAAAAGCCAAATGTCCATACTGGGTTTACTTGTATGCTAGAAAAGCCAAATGTTTACAGAGTGAGTTCCAGGACAGCTGGAGCTACAGGGAGACCCTGTCTCGAAAAAAAAAAAAAAAAAAAAAAAAAAAAAAAAAAGCCAAATGGTGAGCAGGCTAGTGGCCTATATAAATGAAAGTTTGCTTTTCTCAGACAGAAAAGAAGAGGCAAGCTAACCAAGACGCTATCTAGCTACCCTTCTTGTCCCAGTCTCTGTTCATTTTTCTGTCCCCAAGTTCACCTTAGGACCTAGGATGGCTACTAAAAGTCTAGCCACCATGAAGATGCTCCAGGCAGAAAGTAGAAAGAATTGGGGGAAAATCAAAAGGGGGCCTATTATCTGAGAGTCTCTTTTTCACATCTCTTCTAGAAGTCATACCCAGCGACTTCCCCTACAGGGGAGTCATTTCCTCCCTCCTGCCCCCATTAAAGAAGGACGAGAAGTTTCCATGTGGCTCTTTTTGGAGGCAGCAGATATCCCTCTGAATCAATGATGGCTCTGATAGACTGGACACTGGATGTGAGGTGCTAACTCTCTGTCTCAATACAAGGGCACAAACCAGCTTTGTTTGTCCCAGGTCCACTGACTCCAGTGGAGGATGACAGAGAACAGGGCCTTGAAGCCCTGGGACTGACTGGATGGAAGAAACAGATCCTTGCTAGTAGGTTCCTAATTTCTAGCCCTGGCCTGTCACTGCCCTCCTCAGCCCTGTGGAAGAACAGATCAGAGCACAGAGCATGGGGAATCAAAGCCTTAGGTGCATGCATAGCCTGCCAGAGTTTCTCCTGCACTCAGTCATGAGCAATACTACACATTTTAAACAGTCCTCCCTTGCATGACCTCTGACATCTGCTCATGAGTGAAGATCCCGGTGCACATTTTCTGGGCTTTTCTCTATAAAATGAAGATGCTGATGAATTTTGTAAAGCCACAGGGAGGAAAAACGAAGAAATTAATATAAAATGCATAGTAAAATGGTTGGCATGCATGGGCATGTAGATTGAAGAGTGGTTTATTGTTCTATAGGAGTGAGCATTTGTGTGTGTGTGTGTGTGTGTGTGTGTGTACATGTACATTAGGAGTACATGTGTGAGCATGCATGTGTGATATTGCATGTGGATCGGTCCAGGAGAGACTCTGGCAGGCTGTCTGTGCACCCAGGGCTTTGGTTCCCGGAGCTCTGTGCTCTGATATGTCCTTTCACAGGGCAGGGGAGGGTTGTGGAGGGCAGGGCAGGGCAGTGAGAGGTCCGGCTGTCACAGAATTGAGCTTCCAAAGGAGGCGCTTTAACACTGAAAATTCCACAGTCCAATTTGGAGGGCAACAGGCAGAGAGAAGCTGGGTTGCCAGGCAACCAGCCATTAACAGAAAATTAGTTGCTCATCTCTGAATGTCCTGCCCCATTTTCATTCTGCCTCCCTTCTCCTGCCAAACAGAACTCACATGCACAGTGCAGTAGCAGGGGGCTGCCAGGAAGCATCTAGAGAGAGAGGAGTCACGTGCTGGGCTTGCACCTGCTTCAGCAGGTAGCCATAGGCAGCCGGGACTTCACCTTCTGTCTCCCCCCTCTTCTCTCCTCTCCTTCTGCTACCCAGTGCCCTCCACACAGACTTCTGTCCTGCATCTCAGTGGGCCCTAGGCCATGTTTGTGTCTGTTCCTTGTCTCTCCATCTCCTGTATCCTAGGGAGACTGGCACATCTTGAGGGGACAGCTCTCCCTTGGCAGCTGGGAAACTCCTTGCTATCATTTGTATCCACTCTTCCAACTGCATCGTAACATGGCTTCTCAAGTCTTACGCTCTCCCCCAAATCCTGACCCAGTCCTGACTTCTTTTTGGTACTTGTGTGTGTATCTGTGTATGTGAGTGTGTGTGTGTGTCCGTGTGTGTATGCATGTGTAGGTATGCGTGAACCTGTAAGCACATGCAAGTGACACCCAGAAGTCAATTTCAAGTATCTCCCTAAAGTCCTCTCTACCTCATTTTTGTTGAGACAGGGTTTGGCTAAGCTTGGGTTGGGCAGGAAGACCCAGGGATCCTCCTGTCTCTCCCTCCCCAGCACTGAGATTACTGGCACGTGATTCTGTGCCCAGCATTAAAAAAAATTGTGGGCTGGAGAGATGGCCTAGCGGTTAAGAGTTCTGACTGCTCTTGCAGAGGACCCGGGTTCGATTCCCAGCACCCACATGGCGGCCGAGAACCCGTCTTTAACTCTAGTTTCAGGGGAATCCAACACCCTCTTCTGACCTCCGCGGCATTGCACAGCACGGGTGCACAAACCTACATGCAGACAGTACATTCATACACATAAAAATTTTTTTTGTGTGTGAATATCATACATGAATATATTCTTTGCATCATTTCCATCCGTCTCAGTTCCTCTCCAAGTCCTCATGTCCCTCCCACTTTCTCTTAATTTCTTGTGCCCTTCCTTGATCATTATTACATATATATGCACATAAATAGATGTATATATATCTATATTACACTGAGTCCACTTAGTGATGTCTCTGTGTGCGTGGTTAAGGCTGCCCACTTGGAATCAGATAAGCTCAGGGAACTAGTCTCTGGCGGAAACTGATCTTTCCTCCTTCAGCATCCGTGCTGGACAGTTTTGGTGTCAACTTGACACACCTGGAGCCTCAACTGGGGAGTTGCCTCGGTTGGACTGACCTGTGACCATATCTGTGGACTATTTTCTTGATTGTTGAGAGATGTGGGAGGGCCCAGCCCACTGTGGGAGGTGTCACCCCTGGGCAGGTTGTTCTGTACTGTATAAGAAAGCAGGCTGATCTTATATTTGACAAGGAGGCCAAGAAGCCACAATGGAGAAAAGACAGCATCTTCAGCAAGTGGTGTTGGCAAAACTGGATCACCACTTGTAGAAGAATGAAATTAAACCCCTACCTCTCGCCCTGTACAAAAGTCAACTCCAGATGGATCAAAGACCTCAACGTGAAACCCCAAACTCTGAAGGTGATAGAAGAAAAAGTTGGCAGCAGACTACAAGACTTAGGTGTAGGAAAAGACTTCCTAAATCAGACAGCAGCTGTGCAAGAATTAAGGTCGACAATTGACAAATGGGACCTCATTAAACTCAAAAGCTTCTGTACATCAAAAGAAACAATCAAGGAAGTGAAGAGAAATCCCACAGAGTGGGAGGAAACCTTCACCGCAGATACATCTGACAAAACATTGATTTCCAGAATATATAAACTACTCAAAAAACAAAGAAAGAAAACAAATGACCCACTCAATAGATGGAGCAAAGAACTGAACAGAGACTTCACAAGTGAGGAATTAGGGATGGCTGAGAAACACCTTAAGGAGTGTTCAACATCACTAATAATTAAGGAAATGCAAATGAAAACCACTTTAAGATATCATCTTACTCCAATAAGACTGGCTAGGATCAAGAAAACAAATGATACCAAGTGCTGGAGAGGCTGTGGGAAAAGGGGAACACTCATCCACTGCTGGTGGGAATGTAAACTCATACAGCCACTATGGAAAGCAGTGTGGAGAACCCTTGGAAGACTTGGAATGAACTTGCTACCCGACCCAGCCATACCACTCCTGGGCATGTACCCCCAAGACTCACCCCACCACAGAGATACATGCACGGCCATGTTTATTTCAGCTCTCTTCACAATAGCAAGGAGCTGAAACCAACCCAAATGCCCCTCAACTGTTGAGTGGACAGAGAAAATGTGGTACATCTACACAATGGAGTTCTATGCAGCAGTAAAGAAAGATGACATCACGAGCTTTGCAGGAAAATGGCTGGAGCTAGAGGACATCATGCTGAGTGGAGTAACACAGTCCCAGAAAAACAAACGACGAATGGTATCCCTCATCTGTGGATGCTAGTGCCAATTACCTAGTTGTATTTCTTGTGTAGGGCCCCCTGAACTTTTGTCCAAAGCAGTTGGGCGTGATGCATATTGGAAACAACAACAACAACAACAACAACAGAAAGGTCTGTACCGAAGAACTGACTGAAACAGTGAACTTCTGCTCAAAACAGTCAACTTCTTCATGGAGAATACTGAGAAAGACAGAGAAAGAGATGAAAAGCATGTTTGGCAGAATGCATGAGCTCTGGCTGGGTCGGGGAATGGGCGGGAACACGGATCTAGATTTGTTAAAAAAATAAAAATAAATTTATGTGAAACAAAAAAAGACAAAAAAAAGAAAGCAGGTTGAGCACAGGCCAGGGGAGCAAGCCAGTAAGCAGTGTTCCTCCATGGCCTGTACTTCAGCTCCTGCCTCCAGGCTCCTGCCCTGAGTTCCTCCTACCTTGGGTTCCCTTGGTGATGAACTGAAACCCAGAAGCTGTTATACAAATAGACCCTTTCCTCCCCAAGTTGGTGTTGGTCAGAGTGTTTTGTCACAGCAGTCGAAAGCAAACTGGGACAACATCCATAGATTGTCTGTAGCTCCTTAGCTTGAGGTAGGAATCCTTGAGAGTTCCAGGACCTTGGGATGCCATACCATCCACCTTGGTAGGTCAACTGCTTTTGTCATTATGCAGATCTCCTTGAACTGCCATACTGTGGAGATATCACTGACGCAGCTTTCCCTCTGTGTCTAGAATGCATTAACTAGCATCAGGTGTCTTGTCCCTCTGGCTCTTACCCGCTCCCCACCTCCTCTTCTGCAAGGCTCCCTGAGTCTTAGGGACACTATAGCTGCATTGTAAACATGTCACTTGGGGCTTGTTTCCAGCTTTTTCATGTGTGCTGGCAATCTAACCTGGGCCCTCATACTTGTACAACATGGATATTAGCATACATTTCCAGACTCTAGTCCTGATTTCTGTCTAGGGTTTCATGCTTCTGGAACAAGGTTGCATCTGTTGGAGTGTGTGCCATCCCAAATCTACATTGCGGGGACCAGACCAGTCAAGAGCTCAGGTCTGGGGCTCCTTCTGTAACTCCTGCTGGCAGAGGAGCCCCGTTGTATCACCCAACACCTCCTTAGAACATCTTTTCTCATAGAGTGTCCATCCCTGGTGTCCTCACAGATTAAACATGTCCTCTCCCTGGATTCACCATAATTTGTCTGAGACAGATTTCCAAGAAGTTGACCTCAAGTCCAGAGCACATTTAAACTATCCTTCCCTCTCTGCATGTTCACTGGGAGTATCAGTCAATTCAGGAGCAATGTTAGGCTTGACTGGGAGTCTCCTCTTGGAAGAAGCCCATGGCCCAGAAAGAAAAGCAGACATATAAGTACCCAGTGGTGGTTCTAGGACGGTTTTGTGGGTCCAGGAAATGAATAGTTCACTGTATAAAGGAGAGTGGGTAATATTTCACCTGGGGTTTGCAGTATGAATAGAAGTTTGTCAGTGAAGAATGTTGGGGAAGATATCGAGAAGAGGGCATTCCAAGCAGATGTCAGTCCAGACACAGAGTCTGGGTGTTTGTAAATAATCACCTTAAGGACAAGGATCTCCCTCTGACTAACTGGGCATCCTTGGACAAGTTGCATTTCCTCTCTGTGCTTTCATTTTTTTCACCTGTGAAATAGCAGCTTGGGGGGCTGGAGAGATGGCCTAGCGGTTAAGAGCACCGACTGCTCTTACAGAGGACCTGGGTTCGATCCCCAGCACCCACATAGTGGCCGAGAACCATCTTTAACTCCAATTCTAGGGGAATCTGATGCCCTCTTCTGACCTCCCCGGCATTGCACAACACAGGTGCACAAACCTACATGCAGACAGTACATTCATACACATACAAAATAAATAAAAATTTTAAAAAAATTAAAAAAAAAAACAAATAGCAGCTTGAGTAATCTCTAAGCTGTTCTCGAACCTGATGATTTGTAGCTTTGTAATCATGGACTGCTCAACAGATAAAGGGGAGAGAAGGGGTCTTGGGTGGGAGTATGTTGTATGGGCTGGAGTAGAACGGGGTCTTCCTCCTCCTCCTTCTCCCCTTTCCTCCAGGACTACCTCAGCGCCTTCTGGGACTCACAGGCCAGCACAGACGACTCCAAGCATCGCCCTGACCTTTGCAGAAAATTGTCCGTTTCCAAAGATTTAAGTGCATTTAAAGTCAATGTGAACAGTTTTTAACAGCAACCAGTAGCTGTCCTGGAAGGATGGCTGCAGAGTGTCTTGGAGACTAAGAAGTAGTCCTGGGCAGTGGTGTGGGCTGGGCACAGGGTTAGACCTGAACTCTTACTGGTGTGGACTATACACCATCTTGGCTGGGCACTGGCAATTCCAGGAGAGGAGGCTGATGATCCAGGAGGACCAGCTGGTAACTAGTCTGCTGGCCCCGTGCCTCTCCAGGCATCCCTGCTAATAAGCAGGCCAGGGGCCACACTGCTCCTTATCTTCCTAATCCTAGAAAGGCTCCCTTCCCTTGCCTCTAGGAATGTTCTAGAGGATAGGACTAGTCCTATCAGTGACAAATGAGGTTGATAGCCAGCTCAAGTCTTGGGGAATCACCTAAAGGAAAGAATGGGATGGGGGTGGCCTCCAGGGAGACAGGCCTGGTGCCATAGCTGAGCTGGAAGAATGCTCAGGGCCTGGCCTAGAGACCTCTGGGTCACCTGTCTGCGACCTGGCCACATGGTGACTTACAAAGCCCATTGACATGTCTCAGCTTTGTGTACCCATGACTTTCAGTGTCCTTCAGGGCTCACAGGAAGAACACCATCACACAGTAACGGGAGCAGACGGGAGAACTTGACCTCCTGCCCCTGTCCCTGAGGGTGGTCACTGCTCCTTGGCCCGAGGCTTTGAATCTTCAAAGCCTTTTCTTTAATGTGAAAGAAATGTAATTTATTTGTCAAATTAAAAGCTCCTTAGCTGTGCTGTCTGCCTGGCACCAACTCCCTTTCCTGGGGCAGAGCAGCCGGTGGCTTGCTACGGTGTCTCACGCATGCCTAATTAGATTTGTAGGTATGGAGTATGAGGCTGTCTCTATGGGGTCCTGTGAGTATGAATGGTTCCTGGGCAGGCAAGTCTGTCTGTAACACACACACACACACACACACACACACACACACACACACACACACGCCAATGTGCCTACATGTACACACTCAACTGGATGGTCCTGTGTGAAGCGTGATCACTCAGGGATACAGGGCTGGGTTGGCCAGTTTGATGTATGAAAGGCGTATACAGAGCAGTATCTCTTGCAATGGAGGCCACAGGGATGAATGCAGCCAGAGCTCAGACCTACTGGGATCTCACCCTACCCAGGTCTTTGGGAACCTCAAGACACTGTGCTCCTCTCTGCCCTCATGAAGGAACTAACTTCAGAACCTCTTGCTCCCATGGCCTTTGCACACTCAAGCAGTGATGGCCAGGCCAGCTAGAGCAAGAGGACATGGGGACATGTGCGCTTCCCTAGGCAACCAGGCCAGGGACCCGAAAGGGCGAGGGCAGCCTTCCTGATGTGGGAATATCGAGGTGTCTTCGAGATAGATGGAGCCTCTTCCAGCTCTGTTGTGCTCAGCTCTGGAAACTCAATGGTCACTTCATACCAAAGGCTTTCACATTCTTGTCTTGGGAAGTTGAAGAATGAAATTTACAGACCAGAGAGGGTTTTAGAAAAGAATTATTATAGGGAGTGGAGGAGAGAGAAAGCAGGACTGTATAGCACGAGAGGTCCCCCATAGAATACCATCGAGCCTTACTCCTTTAGAGAAAAGAGGGAAGAAAAAAGACCTCCTTTCTGGTATCCCCAGCCTCTAGCTCTGGTGGAATCAGAGACATCTTTGGCTTAGATAGTTCTGGCATCTCTGACCTAGGCAAGGACAAATGTACCTGCATGTCCAAGGACATTCCCAGCTTTTTGCCAAAGCCACTTTTCTTCTGAGGTCTTAGACCTAAACTGTCTAAGCAGTTTCTACCTCTTGTTCAAAAAGGGAGGGTCAAATGGCACCAGTCAGAGCCCCTGGCCCACAATTCCAAGGCCATATTGGACCGGCAGGCCCAGTATCAAGATCCCTCTTGGGTAGAGGGCCTGGGAGTACATAGGTGAACTCAGCTAGGAGAGGACAGGCTTCAGTCCCCCAGAGGAAGATAAATTCTCATTTTCTTGGATTACTGCAGAACACTTGCAGCTGGCCAGGCAGCCAAGGGCTGGGTTTAGGGTTTAGAAGCAGGAAGAGACATTGAGACCAGATACTGATGAACCCAGAAGGATGTGCTGGAGAGAGCTGGAGAAGGGGAGGCCCAGCCAGGATGGGAGCCACTGACAGGGTGGTTAGAACTGCAAGAAGTGCGGGGGTGGCTGGGGCTGGGACGGTTCAGCCAGTAAAGTGTTCACCAAGAGAGCCCAGAACCTGTGTAAATGTGGAAGAAGGAGAGAACCCTCCTACCTCCACGTGTGCACTGTGGCATGTGCCCCCTCATGATAATAACACATGATTTTCTAAAGCTGCTGTGAGCCAGGCCGTGCACCTGTAATCGTAGCATTAACAATGAGGTAGAAGTACTGTGACAGGTTTCAGGTCTGTCTGAGCTGTACAGCAAGACCCTGTCTCAAAATAAAATTTAAAAATTATATTAAATTAAATAATAAAAAGTAACCAGAAGCTGAGGTAGGTGAGGCGAGGCCTGTCCAATCTCTGGAAGGCTCTCCCAGCTCTGAGTACCCTCCTTTCAGGCCTTTCTCTCTCAGATCTGTCCATCTAGGCTCTCTCCAGCCAGTTGGCCAGCTCTCCCGTGGCTCCTGCTATCTGCACACCCCTCTGACAGCCCCCTGCATGCGCATGGCTCCTGTTTCTCCCTAGGATCACAGCAAAGCCCTTTTCTGCTCCCTCCCATAGACAGGTGGTGTGGCGTGGCGTTAAGTGCTGCCTCGTCTTACTCTGCTTCCCTGTCAGCGGACTCCAGCGATGAGGTTCTGGGATTGTTAAAGACAACATCTAATTAACATTCTGGGCTGGTAGGTGTAGTTACCTCAGGACTCTGGAAGCTAGAGATCATCTGGTTCTCCCCATTCCTTCTCCTGAGTCTGCTTTTCCACTTCTGTCTGCTCCTCTCTTACCACGTGTTTGTCCTCTCCCATCCTGCCTCCCTGTCTCCTGGATGCTCCTCGGGGCTCCGCCTGCCTCTCAGACATACATTGTTAAGTGTTTCTACACTGCCTGTCTCTCCTCTCCTCTGGAGTCAGCCTGCCTCTTTCTCTGCAAGTACTGACCTTGCTTTCAGTCCTGCTCCCTTTGTCAGCTCATCTCCCCCCGCCCCCGCCTGCACCTTGTCCTACCCCTTCCTTTTGGATGTATGTTCAAATGAACGAAAAAGGCCAAACCCCATGTGCTTGGCTGTAGAAAGGAACTCTGCAACCCCAGGAGCTTGGCAGGCACTGCGTGGAACAAAAGAGCCCCAATTACTGCCTCCTAGGGCTGGGCTTACTGTTCTTGAAATATGAGTTGTCTGCAAGAGCGGCAGAGGGGCCTCTGGGGCCTGGGGCGAGGGGTGCTTGGCAGTGTGGAAGGCCTGGGGTATTTTCTCAGCTACAGATGGCTTTAACTCCATGCTCATTTTATTCCAGGTTCTGAAGTGCTTGTCAAGCCAGCTCTCTCCATGGGCCAGATCCAGCCAGTCCTCCTCCCACACAGACTGGACTGTTAAATCACTAGAAACTCCTAGACTATCTGCACAATTCCCTGGGTCACAGCTCTGTCCTAGGCAGAAAACAGTGAGCTTCCCCCTTACAGGTTTGAGAGGCACCCCAAGTTCTCTTCTTATTTCTACTTGAATCTGGTTCCCAGGAAGGAATCTTAATTGCCTTTCCCTTTTCTCATTCCTTCCATGTGTTTCTTCTCCAACGACTAGACACTTGATAGGGCATGGGGAAAGAGACTCTCCCCAAATCTCCCAATTTCATGTTTGCAAAGCCCATCTCTGTGAGGTGTGGGAAAAGTTGGGGTGATGGAGAATATTAGTGTCAGCTTGACTGGGCTAAGGGGTGCTACCCAGGCTGCTGGTGAAACAATCTGGGTGTATTTGAAGGAGTTTGCATTTGCATGAGTAAATTTAGTAATGAATCCACCGTGGCACTGAAGAGATGGCTCAGTGGTTAGGAGCACATACTGCTCCTCCAGATGATCCCAGTTTATTTCCCAACACCCACTTTGGGTGGTTCACAACTGTCTGTAACTCCAGCTCCAAGGGATTGGACAGCCTCTTCTGACCTCTGTGTGCATACACACACACACACACACACACACACACACACACACACACACACTCATAGACACATACATAAATAAAAATAACCCTAAAAAAATCCATCCTTAGCAACATAGGCAGGCCTCAGTCCACAGAGGGACCAAATAGAAGATGGTCGGGGTTGGGGGGAGACCTTGCTCCCTGACACTGCTGGGTCCTATCTTCTCCTGCACTTACACGTCAGAGCTCCTGGAGGAGGAACAGGAACGCAGCACAGCGCCTCAGCATTGTCCCTTGGAGGGGTTCTCCATTCTGTGTTCCATTCAGCATATGGCATACTCGAGCCTCAAGGTCTGCTGTAATTCATAAAAACCTTCTGAGCTCCGGCGGGGTGGGGGAATGGGTGGGAACATGGGTCTAGATTTGTTAAAAAAAAATAAAAATAAATTTACGTGAAAAAAAAAAAACCTTCTGGAACCATGCAGGGATGAACTGCAACACTGTGGCTTGTTAGGACTCAGATAAGACCAGTACCATGGCCTCATCTCCCACTGTGGCCTTCAGAAGTGAAGGGACCATCAGCTTCCTTGGGCTTCCAGTTCATAGAAGGAAGGTAGGAGGATGATTTGGCCTCTATGATTGTGTGAACCAATTTTCCTGATAAATCCAAATCAGTATCAGTATCATCTGTAGCAGCTTTATCTATATGTATATGGTTTATACAGGTAACATGCATGTCATCTGTATCTATCTATGTCTACATCTACATCATCTCTGTACTATCGATCTCTAGTATCTCTACCTATGTCTGCCTTCTATTGGTTCTGGAACTCTGGAGATCACTATTACAGCTGGCATAAAATTTAGAGTTAAAAGTCCAGAGATCAAATACCCTCCCCCATGATAGCTCTGTGACTTTGGGCAAGCTAGTTAATCTCTCAGAAACTCAGTTTCTTAATCTGCAAAATGTGGGCTTAGAAATATCTCTTATAGCTAACTCCCACGACATGCTCAGATTCTCAGGAACAGTCATGACTGGAATCTGCCAGCTCACAGGACAGTGTTTGGAATAAGTAACATGTCTTAGACACAATGTCACGGTTCACCCCTGAATTTATCCAGGGGCTCACATGAATTACAGCTGGCCTTGATGGCCCACTTATGTGCCATTCTGAATGGAACACAGAAAGGGTTGCCTCTCCAGGGCACAATGCTGAGGCTTTGTGCCACTGGTGGAAGGTGCCCTAAGATTGATCCCAGGTAAAATGTTTACCAGCCTAGTCATCGTCCTGAGTTGGTTCCTCCCCTTCTCTGGACCCTTCCCCATGCCCTGGACCCTTCCGCATGCCCCTACTAGTGCATCCATTGTCCCCCAAGAGTCCACATCTTGCCGCAAGACTTGCTTCTGCAGAACCAGCTGTAGCATGGTGCTCCAAGGACTTTGGGTCTCAGGATCAGGGCCTGGGCTCAGCTTCCGGCACTAATAAGACTTAGCGGATGGTCTTGCCTCTAAATCAGTTCAAACCCAACTTCCTTATCTAAGAAACGGGGCTGTGGAAATTTTCCCTCCCTCCCATCCCAGAGGCTGGCTGATGATAATGACATAAAATAGGATAATGCAAGAGAAAACAATGGCAGCCCATTTCTGATGTGTGAATGTGAAGGATTCCCGTTGTCCTTAACACTTAATCTATCACCATCAAAAGACAGCTTGGGAGTGGAGGTGTCTTGGGCGTCCAATGTTCTACTGTCATGGACTCTTCAGGACCACCAGCTGGTCGCTTTTCATCCTGTACCCACACTTGGTACTGGGCACTGAGAGCTCCTTCTTCTTCACCTGGTTCCTTCACTTTGAGCTTATTTAAAGGGCCCTTGTGATTGCTCTGGGGCTGCTGCCAAGGGATTTTCTGGCTGCTTTCCCCAGACATTTGACTTTAAGTAGGTTGTACCTTCTATTTTCATAATAAATAATGAATAGTAAAATGTAAATATATGACATAAATTATATACATTTAAGGACCGCCTTTCTCTTTACAGGAAATTTTTTCTCTGCTAGTTAACTGTGTGGAGATTTTATTTTTCTTCTTTCCAGAAACCTATCTTTTTGATCCTAAGCGCACATTTTCCCCTGGCTTTCAATAAAGATTTTCTTTATTATTTTCAAGACTCTATAGGTTTCTTAGACTTTCAAAATGTTTTTTTTTTAACTTTCCTTTTACATTCCTTTCAATCTTTCCCCTTCAACACATGCTTGAATTTTCTCTATTTCTCTCTTCAAGAAATGAGCAGTAGTGAAATAGGTATTTTCAGCTTTCCCACCAGGGGGTTGAACTTCAAGGTCTGAGGTCCCAGAAAAAAAAAAAAAAAAAAAGACAGTGATTCACTCACCAATGCTGCAGCCTGGGACCTTGTTTCTAAGGCACTCCAGCCTACTTCCAGGCAGCAAGTATGGTGCCTGTGACTGCTGTCCCTTATCTCTGTCACTACTGGAGACTCACTGCATGGGGCCACTTTATCACTTGCACCAGCCGCCTGCCCTGGTTGCACCTCACCCTTAATTAATTACACCCTCTGCCATAAGGAGCCAACTCCCTCCTGATGACACCTCCAAGCCCCATCAGACGCAGACTCCCAATGCTTTCATCTCTCCTGACAGGCCGGCTCTCTCTGCTCATTCTTTCTCCTGCTGCCAACCTCAGCTTCTTTGTTAGTGTGTCTGTGCTCCTGGTCCAGAGCATCATAGATCCAGGAATCTTCAGACCAGTTAAGCATTGAGAAGCAAGCTGCAGAGCTCATGAGGACGGGCACGGGGATAGGCCTGGGTTGGGAGGTGTTAGGCATCTCCAGTGGCCAGTGTTAAAAACTGGTCGGGTGGAGGGTCTGGGCAGATGGATTCATTACTAAAGTGTTTGCCTTGCAAACATGGGGACCTGAGTTTGATCCCCTGAACCCACATAAAAACCTGAGTGTGGTGGCATGCATTTGTAATCTCAGTGCTGGGCAGTAGAGACGACAGTAGAGACAGGTGAATTCCTAGGGCTCAAAACTAGCTAGCCTAGTCTACTTACTTAGTGAGATCCTGGCCTGGAGAGACTCTATCTCAAAAAGCAGATAGGTAAACAAACCAAACAACCAACCAAGGTGATACCTGAGGACTGACCTCTGAGGTTAAGCTCTGGGCTCCAATGCATGCACACGCATGCATACTTCATGCACCTGCGCTTACATGCACACACACACACACACACATACACACACGCACACACACATAGGTCAGAGGTATAAGGCTAGTTGGCAACCCATCAGGGGAAGGGAAAGGTGGCAGAGCTGGGCTTCAGAGGTGGCTGTGCCCACCAACAGGGAAGATGTACTCGAGGTACCAGTTGTGTAGTGTGTGATTGCAAGGGAGAGGCTCTGTGAACACAGGCAGCAGCAGCAGGCTCTGGAAACCTTGACGTAGATGGTGCCGCCAAGAGGCAGAAGGCTCAGCAAGGATGGCCCCAGGTGTGAGCTGCCTGCTGTCATGGAGCAGCTAACGCACGCACTAATAACTCCAGGCTCTACAACAGGGACCCAGGCAGGGAGGTGCTGCAGATGAAGCCTCTGGCAGGGCCAGGCTGTGGACTCCCATAGTGACAGTGCCACTCACAGTCAATAGGGTCAGCAAACTGAAGGGACAGGGAGCATGAGCTCTGCCCATGTCCTGTCCCCAAACTAAGAGAGTCAGTGACAAGCACCGTCACAAGTAATGCTGGCCTCTCCCAGTCAGCCTAGCTCTGCGAAGGAAACTGGGCCTCTAGCAATGACAAACAGTGCCGTACTCTGCAAATGATGACACAGGCAATGACAAGCTCTGCAAACAGCTCCAAGCCTATCAAACACCACTGGAGAGCTCAGCAAGAGTTGCACTGGGTGTTCAGACCTCGGTTCTGATAGCACGGTTCCTCCCACACCTTCCCCAACACGCCCTGCTCCCTCTCAGTGTCGCTTTTGCTCCACCTCTTCTCAATCGTGAAACTCTCCCTCGCTACACTCTTCCTTCAGGCTTCCTTCATTTCAGAACTCAAAGCTTCCAAATGAAGAGCCAGAGATGGGCCATCCCTTAACAGCGTGCTGCCCTTGCAAAGGACTCAGAGATGGGCCATCCCTTAATAGCATGCTGCCCTTGCAAAGGACTCAGGCTCGTTTCCCAACGTGTACACCAGGAGGCTCACCAACCACCTGTAACTCCAGTTCCAGGGGATCTGATGCCCTCTTCTGGTCTCTGTGGGAATCACACATGCACATGTTGCATATACATATATGAACATACACATACACACAACAAGAATAATAAATAAATCTTTAACAAATGAAGAGCCAGCCTGCAGCCCTCTGGAGCCAACCCTTCAAGGGCTCTAAAAGCAGGATTCTCCATTCCAGGCTCATCCGCTAACCTCCTGCAGTGTAGGAGACTAAGCTGTCTGCTCCTCAAACTTTATACCACCTCTCCTTGCTCAGAGCTTCTGGAATGTGGTCTCTTCTGTGCGAAAGAAGGAAGGAGCATCCCTAGCATGGGATGACTCTCTGCACACACAGGAACACACCACTCTGTTCGTGTTCTTCCTGTCAGGGTGGGTGTGAGGAGACAGAGGCCACAGGGGGACACTCATCTGCTTGTCTGCTGGGCCACCAAGGTCAGATCTTATCCCCTACCATTGTGAATTGTGACTGTCTGACTCTAAAGTGCACACAGTGCAGCAAATAAGTCAGATGCACAGATCTTAGGTGAGAACCCCTTGAACCTGGCAGAGCGGCACGTGGAAAGGATTTGAGAGCTGTTTTTCAGTGTCCTCGGAGTAAGGGGATGATAACCAGACCCAACAGAGAGGGAGTCAGTTAAGGAAGGGTGAAATGAATGAATGCAGGTAAAAGGCCCAGTAATTAGGGTTTTTCTAGAAGCTGCCACCAAGCTTCTAGCCTTGCTGTGGTCTCATCTCCTGGCCTCCTCCCCTCCACATGGCCTACAACCCTGTGCCAGCATGCAACCCTCTCCTGGGCCTTGGTACCAGCTTTGTCCTCTATGTGGAGCAGGCTTCCTGCATAGCTACCTGGTCCGTTTCTCTTTTCCTTTGTCCAAACATCACTTCCATAAGTCTTATTGATCAAGCTGTTTAAGATAATACTCCCTGTCCTTTCTTCCTCTTCCTGTTCCGTTCTAGGACACAGTCACTGTGCAGAGTGTGGTTCCTTCTCCTGTACCTTGGCTTCCTCAAATGTACATAGTAATACAGAAATCTTGGCTAATCCAGGGAGGGGGCTGTGTGTGTTTGGAGTGGGGGTTCAGGCTCTTCTATGGGTCCCCCAGGAATCAAAGCCTCCACTGGCTCTTTCCATGGACCCGTACCTTGATACTCCATCAGAGTGCCTGTTCAGTGGAAGGCAAGGTGGACTTCCTCCCAGCTGCCCTCGATGACTTGGGAAGTGTCACAGCGGCCAGAGAAGTGACCTATACCCTGGGCTGGACACTTCTCTCTGCAGATGGACACATTGGCTAAAAACTTAGGAATATTGGGAGAGAGGGAGGAGGAAGAAGAGGAGAGGAGTCAGTGTTTCCTTATCTTGGGAGCAGCAACAGCAGGGGACCCACTACTCACAGGATAGGAGCCCCAGAAAAGGCGTGGGACAGGAGGGAGGAGAGAGGGAATGTGGAGGCTGGCTTAGGGGTGGAGGAACTAGCAGCAAGTACTTCTGCCCTGCAGGCTGGAATCACTGCCTCCCTTTACAGGAGGCTTCAGCCAGTGTGTGTGTGTGTGGTATGGGGGGGGGTAGGCACGAGGTGCAGTGTGTGTGGGAGGCACTCAGGTTCAGTGTGTGTGTGGGGGGCACTCAGGTTCAGTGTGTGTGTGGGACACTCAGGTTCAGTGTGTGTGTGGGGCATTCAGGTTCAGTGTGTGTGGGGCACTCAGGTTTAGTGTGTGTGGAGGGCACTCAGGTTCAGTGTGTGTGTGTGGGGGGCACCTTCAGGTTCACTGTGGCACTCAGGTTCAGTGTGTACGGGGGCTCGGGTTCAGTGTGGGGGGGCTCAGGTTCAGTGTGTATGGGAGGGGCTTAGGTTCAGTGGCGGGGGGTGGCTCGGGTTCAGGGCCCACAGCCTCTGCTGGACTTTCTTACTCTCAACACCCACTTGTGCAATGAGACTGAGATGTCTGGGTGACAGAGAGCAAAGTCTCTAGCTATTGGGACACAGTAGTTAGTAACTTCCACTGGGCATTTTAGGAATCTTAACTGTTCCGTGGAGGTACTGACCCATCAGGAAAATTGAAGTTCAGTGTGCCACGTCATCCTGTGGTCATTTGAATTTCAAAGTGTCCTGGGTCCTGACTAAGGATGTTGGAGAACAAATCTCACCTCTTCCTGTCCCCTTCTTCATCCTCAACCTGCACACATGGGTTCTTCCTGCATACACAATAGTTGATCCTAGCTCTGCCTGGCCTCCCCTGCATGGACAGAAAGAATCAAAGTTTTTCTGAGAAATGGATTGAGAGATGTGCTGGGTAGCTTTAGTTGTTAACTTGACATATCTGGGAAGAGGGAGCCCCAACTGAGGAATTTCCTCCATTGGACTGGCCTGTGGCCATGACTGTCGAGTGATATGGGAGGGCCCAGCTCCCTGTGGGCAGTGCCACCCCTGGGCAAGTGGTCCTGTGTTGTAGAAGAAAGCAGGCTGAGCACAGGCCAGGGAGTAAGCCAGTGAGCAGCATCCTCCATGGCTTGTGCTTCAGCTTCTGCCTCCAGGTTCCTGCCCTGAGTTCCTACCTTGGGCTCCCTCAGTGACTGTAACCCAGGAGATGCAAGACAAATAAACCCTTTCCTCCCCAAGTTGGTTTTGGTCAGTGTTTGTATCATAGCAAAAGACAGTGACTATGCCAGGGCAGATCTGGAACTCTAAAAGAGCAGTTCAATAAACGAGTGAGTGGAGATGAGACAAGGATGAGGACAAGAGGACTGGACAAAGGCAAGAAACGAACGCTGGAACTGCAGCCATCTCCAGGGCACCCGAAGGGTGAGTGGCCCAGAACAGCAGCACTGCAGCGGGGCCTCAGGGCTTTGTGACCTTGTCAGCGGGAAGCCTCACTCACTTACGTGTTCACTCACTCAGTCACCCACTGGAACTATTCACTCTCCCATGGGCTCACCCTTCTACCCAATGGACAGTGGGCTCATGCTCCATTGGGATCCATTTCAGAAGTCCTTTTAACCCTCCCTCCCATTCCTTCTAGGCCACCTGGCTTCTATTCATACATTCCAAAGTGCTCACTCTTTGGGCTGCTGCTGAGGTAAGGTGTGTGTGTGTGTGTGTGTGTGTGTGTGTGTCACACAGGGTAGTGTAGACATGGGCTGTGCTGGGAGCCACTTGGGCTTTAGGGGTCTAGCCTGTCAATCCTGCCTCTGTCCTCTTTAAAGATACTTTGGGTCACTTCTATACAGTCTGGCATTAGCCTGGTAGGTACAGGGGCACACATGTGCCTGGAATGGATGTGTGGGGGAACGGGGGGCAGGACCATCAGACTATAGGGTCAGGACTCAGTGGACAATCAGGAAGACAGCCTTAACCCATCCTGCCAGAACACACACACACACACACAGAACACACACAAACATGCACATATATTGACACAGAAGCTTGAGTAAACACATAGACAAACCACACACATCACATACACATGCATACAGGCATGCACATTCATGTAATACACACACACAGAAAAATATATGTGCATACATGAGCATGTAGATATACAGATGCCCTGGTTCACTTTCTGTTCTGTGATAAACACTATGACCAAAAGCAGCTTTGGGGAGGAAAAGGTTTATTTGCCTTACAGATTATAATCCATCATCGAGAGAAGCCAGGGCAGGACCTCAAGGCAGAAACCCAGAGGCAGGAACCAAAGCTGAGAACACAGAGGAGCACTGTTCACGAGTCCTCTGGCTGCTTGTGCTCAGCCGCCCTTCTCGTACAGCCCAGGTCCACCGGCCTGGGACGCAGCTGCCTACAGTGGGCTGAGCCCTTTCCCACCAACTAGCAATTAAGAAAATGCCCCATAGACACAGAAACAGTCCAATCTCACAGAGGAGATTCCTCAATTAAAGTTCCCTCTTCCCAGGTGTGTCAAGTTGACAACCAAGACCAGTCATCACACATAATATAAAAATTATATAAAATCATATGTTATTTTATATATTTATATATAATTATATAAAAAAATAATACAAGCAAACAGTTACATACAAACACACAGACATACATGTGTACACTATTTACACATACAAATACATGAACACAGTCACATACAGAAACATGTGGAGATGCACATTCATATAACATATAGAACACACGCACACACGCAGACACACACACATGCACACACGCACGCTAACACAGTGCTCCATCTGGCCCTCTCTCCTTCTTCAGACTTTGGTCTTAAAGTCTCCTGGGAGTGCTGAGACAGGAAGCTTAGGAGAATTACAGTGAGGAGCGAGGCTTTCTGCAGCCAGCCAGCCCTAAATCCTCCACGTGGGCCCCTCATCACTGACTAGCTCTGTATTCTCTGCTCGTATTTCTGACCCTCACACAGCTGAACTGATGAGTGAGGTGTCATCCATGTCCCTGCGCTCACAAGATTTAAAGGAGGAACATAAGACCATGTGTGGGCAGTGGACATGGGTCTTTCTCTGTGTTGTCACTCTCTCTGTCAGTTCTCTCCCTGTGCTGGGGTCTGAGTGGGTGACAGAGCCACTTCTGTGACAGAAGACAGGCTTTCCCAACTGGGTGCACCTGCAGCAGACCAAGGATCCTGTGGCACTGTCGTTGGCTGATGCAACTGTTTGAAGACTTCTCAGGGCAGCAGTGGCTATGCTGTTCATTTGGGGGCCAGCATCTAGGTGACATCAAGGTGACAGCCTCCAGCCCTGGGTCAGCCCGGAAGACCAGGTTTAGAACACACCTACAGCTTCACTTTGAGTGTTGTTCTTGAGCACGTGGCCCTCAGACATGCCTTTTGAGGCTCTTATTTTTTTAATTTTATTTATTTCTGTATGTGTATGAATGTACTGTCTGAATGCAGGTTTGTGCACCCATGTCATGCAATGCCGTGGAGGTCAGAAGAGGGTGTCGGATTCCCCTGGAACTGGAGTTTCAGACGGTTCTCAGCCACCATGTGGGTGCTGGGGATCGAACCCAGGTCCTCTGTAAGAGCGGTCGGTGCTCTTAACCACTAGGCCATCTCTCCAGCCCCCCCTTTTGAGGCTCTTTAGACTGAGGCTGTGGATAGTCTTTTACTGTGTGAACCAGCCAGGATTGGTTTTGGTGGTATGCAGCTGAGAGCCTGTTTGATAGTGTGTAAAATGTTTGGCCTCATGCCCAGAACATGCATAGCAGGCGCTCAATAAATACTAGCCATTGGGGATGACAAGTATGTGGCATGGGGTGGGGAGGGACTGTGAAGACAGAGCATGTGCTGCAGCCCTCAGTACAAGAGTGATCTGGTAACCCCATATTCACTGTCACCAGCCCAGCTCCCCCACATGGCACTCGGAGCCACAAGGGAGGCCCCTTTCCCTGGGTTCCCTGTCACTCACCTGCTCTTAGCCAAGCAAAAATCTGGTTTATTTGCTCAGCCAGGATGGGAACCCAGGAGAAGTGTGTGTGGGGGTGATACAGTAGGGGAGGACAGGGGTATAACTCAGATCCCAGCACATGGCTGTGAGTGTACCTCCTTGTTATGGGATCCAGTGGGAGCACCTCTTTGTTATGGGATCTAGTGGGAGCATTTCCTTGCTGGAGATTTGGCACCTGTCACTCCCTTCACTTTCCGGGGCAGTATATCCACAGCTGTTCCTTGCTGTCACCCCCTCAAATATATCCTAGACCTTGGAAAGGCAGGAAGAGCAGGGGGCTCCCGTGTGGGTGAGGGACTTGTAAGATCTGCACCTAGTGCCTGTGGCTGCAGCCCATTCTCCCAGCCTTTCAGTGTCTGGGACCTCCCCAGCCCTCATAGGAGACCCTGTTGCTTTCCAAGAGGCAGCAGCTGAAAGCAAGAGTGGGGACTTCCTGAACCCTGTGAGGTCCACCTGGATGAAGGAATGCCTTTCCTTCCTACAAGGAGCTGTTCAGTCCTCACCATGCCTGCCGTGTGCTCCTGGGGGCTTTGAGATGGAATAGCCATTCAACCTGTGCTACTCAGAAAGACCCAGGACTTCAGCTTTCCTGCTCTCAGCGCCTTCCCTCCCTCTCGTGGGTCACTCCGTGGCTACCTTCCTCAGTGGGAACTCCCTTTTGTCAGCCCAGCCATGGGAACCTCTGTGGTTTTTGGTCTTGCTTTTGCTGGATAACATGATAGAGAGGGTTTCTGTTACCCCAAGGACACCCCTCTCCCTGGCCTCTGGTCAAGGACACTCAGACATACCATGGGGTACAGGCAGGGTGTGGTGAGAGAAGTGTCCAGGCCCCTGGGCACCTCCTCCGCAGCAGGACCTGGACAGAATAGCACCCAAGACTGTAAGGCTTCTCTCCTCAGGGAAGGACCTGTCTCCATTCTCACTCTAAAGTGTGTGGGATGCAGTAGTCAGACATTTCAGGTTTTAGCACCATCTCCCCTCCTTACCCTACTTGACGCAGGATAGAAGGACAAGGAAAATTTGGGGGACGTGGGAAGGGAAAGGAGTCCTTCAGTGTTAGAGTAAAGACTCTCTTCCTGGAAGGACTCGGCCAGGCTTAACATCCCATCTAGTACTTTCCCTAATCTGATAGGATCCTGGGAGATAGTCTGATTGAAGCTTCTCTGCAGATGAGAAATACGATTTCCAGGACAATTAGCAGCATTTAAAATTTTTATTTATTTATTTATTTATTTGTGTGTGTGTGTGTGTGTGTGTGTGTGTGTGTGTGTGTGTGTGTGTATAGGTCAAAGGACAACTTTCAGGAGTCAGTTTTCTATTTCTACCATGTGAAATCTAGGGTTCTAACTCGAGTCATAAGGCTTGGTAAGCAAAGGCCTTTACTCACTGAGCCATCTCAGCAGTCCATTTGCTATGAAAGTGGCTAGCATAATGTTAATAATTACTTTCATATACATCTATTATTTATGTTAAAATAGCAATGAGCCAGGCTTAAGGTCTGATTGCATAGGACCTTAGTTACAACCTCCTTCCTTCCCCTAGGCATTTTCTGGGAAACTTAAACAAGACTAACTTTTGTTTGCAGCAAAAACAACAGGAACCGTTGAGATAGCTCAGTGGGTAAAGGCTCTAGCTTCCCAAGCCTGGCTGTCAGAGCTGGACAGTAGAACTCGCGTAACGGCAGAAGCAGCAAACCACCTCCCCAAAGCTGCCCTCATCGTCACATGTTTGCTGCAGTACATGCGCACCCACGTCACCCACACTCAAGAGCACACACAACAGTTAATTAAAATATGTATCCTACCTTCTGGCATCCCTTTGAGCTGGATTTTCATCAGTTGTAATCCTGCTAGGTGTTCCTCACGAACCTCCATAGCAAAGCCATTATCTCGGAAAGTGTAAATTAATTCTTGGGAGCTGGAGAGATGGCACAGCGATTAGGAGCACTGGCTACTCTTGCAGAGGACCTGGGTTCAGCTCTCTGCGCCCACATAGCAGTTAACGATCATCAGTAACTTCAGGTCCAGGCAATCCCACGCCCTCTTATAGCCTCCACAGGTGCTGCATGCATGTGGTACACTTACATCCATGTAGGCAAGGCAGTCATACACATAAAATACAAATAAATGAAATTTTTAAAAGAGTAAACTTCTCTTCCCCTCTCCTTTCCTGTCTTTTCACTCCTGTTCCATCTTCCTGTCTCCCCTCTTCTCTTCCTACATCCCTCAAGGAGACCACTTCCAGCCAGGGGTGATGGTGTACTCCTATCTCAGGAGGGTAGTCCCGCTGTCTCTCCCTGATGGTACCAGCTCAATGAGCAAAGCCTGTTGGGCATGTTCATTCCTGGGAGTTGTTCCACGCTGTCATTTTAGAAATTAGCTTTTTAAAAAAATTTTAATTTATTTTTGTATGTGTATGAATGTACTGTCTGCATGTAGGTCTGTGCACCCATGTCGTGCAGTGCCATGGAGGTCAGAAGAGGGTGTCGGATTCTCCTGGAACTATAGTTAAAGACGGTTCTCAGCTGCCATGTGGTTGCTGGGGATCGAACCCGGGTCCTCTGCAAGAGTGTTCAGTGCTCTTAACCGCTAGGCCATCTCTCCAGTCCGTACACACTGTCATTTTAACTTCCTCATTCTTCCCTCATGAATTTGGTGGAGCCTGTATTCTTTCTTTTTTTTTTTGTCTTTTTGAGACAGGGTCTCCCTGTAGCCCCAGCTGTCCTGGAACTCACTCTGTAAACCAGGCTGGCCTTGAACTCACAAAGATCTGCCTGCCTCTGTCTCCCAAGTGCTAGGATTAAAGGCGTGCGCCACCACACTGGGCCGGACCCTGTGTTCTTCTCTGGACCACATCCAGGAAGAGGACCTCTCCAGATTTGGTATTCTCTGGACTCAGGGGAGCATCATCTGGGAGCATCCGCCCTACACACGAGCTCCCACTGCTCCCTCGCACCCTGGCCTTTGCAGACTAGTCCTGCCTGAGAGGGGTTTGGGGCCATTCAGAGTCTCTACTCTGACCTCCACACTGGACTTGCTAGTGCAGATCCATAACACAGCCACTGTGCTGCCTGGGGAGTGTCTCCTGAACACAGAGCACATGGCTGCAGGAGAAATACACTCTCAGTCCAGGTCCCCACACATTCCCAGACCCCAGAGCAACGCTTGGAGCAACTGTTCACTGTACAAATGTGGCACCTCTCTTCACCTTGTCTCTCCATTAGTCCAGCTTTGAAGCAGAAGGGGCTTTGGAGTAGATTTCAGTCCTAGCTGGGAGTATCCTCTTTCCAGAAACATTTTTCTCTTACATGGGACTTACTTTCCAGATCCCTTGGACAATCACAGAGAAAGGCAGACAGGGCAGGCCCTTGTGTTATATCGACTTGGAAACAGACTATCTGAGGTAAGAATGGATAAATGCCTTGCATACTACTCAGAGCTAATTTAGCTGTATGAGTTAGGGTTCTTCAGAGGATCAGAACTGAGGAGAGAGAGAGAGAAAGAGAGAGAGAGAGAGAGAGAGAGAGAGAGAGAGAGAGAGAGAGAGAGAGAGAAATATTATAAAAGGGGTTATTAGAATGACTTGCAGGATATGGACAGTCCAACAATATCCTCTGAACACTAGAGAGGCAGAAAGCTAGGTAGCTGCTCAGTTTGTGAAGCAGGATGTCCCAAGCAGTTCCAGTCCTTCACTGAAGGCCTAGAGACTCCCCTGTAGAGTTGCTGGTATTGGGTATACATTGGAAGGCTGAAGAAGATGACTGATGTCAGCAGTGGGAATAGTCTGCATTCTCTCAAGAAGAGGCAAGGCCGGCAGGGACCCTGCTTTCTCTTATGCAGGCTGCCTATTGGAAGTTGCCCTCCTGTGAGGATACGTGGTGGTTCGAATATGAATGTCCCCCATAGGCTCCAAGTATGTGGACATTGTGCCCCCCAGGTGGTGGCACTGTTTGGGGTGATTTTAGGAGGTGTGGCCTCGCTGGAGGAAGCTCATCACTAGGGCAGGCTTTGCCAGTTCTTAACCCTTGCCAGGTTTCCTGTCTTTCGCTGCTTCCTGTGCCTGCTTGAAGATATGCTCACTCAGCTTTCCACCCCTGCACTCTGCTGCATGCTTTCGCCCACCATTACAGTCTCTAACCCCTGTAACTGTAAGTCAGATAAACTCTTCTTTCTATATGTCGCCTTGGTCATGGTGCACTATCAACAGGAAAGCTAACCAAGACAGGGCGGATTATCCTCCATCAGTTCAACCTCTCCAGAAAGGACCTCACACCCCCAGAGGTGTGCCTCTTAGTTGACTCCAATTCCCCTTGACGTGACAATCAAGAGGAACTGTCTCAAAACCCCAATGACCAATGCACAAGAAAAGATGACTAGCACGTTTAGTCTTCAGGAAATGTATATTGCAACAACCTTTGATGCCAGAAGGACCACAAGGTGGACAGCACCGAGTGCTGAGCGGGAGTGAGGCCACCACTGTCACATGCAGCGTTTTTGAGCCACAGCGTAGGGAGCTTGAGGTTCAGGAACTCCACCACGAAGTCTAACACATGGAAACACATCCATCTGCTTTTCTGAGACACTTCAACTAGAGTGTTCATAGATGTGTTTTTTAAAATTATATTCATCGTGTGTGTGTGTGCGTGTGTGTGTGTGTGTGTGTGTGTGTGTGTGTCACAGCACATGTGTGGAGACCAGAAGACACCACTCTGGGGGAGTCAGTTCTCTCCATGTAGCACATGAGTCCCAGGGATCAAACAAACTCCATTCCTTGGGTTAGTAGCAAACACCTTTACTGGCTGAGCCATTTTGCCGGCCCAATAGTGCTACTTTTTTATAGCTCCAAACTAGTATATGTGTTAGGAATAGAATGGACAGACCAGAGCTGGTATAAGCAGAACATAGAATACTATACAGCAATGAGAATTAAAATCTGATGTTATAGTCAACATCTTGGAAGAATCTCATGAGCTTACAATAAGCCAGATGTGAAGATGTGATCACATCATTTCATTCCATTTATAACAGCAACAGACAAAACTCACCTATGGTGCTAGAAGGAAGGTGGGTGACTGTCCCAGGAAAGAAAGAGCTAGAAGACAGTGCCGGGGGACTTAAGGTTTGGTAAGGTATGCTTGTACATTAAGAAGTATGAGGTACACCATATGTTCTGTTTCTGATAATTCATTGAGGTGTACACTTCTCTGTGTGATTAAATTTAAAATATTTTATTTATTTTTATGTGTATGAGTGTATTGCTTGCAGGTAGGTAGCTGCACCCATGTCATACAATAGCCATGGAGGTCAGAAGGTATTGGATCTCCTGGAACTGGAGTTATGAATGGTTGTTAGTCACCATGTGGGTACTGGGAACTAACCTAGGTTCTCTATAAGAGCAGCCAGTGATCTTAACCACCAAGCCATCTGTCCGGCCTCATGATTAAAATTGAAAAACTACATTTATTGTATGTTTGCGCGTGTATGCCATGGTGCACCTGTGAAGGGGATGTGTACAGAAGTGCCCTGCACCTGGCGGGCACAGTGAGGCATGTGGACAAGTGGGGGGAGTTTGTTCTCTCCTTCCATTCATTATGTGGGACCCAGGTATTGAAGTCAAATCGACAGGCTAGGAGGCAAGGTGATCCAGTTTGCTAGCCCTTCTATGTGATTATTTCCACGAAGCTAAAAAAAAATGAAGGGGGGGGGCTGGAGAGATGGCCTAGCGGATAAGAGCACCGACTGCTCTTACAGAAGACCCGGGTTCGATCCCCAGCACCCAAATGGCGGCCGAGAACCGTCTGAAACTCCAATTTCAGGAGAACTCCAGCTCCAGGGGAATCCGACACCCTCTTCTGACCTCCGCGGCATTGCATGACACGGGTGCACAAACTTGCATGCAGATAGTACATTCATACACATGCCATGCAGAAATAATGATGCCCGGGCGTGGTGGCACACGCCTTTAATCCTAGAACTTGGGAAGAGAGGCACGCGGATCTCTGTGTGAGTTCACAGGACAGCCTGGTCCAACGAAGTGAGTTCCAGGACGCCAGAGTACAAGGGAGACCCTGTCCTCAAAAAGACAAAAAAAAAAAAAAGAATGGATGAAAAGGAACCAAAAAAAAGCCTGGCGTGGTGGCACCGCCTTTTAATCTCGCACTTGGGTGGCAGAGGGCAGGCGATCTCTTGTGGTTTCAAGGCCAGACTGGCCTACAAGTGAGTTCCATGGGACAAGCTGGGGCCAGGGGACCCTCTGTCTCGAAAAAAAAAAAATGAATAGATGGACTGATATGTAGCTCAGTGGCACAGAGCAGGTGCCCAATACATGAATGGGTCTGGGTTCCATCTTAGCACCGGACACAACAAAACAAAGAAGCAAACATCACTCATAGGTATTATTAGTTTGCTTCTCTATAACTGTGGCAAAAGCAACTTGAGGAAGAAAGGGTTTATTTCACCTTACGGCTCAGCATGGAGAGGAGCCAGGGCAGGAGCCAGGGCAGGAGCTCAGGGCCCAGGGCAGGGGCTCAGGGCCAGAACCTGGAGGCAGCAACTTCACAGACCATGGAAGAATACTGCTTACTGCCTTGCTCCTCTGTTCTGTGCTCAATCTGCTTTCTTTTTTTTTTTAATTTTTTTTATTAATTTTATTTATTTCTGTATGTGTATGAATGTACTGTCTGCATGCAAGTTTGTGCACCCGTGTCGTGCAATGCCGCGGAGGTCAGAAGAGGGTCTCGGATTCCCCTGGAACTGGAGTTCTCCTAGAATTGGAGCTTCAGACGGTTCTCGGCCGCCATGTGGGTGCTGGGGATCGAACCCGGGTCCTCTGTAAGAGCGGTCGGCGCTCTTAACCGTTAGGCCATCTCTCCAGCCCCCTCAACCTGCTTTCTTATACAACCCAGGACCACCTGCCCAGGGTAGCACTGCTCGCTCACTGTGGCCTAGGCCCTCCCATATCACCCAGCATTTGAGAAAATGCTTCATGGACACGCCCACAGGCCCATCGGATAGAGGAAATCCCTCAGCTGAGGTCTTTTCTTCCCAGGTATGTCCAGCACAGGAATGCTCCTGTCTAAGGTGGTCCTTCTCTCCTCCTGCTCCTCCCCTGCCTACAGAGGAAAAGCTATTCTAGATGCTAGGACCTGCAACCTGATCTTGGGCCCCTGGAGTGTCCCAGGTCTCAGGTCCCTTATCCATGGATGACAGGGAAATCCAGAGTAGGAGAAGGCAGCTGTCCAGGGCTGTGTACGTAGGGGCTAACTGAGTCCCAGGTAGGGGATGTGTACAGAAGTGCCCTGCACCTGGCGGGCACAGTGAGGGATGTGGACAGCATCGCCAGCCCTCTGCCAGCCAGAGACAGTCCTCCTGAGTTCCCCCAATACCTCCCAACTCATTCTTCCCAGTGACACGTGTTCTTTCTTTCTTGAAAGTGATTAAATCCCTAAATGAGCACATGAAAATAAACTTCTTCATTAACTAGAGAAGGAAAAAAACCCTGCACCACCTGAGTGGAACGTGCAGTCACTCACAGCAGACGCACAGCAACATATGCTAAGCTAATTACCCATCTCCACAGATGGTTCTGTTCTGTGTGGGGCCTGTGTCGTGGGTGCAGTAGTGAGAAGATGCCCTGCTTGAGGCAAAATTGCCAAAGGGTGTTTCCCAGAACTCTAGGCCCGCAATGGAACTAGTATCCCTAAGGTGACAGTCGTATGCTTGAATAGATTTTGGGGAGTACTAGGTTAAAAATTAACAGGTTGCATCTGTGGTTGAAGGTCATCCTGGGACTTTAGTGGCAGTGGGACTAAAGGATGACCAAGAAAGGACTGAGTATTATCTGACCACTCAACCCTTTCTGGCTTGTAAAAGGCCTGGTGAGTAGTGTCACTGGAATCTACAGTGCAAAACCCTGGTTGATACGGATTCAGATTTGGTCCAAGAGTCAGGAGACCTGGCTGAAGATTTTTGGCACATTACTTAGCAGGGGAGCATAGCTGGATCCTTCTCTCTGAGTCTTGGTTAACTGAAAGGGAGGGACTTGAAGAAAAGCAGGGCCCGGATCTGCCAGCAATAGGGGAAGAGGTTTGAAAAGATATGTTCCTCTTTTCGCCTCTGTGTGTGTGTGTGTGTGTGTGTGTGTGTGAGAGAGAGAGAGAGAGAGAGAGAGAGAGAGAGAGAGAGACAGAGACATACAGAGACAGAGAGACAGAGACAGACAGATGGAGACAGAGAGAGAAACTGATAGAGAGAGAGACAGACAGACAGACTCGTTGACCTTGAACTCATCAGAGTAGCTTGGACCGGATGGCCGGGAAGCATGGAATCTACCTTTCCTCCCACCCCCAGCAATGCATTATAAGTGCCTGGCTTTTTAAACATGGGTTCTGGGAATCGAACACAGGTCCTTGTACTTACAAGGCAAATACTTTACTGACTGTGCTATCTCTCCAGTCTTCCTGCTTTTGCATTTAATGTCTTGTTCTTAGACAATGACACTTATTTGTTCACAAGACAAATATTATTGATAAATCCCAATGGCTGTTACCTTCCTTTATTTCTAAAAGAATTTATTTTTCTCATGTGACAATAAACTCAATAATAGGCTATCATCTATGTTTTTGTGTTTCTTTAAGAATCAGACCTTAGGCTGGAGAGATGGATCAGTGATTAAGAGCACTGGCTGTTCTTGCAGAGGACCTGGGTTCAAATCCCAGCCCCCACATGACAGCTAACAACTGTCCATAGTCCAGTTCCAGGGGAATCCAACACTCTTCTGACATGACACAGGTGCACTTACATATATGCTGGCAATACACTCACACACATTAAATAATAGTGATAATAGTAATAAAGAATCAGATCTCATTAATGAGATAGATGTTTTCTAAGGACTCTGGGAAAAAAAAATCTTCTGTAATGAGAGAGCCTCTGAAGGAGAAGCCTGCTTTTATAAAAATCCTCTTTTTCTGATTAAGAAGTGGGTATGTGAAGATGTGATGGTTGGAGCTGTGGTGGCTGTTTTTTGACAGAAGTATGAGAATCAGGAGGCCGAGGATACATAAAAGGGGGGGGAGAGAGAGTCCGGGTCTTTAATGACATTCTTGAGTTGATGAGCTGATGTTGGCAGCTCCTCGGTCTGACTTGTCACATAAGCAGTAGGTGTTCTCATGACTTCCTTCACCATCAGTTTGATTCACTCTTACTTATCAGTAGCATTAGTGACTGTTGCCACCTTTCCCTGTTCCATTTTTTTTTTCATTTATAAATGGCCATCTCTCCAGACCCCAGAGGTTTCTTTGGGGCTCATATGAGTTTGCTTCTGGTCCACTGGCTCTCCAGAGAAGTCCTCTTCCATACTGTGATTATTTGGGTGTGATTCCTCATCTTGTTTTTTGAGAGAGACTTTCTTGCTGGATCCTTGTCTTGGCTGGTAGGGGGTGAGTCGTGGGGAGCCTCCCATTTGCCTCTTTCCAGCACAGGGGTTAGGATCACATGTCACTGCACCCAGCTTTTTATATGGGTTGTAGGCTTTGGACCCAGGTCCTTATGTTTTCAGGGCAAGTACTTTACTGTCTGAGCCATCTTACCAGCTGTGCCCCAGAATTTCCTGCCTCCTATTATCTGATGAATGACTGAGGCTGAGGCTCCATTTCCTCGCATACCAGGAAGGCTAGTGCTGGCCTTTGGTCTGGAGTTTCAGTTCCTCTCCACAGGGCCTCTGTGTAGACCTGATGATGGCTGCCTCCATACGGAACAACTGCAGCAGCCAAGATGAAGTCCCAGATGGTTTAACCTCCATCACCCACAGGAACACTTGATATGTCCCCTGGGTCACTCTGACTCACTGTTGGAGCCTGATGCCTCACATAGAGAAGGTGAACACTAGAGACACAGTCACTAGGACCGCCTTGGAGGCTGGTTGTCACCCCCATCGCTAACCCTGACTTTCTGTGCCTTGATCCGGGATGGCCATTCTTATCCTCTGGGGACATGGATGTCCCAGCGGGGACAGGGCCTCTTTGGTTTCCCCAGCACTCCCAGCCCCCTGGATGAAGTATTTCCTAGAACAAGAGCTCAAGACTAAGCCCACTTTCTTTGGAATTCTTCCAAGAACTCTAGGAGTCATGTGCTATTTCTTTAAACATTGCAATTAATTATTATTATTCTCTCTCTCTCTCTCTCTCTCTCTCTCTCTCTCTCTCTCTCTCTCTCTCCCCATGCCATAGCATCCATGTAGAGGTCAGAGGACAACAGCCCACTGGAGTCAGAACTATCCTTCTACCCCATGGGTTCTGAGGCTCAAACTCAAGTCTCAGGTCTGACAGCAAGCACCTTTATCTGCTGAGCTATCTCAGCAGCCCTCAGCTGCTGTTTCTGTCTCCTGCATGTCACAGAGGACTGGCTGGTCTCAGGTCAGAGTCAGCATACCTGAGTCAAACTTCCTACCCAAAGCTGAAGTTACTGATGTCTTCTGGAGCTAGGCTTGGCTCCCAGGGTGTAACCAACAGTTACTGCTCCTTACTCCCCATACCTTGGAGCCCGGGAGTCACCTCTGGAGTCAGGGCAGGTGGCTGTTTGCCTCCCCCTTTGCATTACTTACTTTTTCATTGTTGTAACAAAATACTTGACACAAATGACTTAAAGAAGAAAGGGTTTATTTTGGCTCATAGTTTGAGGGAGTACAGTCCACCACGGTGGGAAGATGGCGGCAGAAAGAACATATCCCAGCCCCAATCAGGAAGCAGAGAGTGATAAATGCTGGTATTCAGTTCAGTTTCTCTTTGTATGCATTCCAGGATCCCTGTCCATGCAATGGGACCTGGCAGCAGGGTTAGATGCCACCTCAATTAACCTAATCTGGAACATCTCCAGCAGACATGCTCAGAGGCCTGTCTCTCTTGTCAAGTTGACAATCAATATTAACTTTCACATCCTACTCCCCAAAACTTGGCAGCATCCAGACAGCCGTCCGTTCACAACCAGTGCTCACCACCTTCCCTTGTGGTTTGCACTCCATCTGAGGCCTCTGCACCCTAGGGACTTGCTTGTAACTGGAAGTTCCTGGGTTCTTTGGATAGTACATCTGTACCCTCAGCTGATAGTTTTAGTGGCAGAACAAAACAGTACATCCCCCTTAAGGGAACAGTAATGGCATCTTTTAAACCAGAACAGGAAGTGATTTCTTCATGAGCCCTGTGCTAGGGCTTAGCTGTGAAACTTCCCTTTTTCATTAGCTGCCAGCACCCAGCAAGAAGGTGCCCAGCACAGATTTATTTAATGTTGGAGATGCAATAAGATGATTTAAGGCTTCTGATCTGCCTGTCTCCAAGAAGCCTGAACAAAGACTGGTCCATCTCAGCAACTTGCCTGTAATTGAATGAGGCAGATAAGCAATTCTCGGGTGCTGGGGGTGTCAGAGATGGGAGAGAGCCTTGAGTCTCAGAGAAGCATAGGAAGGTGTTGAACAGTTCTTGCCAGGCAGGTACTGGGAGAGCCACGGGCTACCACTGATTTGATGGGTTGCCAGGCATGTGTGTCAGTGTGGAGTGGTGAAGAGCTGGGCATGGGGCAGCTCGTGTGCTCGTATGTAAGGGTGGTAACCTGAGAGGCTATGGTTGAGAGGCCCCAGAGACGCATGAGTCTGTCAATGCTGTCCTTTGCAGTTGGAAGCCAAGATGGTACTATCAATCATGCCTGCTTTAAAGGAAAAATGGAAGGATGAGTAGGAATAACCAATGCAGCCTTCCAGCCCTGCCTGATCATCCTGAGAAGCAGCAATAACAGCTGTTTCTTGCTTTGATTCATAGACATATCTGTGTGTGATCCTGTGTGTGTGTGTGTGTGTGTGTGTGTGTGTGTACTCATAAGTGCATTGACCTTAGTGTAACCTGAAACAGTGAGGGCTGGGAACTTAGTTCAGCTTTGAGAACATTTACATAGCACGTATGAGGCCATAACTTTCATCCCCAGCCCTGAAAAGGAGAAGCCTTGCAGAAGGACCAGGTGCTCCATGCCTGTAATCCAGCACTTAGGAAGCTGAGGCAGGAGGATTGCCATACTTCTGAGCTCAGCTTGTCTCAAAACAAAAGCAAGGAAAGAAACCAATGAGGTCTCTGGCTGTTGGAGAGGTTCAGAACTTCTGACCTTGATTTCTGTATCGTGTGGAGATCTTAGAGGGAAAGGTCAGGGGCAGGAGGGAGGGGGGTTCCAGAAACCATGCTCTGAAGGTCGCTCTACTTTTGATCTGATTTTATACTTCAGGAATGTAGTTTCTGCATCTAAGCTGCAGTTCAGGAACTCCCAGCTAGCAGCAACAGCAACAGCAACTATAAGAGCATTTTCAGGCTCTTTGTGGCTTGTTAAGCAACTTCCCCATCATTTGAGTTGGGGGAGAATGTGTTTATTTTCCCAGATTGTAAGGAAACTGGAGTTCAGAAGAGCCAGGTGTGGTGGTGCACACCTGTAATTCCAGCACTCAGGAGGCAGAGGCAGGAGGATCTGGAGTCAAAGCTAGACTCTGCTACAAAATGAGTTTGGAGCTATCCTGGGTTACATGAAACCCTATGTCAGAGAAAAAAAAAAGACTAGGAGATGGCTGGGTGGGTCAAGCTCTTTTTGTGCAAGTGTAAGGACTTGAGTTTGATCCCCCAGTGCTCCCACAAAGCCAGACGCAGCAGTCTGCATATGTGATCCCAGCAATTTCATGGTGAAGTGGGAGCTGGAGGCAAGAGAAACGCTCTGGCCAGCCAGCTACATGCAGTAGTGAAAAGCGACTCTGCCTCAAAGAAGGTGAAAAGAGGCCTGACGCCAGCACCCCGAGACTGTCCTCAGACCTCCACATATGCGCTGTGGCACGTGTGTGCTGGTGCGTGTAGCTCACAGACTAGAAAGGGATCAGAAGAGGGGAGGAAGCGATCTCTAGGGATCAAGGGAAAAAGAGAGCAATGGAACACAGATGGCGGGAAAGTAGAAGAGGGAACTAGACTGGGGGGGGGCGGCTGGAGCAGAGAAAGGGACATGGGAGGGGGGCAGTGAATGGAGGATAGTGACACGTGTGCATGGAGATGCTGTGATGGACCCCCTTGCTTTGAACGCGAACCTAATGTATTTATTATTTTTTTGAGACAGGGTCTCTTTGTGGCCCAGCTGGCCTGGAGCTCATCAGGCTGGCCTTGATTTCACAGAGATCCATCTGTCTCTGCCTCTTGAGTGCTGGGGTTAAAGGCATGCACTACCATGGTTGACCTAAAATTTATTATTTTTTTAAAGGGAAAAGGGAGAAAACAGGGAAAAAGGGGAGGGAGGGAGCTCAGAGAAGGGAAGAGTCTTATCTGAAGTAACACAGCTTTCTGGAGTGGGGCTGTGTTTCAAACACAGTTGTTAGTGGGACAGATGGTACACTTTCAACTTCTCTTCCCCTCTCCCAGTCAAGTTGTTGGTGTGACAGATGGACAAACGTCACATCCCCTGGATGTCACAGCTCCACCCTGTGGAGACCCTAACTATGGTGGAAATAAAGATCCCAGACTTGGGGAACACCCGATCAGGTGGGAGAGAAGCAGTGTAAATGGGGGAGAGCCAAGCCCTATCTTTGGAGTGTCCAGTACTTCTGAAAGAGTCAAAAGGCCCAGAAGACCGGAGGGGCTGGCACGTGAGGTAAAGCCCCCGTCTTCCATAACCTGGTGTAGCTGCCAGAACTGCAGGATGGGAGGCCGAGGCGGGAAGGGGACTGAGAAGCTTCCTGAACAGGGAAAGCGGGACTTTTTGGAAGAGGAGAGAAAATAGGAGCTAGCATTTCAGGGGTAGGAAGAAGAGAAGGCAGGGTTTGGGGGGTGAAGTGCTGACCAGTGTGTGCCCCTCGAAGGCCACCTGCTCAGGCTGCAGTCTTCTGCTATGCGGGGTCTTTTCTGTGCAGCTCTCTTTCTCTGGTGTGAGAACTGCCTGTTCCATCTCTTGAGCCAGCTCGACCTGAGGCTCAGTGGAGCGAGAAGGACAAGTGCCAAACCACCTGTGTCCATCACAGCCGCAAGTCGGCTCCAGCTGGCCTGCAGAGGGCACCTTGGCGGGGAGTGCAGGGATCTGGGCAGAGGCAGTGAAAGGACTTGCACCTGGGGCTCCCCCATCATCTGGGCACCCTTTGAGGATGCGGCTTCTGTCTTCCTCATCCGACTAGGGGCTCTGTAAAGTGAGGGGTTTGACACGTCTGGAAGTTTCCTCGGGGCAAGGGCTGTGTTCCCCCATTAAAGCAAGGGTCTCTTGGGCACACAGCATCTTTTTCTTCCCTTCTTGGGTGACAAGTAGCCTCTGTGGTGAGAGAGGTAGCTTTGCACATCTTCACCCTGCACTGGCTTGCCCTGGTCCTAGTTTAAGGGACTGGTTGGCAGCAGTAGGCTGTTTGAGGTTATCTTCTCTCTTAACGCAGACTTTGAAAAACTCGACACTTTCATCTTCTCTTGCCCACTCCCAGTCGAGTTGTTGGTAGGACAGATGGTGCCATCTTTAATTCTATACTCTGATTGGCCATTAGTGCTCAGAAGAGACACTCAGTCCACTCAGTAGCTCAGGCTTCTGCCAGTCAGAATGGAAGTCACCAAGTCAGCTCAGACTTAGGTGCATGGATTTCTGGGTAATGTAGTTTTTTGCCTTCCTTTGCTCCTATTGGTGGGAACTGGCTTCAAATCCCATATAGCTTTTTGGAGCCAAAAGGCTTCTTTCTTCAGAACAGATGGGGAGTATGGTACCGTTGGAGTTATAGACGCTCTTTTGTAGCCTAACATAGTGACTGAACTTCAGAAAGAGCCGGTTGCTTTAACACCAGCTTGCATTCCTAAGTTTGATGAGATGCTATCTGACTCCCCTGAGACTTGCTGTTTCCTCTCTAGGTGGGGCTAGGGCTGGGGCGGGTGTGCCAGGAATCTGACCACGTAAGGCCTTTGTACTTTGCATGGCATCTTAGTGGTGTGTCATGACGCTGTGCCAGCGAATTCTGGTCCGGGGTGTGGGACATTCATTCACACTAGTCCACAGAAAGTCAGAAACCAAGGAAAAAACTAGATGTTTATTTATCACGAAACAAAGTCTATTTAAAGTATTTAATTGAAAGGGCTCTTCTTCTGGTTTGATTTTTTTTTTACCTTAAAAAAAAAAGTGGTATTGCTATGTAGCCCAGACTGGCCTTGAACTCAGAATCCTGGGATCGCTCTGAGATTACAAGTATGTGCCACCACAACATTCTCTCCAGACTGGCCTTAAACTTGCTATGTAGCTAAGGGTGACCTTGAACTTCTGAATCTCCTGCTTCCACCTCCCAAGTGTTGGGATTACAGGTATGTGCCATCATGCCTGGTTTATAGGATGGTGGGAATGGAACCCAGGGCTTCATGCATGCTAGGCAAGTACTTTGTCAATTGAGCTACATCTCCAGTCCTTACTTCCACTTTTTCTTGGGGGGGGGATGTGTATATGTATGCATGTTCACATGTATTTGGGCACAGTGTGTATGTGGATGCATGTACATGATGTTAACTCTCTTCCCCAATTGCTCCCTACCTTGTGTATAGAGGCTGGGTCTTGCCCTTGAACCCGGAGCTCACTGACCCACCTAGTCCAGCTAGCCAGCCTGCTCTGGGGAGACTGACTCTGGAGTGCTGGAATTATAAGCAGGCTACCACAACCACCCAGATCTCCATGAGCGCAGAGGATCCGATCTCTGTCCCCATCCTTGCAAAGCAAGAATTTTGCCTACTGAAACATCTCCCCAACCCTCTTTCCACTTCTTGATTTTAAAATATTTTATTTTTTTAATGCGTATGAGTGTACTGTCTGCATGTAGGTTGGTGCACCCGTGTAGTGCAATGCCACGGAGGTTAGAAGAGGGTGTCGGATTCCCCTGGAACTGGAGTAAAATACAGTTCTTAGCTGCCACGTGGGTGCTGGGAATGGAATCCAGGCTCTCTGCAAGAGCAGTCAGTGCTCTTAATCACTAGGCCATCTCTCCAGCCCTCCACTTCTTGATTTAGCTGTGTTTAGGGAGCCTGGGAAAAGGCTCAGCGTGAAGGGGGAAGAGATACCCTATGCAGAGGGTCTCCGAGTGGCTGCTGATATATTACGGTGCTCATAATGCGCTGGTCCTAAGTCAAGGTACATGGCTAATTCTATAAATTCTTAATTATCTGTGCTGAAGTAAGGGAGAGGCGAGCATAAATACGGGGAGCCAGTCAACACTGGAGATGAAGCACATAGGGAAAAGAACAGTTTATTAAGGACTAATTCAGACAGGATAACAGACTTGGGCAAGGCGTCCCTGATTGTTGAAATCCTATTTGGGACTCCAGTCTACTTCTCCAAATGCCTTGTCTAGTACCTTTTACCTGCATCTTGGCAATTATGGTAAGAATAACTGTGCACAGCCATTGAGCACATATTATATTAAGCCCTTCACAGCTCTCTCTCTCTCTCTCTCTCTCTCTCTCTCTCTCTCTCTCTCCATACTTGTATCAGCCCTGTAGTGCTAGGCTTTGGAAGTTTGCCTGTTTACAAATGGATGATTCAAGCATGTTTTTGGTTCAATTTAAAACATGTTCCTCAAGCTCCCACTAAGCTCTGTTCTGGGAGCTGCAATAGGGACAGGAAAGGGGAATATTAATAAGTCCAAGTTCCCACACTGGGACAGCTCAGTGGGAAATACATGCATGGGGTGCGTGTGGTGGAGTGATTCTCGGGGGCCATTGGCAGGCAGGGTGAATAAGGCAGGACTAACACAGGATGGAAGGCTTCCTGGAGGAGCTGAGCCATTTTCCCCAGGAAGAAGCACCAGCCAGGTGCAGTGCAGAGACAGGGAGAAAACAGTGCACGTATGACCACAGCACCATGTGCGGTAATGGGGAAGGAAGCGATGAGGCTGGCTGGGAGAGGCTATCTCAGCCTGGGTAGCACCCTTTGGAAGTGGGGAGCCATTAGATGTTTTTAAACAGGAAGTGGAGTGATCCCAGTTGTAAGTAGCAAAGTGCTTGCTGGCACTAAGTAGGGATTAACCAGAAGTGGCTTTTCAGTCTCAGACCGGCATGGCTGAGCTCTGAGCTTCAGTCCTGATGGTGGGGAAGAGGGGCAGGTTCAGAAGCCTGCAGAGATGCAGAGGACCTGGGATCTGGAGGGGTGTGGGGTCTTGAATTGGGGAGGGGTAGGTTTCCTTTTAGGCTGACAAGGTTGGTTGTGGGCAGAGTACTCTGAGGGCAAGTGTCTGTGACTGGTTGGTTCAGAGTAGACACTGAGTGGCTATTGGCACTTTTGCCATCTTCTTCATGACCCCTGAAAGTCCTAGGTCTGCCTTATCCTTCAGTGCACATACAACAGCCAAGTTGTATGTGCATTCAAGGATAAGGACACATCTATGCCTTGTGTGCTGGAGTGGGGGTGGGGGTGTCACAGAGTAAGGAGTAGCCCAGTGGCCTTGCTTGAGACTTAGGGATTTGGGAGAAAGAACAGGGTTAACCCTGCCCCTACCCCAAACCTCTGACCAGTGTAGCTGCCACTTGTGAGCACCGTCCTTTCAAGTGGACAGAGCCTCACTGACACCCTTCATGGAGCACACTGTCTCCCTATCTCTTTCTCACATTCCTATCTGGGAAAGAGCAGAAAAGGGTCTCTCTCAATACTGGGCCAATCTTTGGGGACTTCGCCCTCTGCAGTGGCCTAGGCAGAATACTTACCATCACCCACCCTTCATTTGCCCCTACAGAAGCCCTGCTTGTTTTTGTCCTTAGTGCTGAGCTTGATACAAGAGATCCTCCATGATGGGCCCTGACCCCAGGACCTCACAGATGACCAGAGGAGACTCCAGTCCTAGCCTGAGTGACAAGGTGGGATTTGCTCCTGGAGCAGTATGTCTAGCTCTTACTTCCCAAGTGTTTTTTGTGTGGAAGGGCCTTGAGGTACCAAACACACAGGATGGAGAACTACAATGCCATGGTTGGATCCTGGCTCCTTGTCCCCTTACTAGCTGTGTATCTACGAGTAATTTTCTGGTCTCCTGCTTTCTCTCTATAAAGTGGAGATAATGATGGTACTCCATCCTCAGGTGATCATGAGGATGAAAGGAGTAAATGCATGACAAGTATAGAGCATACTCTCTGGAGCTTCTGTTATTACTTTCATCACCTCTGTCATGAGTACCATCACTACCATAATCACTACCATCATCATCACCATCATCGTCATTATGATAACCACTACCACCATCATCACCATCATCATCATCACTACCATCACCATCATTGTCATCATGATAACTACCACCACCATCATTGCCATCATCAACAGCATTATCACCATCATCATTATCACCATCATCAACAACACTACCACCATCATCACCATCATTGTCATCATGATAACCACCACCACCATCATCACCATCATTGTCATCATGATAACTACCACCACCATCATTGCCAACATCGCCATCATCAACAGCATTATCACCATTGTCATTATCACCATCATCAACATCACTACCATCATCATCATCACTATCATCACCATCATCAACCCATCATTACCATCATTGTCATCATGATAACTACCACCACATCATCACCATCATCACCATCATTGTCATCATGATAACCACCACCACCACCATCATCACTATCATCACCATCATCACCATCATTGTCATCATGATAACTACCACCACCATCATCACCGTCATCACCATCATTGTCATCATGATAACCACCACCACCACCACCACCACCATCATCACCATCATCACCATCAACACCATCATTGTCATCATGATAACTACCACCACCATCGTTGCCATCATCAACAGCATTATCACCATCATCAACATCACCACCACCCTCATCATCATCATCATGATAATTACCATCACCACCTGACTACCATTATCCTATCATACTACCATCATCACCATTACCACCATCAACCTCACCACCATTAGCATCATCATATCATCAATATCACTACCACCACCATCATCAATATCACTTTCATCATCATCATCATCACCATCATTACTACCACCACCATCATCAACATCATTGCAATCATCAACATCAATACCACCACCATCAGTATGATCACCATCATCACTACCACCACCATCATCACCATCATCACTACCATCACCATCATCACCATCATCAACATCACTACCACCATCATCAGTATGATCACCATCACCACCATCATCACTATCATCACCATCATCACCATCATCAACATCACTACCACCACCACCATCATCATGATCACAATCATCACTACCATAACTATCATCACCATCATCAACATTATTACCACCACCATCAACATCATGATAACTATCATCATTACCACCATGCCATCATCATTCTACTACTGTCATCATAATGACCATAATCATTATTGCCACTCTCAATACCACCACCATCACCATCATTAACAATCACCACCACCACCATCACCATCATTAACAATCACCACCACCACCATCACCATTATTACCACACCATCAATACTATCATAACTCAAATTGCCAGAGGCTGCTAGGAAAGTTTCACAGAAACCTTGACATTAGAATTGGGTGTGAACAATGGCATTCTCCCAAGAGAAAGCATCCCATGCTTACAAGGAAGCTGACTCAGGTGGGGGTAGGAGAGTGGAAGCAGAGATGCATGTCCTGGACAATGAGTCACCATACTCTGTGTAGCGAGGATCCAAAGCGGGCAGGGCTTGGGGGGGGCGGGGGAGATGTGGCCAATGAGGGACAGATTGACATTCAAATGAAGGAATTTGGATGCTTTCTCCAGGAAAGTGGTCCTAGAAGATCTAGTCTTAATACAGTGGACATAGCAGATCTCTCTGAGAAAGGCCATGGTGCCTGCTGTGTAGAAAATGCTCAGAATCAGGAGATGACCCAGGGGACAGCAGACATGGCCAGGGCTGAAGCTAATGCAGAGCTTTGTCCAAATTCTGAGTCTGCAGCATCCCAGGGGAAGTGGGATCTCAGTCCAAGTAGCGATCAGGAAAGGTACTAGAAGCATGAAGTGAGATGATTAGGCCCAGATTCCTAAGTGATGGCCTATTTGCAGTCAGACCCAGACTCTTAGAATCCAACCACTCTGTAGACCATGGGGGAGCTGTGATCTACGCCTGACTGTTGTAACACTCCAGTGACATCTCTGAAGCTATGAGACAGGGCAAAGACGTCACTGCAAGGATGATGGGCTTTGGAGGCCAGTAGACTGGTTTAGGCCTGGCTGAGCCACTCATCTAGCTATGTGTCCTCGGTAAGTCTTTACTTCCTTCACTTCTTTGGGGTTGTAAAATAAGGACAAGAGTAGGTACTTGGGGCTGGAGAGATGGCCTAGCGGTTAAGAGCGCCGACCGCTCTTACAGAGGACCCAGGTTCGATCCCCAGCACTCACATGGCGGCCGAGAACCGTCTGAAGAGTTCCAGGAGAACTCCAGCTCCAGGGGAATCCGAGACCCTCTTCTGACCTCCGCGGCATTGCACGACACGGGTGCACAGACCTGCATGCAGACAGTGCATTGATACACATACAGAAATAAATAAAAAAAAATTAAAAAAATAAAGAGTAGGTACTTGAGAGGAGTGTGCGTGTGTGTGTGTGTGTGTGTGTGTGTGTGTGTGTGCGCACGTGCCACGCACACGTCTATGTGCACATGCCTGTATGTGCCTGTGTGTTGAGAGGGCATCTTCTTTTTCTTTTTTTTTTTTCTTTTTTAGGTTTAATGTCATTCTTCTACAAGTGGTGATCCAGTTTTGCCAACACCACTTGCTGAAGATGCTGTCTTTTCTCCATTGTGGCTTCTTGGCCCCCTTGTCAAATATAAGATGGCTGAAATTGTATGTGCTCAGATTTGGGTCTTTGGTTTTGTTCCATTGGTCAACAGGTCTGTTTTTGAGGGCATCTTATTTTTCAGGGGTGGAGTTGAGCCATGATCTTACTATGTAGCCCTGGCTGGCTTGGAAATGGCTATGTAGATCAGGCTGGTCTTGAACTCACAGAGCTCTCCTTGCCTCTGCCTCTTCAGTGTTGGGATTAAAGGTGTGTGCCACCACACCAGTTTCCACCTTGTTTTTATTTTGGAGGCAGGGACTCTCAGTGAACCTGGAGCTTGTTGGTTCTGCTAGACTAGCTGTCTGTCAAGCCCCAGGAACCTTCCTGTCCCTTCCTCTTTACTGATGGGATTACAGGTATCTGATGCACCTTGCTTTACACTGGGGATCTGAACAAGTACTTTCCTCACTCAGCTGTCTCACCAGCCCCTTACGGTTTTAAGGCATAATGAGTGAAGGTGCCCAGCATTTCCCCGCTGTGCAGACCTCGCATGCGCCTCATTACCTCTCACTCCTACTGTTCAAATGCCCTCTGCCCTAGGCTTCCCTACATTCTGTGCGGAGTTCCAGGACCCCGAGATAGATTGGCAGCCAGCAGAGGTTTTCACATCATCCAGATCCTCTTCCATTTAACACTGTCCTCTGCTGAGACATCTGGTCATCTCCCTTTACCTTTTGAGATGTCTCAGTCCCACAGTAGAGTCAGAGAGGTATCTGGGCTGGAATCTTTGAAGTTGAACTTCAAAGAGGGATAGAAAATGACCTTAGGGTCCCCAGGGCTCCCAGACCCCGAGTTTTTGTCTAAGTGTTTCACGGCCCACTCCTCCTGCTTGCGCTCAGCTGGGTCCTAGAAACATATTCTGCTGCATATGGTGGGGAGAGAGCTGCTGCGGACCGCCCTTGTGTGTGCCGCCAATCAGCTTCCGGGGAGGGGAAGCCAGGCTGGATGTTCTGCATCCCTGCAGCCCACCCTTGGCTCCTGCTGCTGCCCGGATCCTGGAGCTCATTGAAATGTGTGTGCGGGCTGAGGGAGGGAGGAAGCCTGCAGCTCAGACCCCAGCAGCTGCCCTGGGCTGGTGCCTGAGCTTCCTCCTCTCCCTCCAGCCCCCTCAGCTCTCCCTTGCTAGGCTGCCAAACCAGGCATGACCCTTCCTCCCACCCTCATCTGGGAGACAAGCCCAGAGTTTTCTCTCCTACCACCAGCAAAGCTGAGCTGCAGGGCAGCATTCAGGGGTACAGACCATCAAGAAACATATGTGTCTATACCAAAGTAACCTACCATAACTATTAATGCTGTTTAAATACCTATATATCTAATTGCTTGTGCTTCATTAGTAGGATCGAAAGGTTATTCCTGGACAAACTGTCAGCCCATGAAAGGAAACAGCCAGAATTGACCAGAGTCCAAGACAACAGCTCCAGAGAGAGTGGACTGATCTGCTTCTCATCCACCTGTGCCCCTTTTCTAAGCCCAGGGAATAATCTGCGGAAGAGGGGGTGTGGTAGAATGTAAGGGCTGCGATTGGGGTGAATGGTGAAACCACAGCAATGTAGTCTGGACCCTCATTTGATCAACCTGATCGAACATACAACCCCTCACCACACGCTGGAAGGTGGGGCTGTGGGGGTTTCGGCACAACAGCCTGCAAATTGGTTTTACATGAAGGATGCTTGTACTCATGGATTATCACTTATAGCTAAAAAATGGAAAAAAAAACTGAGAGAAATATGCAGGACAGTTATGGCAGAATGCATGATCTCGGTTGGGGCAGGGGTGGGGGGGAAGGGAAAGGGAAATATGCCTGAACTGAATTGGAAAATGATGTATGAAATGCACAAAGCATCAATAAAAAAATGTTAAAAAAAAAAAGGAAAATGGCTCAAAGACCCCGTTCTTCATGCACCTGTTTCAGAGCCACATCCCACATCACCAGGAAGAGGTCCCCATGAAGACCCCAACACGGCTCTGGCTCCACTTTGTTCTCCAACTATGTGCTTTGTGTCTCTCTTCTGCTCTCCAGCGCAAGCTGAACAACCCAGCTAGTAGATGTGCTATGGAAATCAAAAGCCTGGGTAGATAGGACCTTTACTTGATTGACCCCATGTTTCTTGTCCCAACTTGATAAAGGGAGGAAACAGAGAAACTGATTGTGGTTGGAAAAAGCCTCAAAGGTTTCTTTTCATTTCTGGAGAAGGGCTGTGAAAGTGCTTGAGAACCTGAAGATGGGTTTAACAGATAGTTGGAGAGTTAGGCAAGAAGCTTGACTCTGAGGCTCATTCCTCCACTCAACGCACTCATTTGCTCAGCTCTGTGTTAATCAGACAGGGTTCGCTGCACTTTTAAAAGGTCCAGTGGGGCGTGATGCACGGTGGCGAGCCAGCAGATATAGTTCCTGTGTCATGGTGCATTCAGACTAAACAGTAGACACAAGGAAGTCTTGCATGGGAACTTGAAATGATCAGGGATGGATCAGAGGGGGCTGCAGGAGCTGCATCTGGAGAGGGTCCGTATTAAGTCCTTTTTTCATTGCTGTGGTGATGTACGTGACAAAATCAACTTAAGGAAGGTCAAGTTTATTTTGGCTTAGTTTTTTTCAGTCTGACTGCAGATGCCATGTGACCAGCTGCCTCACACTCCTGCACCATGCCTTCCCACTATGGCAAGACCGTGCCCTCAGACCGTGAGCCAGATAAACCCTTTGTGGTGGTTTGAATGAGAAATGCCCCCAAAGGCTCACATATTATAGCATTTGGCCTCAGTTGGTGGTACTGTTCTGGAAGGTCAGGGATCCTTCAGGAGGCCTTGTTGGAGGAGGCTTGTTGGGTCAAGCTTCAGTTCATTCCTGGGGCTGGAGAGATGGCTCAGCAGTTAAGAGCACCAACTTCTCTTGCAGATGACCCGGGTTCAATTCCCAGCACCCACATGGCATCTAAGAACCATCTTTAACTCCAGTTCCGGGGGAATCTGACACCCTCTTCTGACCTCCGCGGCATTGCACAACACGGGTGCACCAACCTACATGCAGACAGTACATTCATACACATAGGAAATAATAAATAGGGATGCAGAGATGGCCTAGCGGTTAAGAGCACCAACTGCTCTTGCAGAGGACCCGGGCTAGATCCCCAGCACCCACATGGCAGCTGAGAACCGTCTGTAACTCCAATTCCAGGAGAACTCCAGTTCCAGGGGAATCTGACACCCTCTTCTGACCTCCCCAGCATTGCACAACACGGGTGCACAGTCCTACATGCAGACAGTACATTCATACAAATAATTAATTAATTAATTAATTTAAAAAAGAAATAATAAATAAAAAAAAAGAGTTCATTCCTGACCATGGGAAGGGAAAATCTCAGTGTGGAACACCAGGGCAGAACTGATGGTGGTTTGGGCTTGCCAAAGAGAAGCCTTCAAACATGACATCTTTCAGCCTAATAAAGAAAAAAAATCATAAAAAAGAGATCCACTAATGGAACTTCAGCCAGTGTCCAGTCTATAAAGAGGAAAGTCTGCTCATGCTTCAAAAAGAGATGCCTGGTCTAGCAATACCTGACTTTGTCCTTGAGTGGATGGAACTAGTAAAGGAAAAGCCAAAAGGAGCCGGAGGCTACCCCACCATAAAACAAACAAACAAAACAAAACAAAACAAAAAACCTGAGTGACCCTTGAGGACCAGATTCTCAACTGACCTTGAGAAAATAAAAACCTTGGTTAATCTGGGCTAACTGTGTGGCCTTAAACATCCAAAAGAAAAGTATAACCAGAAATATATAAATAGTAAGTCCTGAGAAATTGTACTTCAGATATAAAACTTGAGATCTTAGTAAAAAAAAAAAAAAAACACAGCTGTTTTGCCTGTCTTACTGGCAAGTGCAGCTACCCTGTGGCTGCTACTGCTCTTGCCATCCTTCAGAGACACGAGACACAGCTTTTCAACCTTCCAATTTGGACTGAAGTCTTGTGTGTCTCCAAGAATCCTCCAAACCTTCAGTGCCAGATGGGGACTGCTGAGACATCCAACTTGTGGACTGAGCTACTACTGGGGTTTCAGCCTCTTCAGAATATAGACTGCCATTGTTGGACTACCCAGGCTGTATCAGGGAGACCATACAGGAAGATCAAGACAGGACGTGGTACTTACTGGACCTCATTTGGTGACCATCGGAAGGGAAGATCCCAGTGTGGAGCACAAGGGCAGAACTGATGGTGGTTTGGGATTGCCAAGGAGGAGCCTTTAAACATGATATCTTTCAGCCTAATAAAGAAAAAAATCATAAAAAAATAAAATAAAAATAAATTTGCTATGCTAAAAAAAAAAGAGTTCATTCCTTGCCCCATGTTTAGCTTTGTTCTCTGCTCCCTGTGCCTGCTTGGACATGTGGGCACTCAGCTTTCTGCTCTGGCTGCCCCTGCCATGCCTCACCCACCATGAGGGACTCTCAGCCCTCTAGGACTATAAACCCAATAATCCCTTCGTTCCTAAGTTCCTTTGATCATGGGACTTTATCATAGCAGCAGAAAAGTAACTAATACACTCTTCCTGCTTTTGTAACCACACTCAAGTGGGTTCATTATGTACCCATATTTTAGTTGGCCTCCAGTTCAGATTACTTTTCTTGTTACTGTGACAAAATACCTGTCAAAAGCAACTTAAAGAAGGCAGGGCTTTTTCTGGATCACAGTTTGAGGTGTTTCAGCAACCGGTATGTGAGGCCACCATCATGTTGTATCCGCAGTCAGGAAGCAGGGAGAGGTAAATGCTGCTGCTCAGCTCCCTTCCTGCTTTTTATTCAGTGCGGAAACCCAGCTTATGGGACGGTGCTGCCCACATTCAGGGTGAGTCTTCCCTCCTCAGTTAAACCTCTGTGGAAACATCCTCACAGAGACACCCAGAGGGGTGTCACCTAGGTGATTCTAAATCCTGTCAAGTTGGCAGTCAGGATTAATCATCCTGAGTTCTGTGCCACATAGATAGAAGCAGGAAATAAAATCATCTGAAGTGATTTCGTTCGGGAAATGGGCTAACAGGTGAGGGAAGGGGTCAGCTGACTGGATATGAGGAGCAGTAGGAAGTACCTACCACTCCCCGGCTAGAGGGGAAGAAGAAATAAGAAGTGCTGATGGGAATGCGGGGTCACCCAGTGGAAAGGGGCACCACAGTGGGTGCATCTGGGGAAGGGCTGAACCTGGAAAGCGAGGTGCTGCAGAGCCCATGAGGGAGGTTTCCCAATCAGAAACAGTCTTTTTCCTTTTGTCTAACCCGCCCTCACTCCCCTGACAGGGGAAGCTAGGAATGAAGGAGTCAATCTCGTCTTTTAAGAATCTGAAGGTGAGAAGGCTCAGGGTTCAACCCAGACCTAAGGGAAAGCGAAGAGATCATATTTGGTGCAGGATGCGGGATGTGGAAAATGAGGGGGAGTCAGAAGGGTTTGGGGGAGCAAAGTAGGTGAGGAAGGGCCTTGTGCATGTGGAGCCCACAGGACAGCCTCAGGTGCCATTCCTCAAGTGGCATCCACCTGTTTTTTTTGTTGAGTAGTAGTAGTTGTTGTTGTTGTTTGAGATAGTGTCTCTCACTGGCCTGGAGCAGGCTTGGCAAGTAAATCAGGCTGATCAGAGAGCCTCAGGAATCTCCCTGTCTCTGCCACGGCCCCCTCCCCAGTGCTGGGATTATATATATGCCTGTTTATCACCACACTTAATGACTCTTCTCCCTCCTCCTCTTCCTCCTCCTCTTCTTCCTCCTCTTCTTCTTTTCTTCTTTCTCACTTGACTTTTAAAATGACAGTACTAGGAATCAAACTCAGGTCAAGACAACTACTTTACCAACTGGGCTCTCTCTCCAGCTCCATGAAATACCCTGAAAGAAAACCAGAAAGTGTGGACATTATCCAAAACGTGACAGCCACTGACTAGTGTTAGCTAAACTAGGAGGTGCAGGGAGCTAAACTAGGAGGTGCAGGGAGCTGTTTTTCAGGAAGCTCCTTTAGGCTTCAGGACTACCGGTCTGGGGAGAAAAGGATGGAGATGGGAGGTGTGCACTGAGTAAGGGGAGCACTGCAATTGTGTCCTCCAGGAAGGACGGCGGGGCAAGCAGGAGACAGGGATATATAAAGGAGCATTTGAAAGTGTAAATGGTTGGATGATTGGTTAAGAAGGGGGGTGGGTCGGGAGCATTAAGGGAGACGCCCACAGCTGTTCTAGACTGAAGAACACTTGTGGGAAACAGGAGGGGATTGCATGAGAGATGCTTGAGAGATTCCCAATGACAAGGGAGAGGTAAGACTGACTGGTCCAGCCATGCCTGTGTTTGTCTAGGTCTCTGTGAGGACGCCTTCCAGAAACCAGCCAAAGCATGGCTTCTTCCTAAAGGGCCCTGTTCCTTTTCTGTTCCACTCCATTCCAGTCTCTGCCCAACCTCAGCCTCTACCAAGACCCTGGCTCTCAAGGAAGCAGCAGCCATGGCAGGGGGGCAGCTGGTCATGTTGACTCTACAGTGGGGAAGCAGAGTGTAAATAGAACAGGAAGTGGGCGGGGCTATAAGACCTCAAGGCTACCCCCGCCCCTCCCCCAACCATGACTCACTTTCCTCCATTGATTGTCTACTTCCTAAAGGTTTCATAACCTTCCCAAATGCTGCTATGAGCTGGGGACCAGGTATTTACTCATGAGCCTATGGGGGACCGTCCTGCTCTGAATTATACTCATGGTCAGGAAAAGTCACATTTAAGCCTGATAGCTCAATTTTTGAGCTGTGTGAACTGAGATGCTGAGCAGCCCTGAAAACACCCTTTTCTTATTTGCCTCTCGGCTAGGTCCTCAGTGTGTGCCTCTAATCTATGTAAGTCAAAAATCACATCCCCTCTTAGTCTATTTTCTTTTGCTATGAGAAAGTACTCAGGGTTCTGGAGGCTGGAATGCATGAAAGCATGGTGCTGGTAACCCTTTAGCATCTGGTAAGGCCTGGACTGTGTCATAGCGTGGCGGAGGGTATCATGACAAGATATGGGTACTCTGCTAGCTGAATCTCTCCCTTTTTCTATTACTAAGCCACTATGCCCCCTTTCTTAACCAATCATTCAGCCATTCACACTTTCAACCGTCAACTTAACAGGACTAATAAGTGCCCAGGGCTTAGTGAAGCACATCTCTGGGTGTGTCTGTGAGTGCTTCCGGAGAGGATTTAACTAGAAAGCAAAAACCCATTGAATGTGGATGGTACCATCTCATGGGACGGGGTCCTGGACTGACTGAATAAAAAGGCAAAACGAATTCTGCTGTAAATCCATCTGGGCCTGGGCTTCTTTTTTTTAGTTGGGAGGTTTTACAGTTTCAATTTCCTTATATGTTATGGGTCTGTTTAAGCTGTTGATCTCTTCTTGGTTAAGCTTTGGTGGTTTCCATTATTTCAGCTATTCATCCATTTCTCTTAGGTTTTCAAATTTGGTAGAATATGGGTTTTTAAAGTTTCCTTGTATAATTGTCTGGATCTTTTCATTCTCTGTTGTGATGTTTCCCTTTTCATTTCTAATTCTGTTGATTTGGAGTTGCTTTGTCTTTCTATTGGTTAACTGGGCTAGAGGTCTATCTATCTTGTTTATCCTTTCAAAGAACCAGCTCTTGGATTTATTGACTCTTTCCTCCCATGAGTTGATTTAGTCAGGTATCTAAGCACAGTGAGAGGGAATAGATAGCTGCCACTGATTCTCTCAGAGGGGTTCATCTTCCTGACTTCATCAAATCTCCCTCAGCCCCCAAACAAAGGTCCACCTTCAAATACATAGGTATAGGAATTTGAGGATTACACTCACAGCTCATCAGCTTTTCAGAGACAGATTCATAGACTCCCAGTGGGCCAGGACTCACCCAGAATTGCTCTCCCACAGGCAGAGGGGAGAGGCACTCACTCCATCATGGGTAGGAACAAGAAGGAACTGGAACGAGAGTCTCCTCTCTGACCCTCAGTTTTCTCAGATTTCCACTCAGACCGGATGCCCTAATTGCTACCTGTCTTTTCTTAGTCTGAAGTGATTTTGCTCTGGAAGTAACGAGTGCAGGAAAACCACTGTTGACTTGGTATATGAACTGCTTGTCCCAGTGCTATGACCAAACACCTGAGGAGAAGCAACTAAAGGGAGGAAATGCTTATTTTAGTTTACAGTTCAAGGGGCATGGCCCATCATGGCAGGAAAGGCAAGGCAGCAAGAAAGGGAGGCAGCTGGTCACACTGCATCTGCATTTGGAAGCAGAGCATGAACAGGAAGTAGGGTGGGGCTATAGAAGCTCCAGGCCTCCCCTGGTGACTCACTTCCTCCATCGAAGTTCTACCTCCTACTGGTTCCACAATTTCCCCAAACAGTGCTACCAGCTAGAGAGGCCAGCGTTATGGGGGAGATTTCACATGCAAATCACAATTCTTGGCAAGCCAAGTTTTGTTTTGAACAATGGGTTATTTGCTAATAGTTGTGGACATGTGACTGTTCTAGGGCTGGGAGCTCCGGTTCCTTCCTTGGACATGCCTGGAGTAATTGTGGTTTGTTCTCTGGGTATCTCTGTCTTCACCTCGTCATATCCTCCCTGGGACTCCCTCCTCTTCTGAAGAGGGTGGGTGCCAGACAAGCCAGATTAGGGGCTTGCACCAGTGCAACTTTAACACATATCTGCAGTGAACAACTCTGCTTCTGAACAAGGTCGCAATGTAAATTACTTCAACATTGTATGTGAGGCATACAGTTCAACACAGATAAGACATGAGGGAGGGTCTTTGGGAAAGCCTTTCCTCTCAGATTAGTCCACATTGCTGTACCACTTCCTTCCAGAGCTCGATCTTGTGCTGTGAAGATCTGATGCTGAGAGCTGGGGCAGCCATCTTGACCTCCTGAGGTACATGCCTGTCACTGGGATTGTCAGTAGGAGATGAGAAAGTCACACTGCTGAGCCACTGCCTCTACCCTGGAGCTTCCTCTCCCTATGCTTTTTTTATGAAATGGAATAAATGTGCAGAAGCCACGCATCACGGGGGTTCGCTTGCTGTGTTAGCCCATCTGGTGCTGCTATAACAAAATAACTGAGACGGAGCGATTTATGAAGAACATGAATTTATTTCTTACAGTTCTGAAGACTTAGAAGTTTTCCTTAGAAGGCTCTAGCAAGGTCTCCCTCTGTTGATGATGCCTTGTCCATGCCTCCCTTGGAGGGGAGGAAAGCTATGCTCTAGAGAAAGGGACAGAATGGGTTAGAAGGGATCAATGACCTCCTAATTTCATTCATCTTCCGGGCCCACACCTTTTAATACTATAACATTAGGGATTGTTCTAGATTTGTTTCTGTTGCTGTAATAAAATACCCTGACAGGAACCTAGGGGAGAAAGGTTTATTTGGCTCACAATTCCAGACTACAGTCCATCGCTGGGGGGAAGTCACAGTGGCAGGAGCTTGAAGTTAATCACATGGCATCCATAGTAAAGAACAGAGATAATGGATCAATAAGTGTTCAGCACTTAGCTAGATTTCTCCATTCATGTCTCTCAGGAGCCCCTGCTTATGGATGGTGCCATTCACAGTGGGCTGAGTTTTCCCATGTCAGTTAACTTAATCAAGACGCTCACTCACAGACCAACCTAATGCAGACAATCTTTCTCCCCGGTGATTCTTGACTGTGGCAAGTTGACAATTAAAACTCCCCATCATGGGAATAAAGTTGCAACATGAATTTCTGAGGGAATACCTTCATTCAAGCCACAGCTTTTCCTTCGAGCCAAAAACATCTTAACTCACCTAGAGACCCCAGATTTCCTTGCTCATCCTAGGAACATGTAAGAACTTTAGTAAAGAAGATCCACAGATGTCTCGTTGGGAGGCTTCTAATTTGCCCCTTTTCTCCGAGGGAATGGGGACGTTAAGGCCTGACGGGAGCAGGGCCTGCTTCAGTGCCCTGCCCCAGCTTCCAGACACCGCCATGGCCCACACAGACCTCTCATGTTCCTAACGTTCTCCCAAAGTTCAGAGACTTCTCTGACTTTCTGAACTCTCACACAACTCTGTCTGTGGGGGAAGCAGAGCCTGTGGGGAGGGCTTCTACTGGGCTGTCACTCACAGGGAAATGAGTGGTGGGACAAGAGATTAGAGGGATTCCTAGGGGAGCTTGCTGGAGCTTGCTCTGCTGCAGAGCCGTGTTCGCCTCAGGGACGCACATTTATTCTAATCACATGCTGTATGCAGGGCTTGCTCCTCTGAATTATACACCTCCGAAGGGCCTTTCATCTCGCCGAGGGTTTGAGGCTGGCCGCCTGTGCTAGGCTCTCATTCAACCTCCAGGGTAATTGAAGTGAGAGGTGGGAAGGAGGCAAGTGGACACACCAGACTTTTCTTTTCCTAGACTCTGCTTTCCTGCCAGGCCCGTGTAGCATGCAGCATGGCTGACCGAGAGCCATGCAGAACTCTGGCCACCCCTCGCCTCCATCAGTCTGTGAATGCAGAATGGACCCATATGTTTGTGTATTTGGCCACCTTCCAGAAGTGCAGAGAAATCCAGTTTAATCAGCCTAATTGAATTAAGATTTGTGGAGTCCAAAGATCCAGGGACCCTAGAGTGCTGGGTGGATGGCACCTTGGGCATCTTCTGGTTGAGGATGCTCATTTCCTGAGAGTTGACAGCAAGGGCTCAGGAGAGTTTCAAGAAGCCTCTGTGATTTGCCACCACTGGAGGCAACAAATATGTTTCAGCTCTGTGATGTGCAGCTTCTGACAGGGACCTGGGTCCCTGATTCCTGGTTCGCACCCTGTGTAATCAATCAGCTCCCCTTTGGCATGAACAAGACCTAATGAGTGGCCTGCTTCTGGAACCTGGTGAAGGTGGTGACAGAAACCTTGTGCTCCAATCTTGCCGGCATACTCTTCCTTACTCTCCTAAATATGTCCTGATGAAATGAGCTTGAGAGGTCTTTGTGACAATAAGCTGTGAAGCTCTACCAGCTATGCCCAGCAAGGAGCTATTACTATCAGTCCAACAGCTTGTGAGAACCAAGACCCACCATGACCCCAGAGGGAGCATGGCAGCACAGCCTTTCCTGGCTGAGCCTTCTAATGAGACTCTGGTGCTGGCTGCCATCTTGATTACAAGTCAATGCCCTGGACAGAGAACCTATTTGTAGCCAGGGATGGTGGGGCAGTCATAATCCCAGCACTTGGGAGGCAGAGGCAGGCAGATCTCTATGAGTTCAAGGCCAGCCTGGTCTATATAGTGAGCTCAGGTCAGCTGGGGCTAGAAGGAGACCCTATTGCAAATTTTTTTATTTTTTATTTTTATTTTATTTTTTATGTGTGGTCTGCCTGCATGTACATAAGTATACCCATGTTGGGCAGTGCCCACAGAAGTCAGGAGAGGGCGTTGGATCCCCTGTAACTGGAGTTACTGGTATTTGTTAGCCTTCACATGGGTCTTCTGCAAGAGCATCCAGTGCTCTTAACTGCTCAGCCATCTCTCCACCTCCATAAATGTGTTCTTTTAAGCTACTGAATTTTGTCCTGGTGTACCACAAAATAAGCCCCTTGTTCCAGGATAATCTTTAGGAATGAAAAGGCAGCATTAGGAATGAAAAGAAATGGTTAGTGTGGACTTACAGAAGTCTATCATTTGTGTGTGTGTGTGTGTGTGTGTGTGTGTGTGTGTGTGTGTGTCTGTGTGTACATGGAGGTCAGAGGTTCACACTGGGCATCTTCCTCAATCACTTCCCCTTATTATTTAAAAATGATTTCTTTATTTTTATTTTATGCGTATTTGGCCTCCATGTATGTAGGTGGTCATGTGCATGCAATGTCTATAGAGGCCAGATAGGGTGTTGGATCCCCTGGAACTGGAGCTGGGGTAGCTGTTAGCCAGCAGTACCAGGTGTGGGTTCTCTCCAAGAGCAGCCGGTATACTTTACTACTGAGCCGTCTCTCCACGGCTTCCACATTTTTTGAGGCAGGGTCTTTCACTGAATCTGGAGCCCACTGATTGGGCTAGACTGGCTGACCAGCAAGCCCCAGCAGCATCGTGTCCTCACTCACAGTGCTGGGCTACAGGCAGGTGCCATCTCACCTGGCTATTTAAATCAGTGCTGGGGATCCGAACTAGTCCTTGTGCTTGCATAGAAATTACTTCATCCAGTGAGCCATCTCCCCAGCCCCTCAGAGCTTGCATTCTATAAGCTAAGCTGCAACATATGAACAATGACCAGCATTTTTTGACCATTGCCTTTGTTCCAGGTATCACACAAAACTCTTTGCCTATACTACTTTCTTTAATTTTCTCAATCTTTGAAATAACCCTGTGAGACCTCTTAGTGACTTCATCTCTTACAGAGAAAAAAGGTTCAGAGAAGTGAAAATCTTGCCTAACTAGTAAGAGGTAGCCCTGGGATTTGAACCCAGGAAGTATAACTAAAAGGTAATCAAGATAGCATTCATTCATGTTGAAAACGTTTGGATGTTCCCTGTGTGTTGGCTGTAGTTTGTTACTGTAAGAGAGGCCCACACTGACTCCATTTTGAGTATAGCCACCATTTTAAGCCATTACTGGAACCTGCCCAAATCAGGGAAAAGGTCAATTGCTCAAAGACAGTTGCTCAAGGCCTCAGGAACAGCTAACTTAAACTTGTTGAAGATAACTGTTGGTATGTGAGGGCAGATGGACTGACCCAACATTTCCTCATTCCAGTGGCAGGATTGTGTCTAAAGATAACTGTTGGTATGTGGGGTGCTGTTGGGCTGACCTAACCATGAGCCATATGCCTGTTATTATCCAATAAGGCTAGAAGTTACCCAAACCCCACTAAAATTCCCCTAGACCCTGTATAAAAGGCCCACAAGCCAAGTTATCGGGGTCAGAGCCTTTTCCCTCCCACCCCAACATGCTGGTTTACTTTATTTCCCCCCAAAGTAAAGTCTTGGTTTTCCATCCTCTGGTGTGTCTGGTGTGAATTCTGGAACCCTAACATCTTGGAGGTCCCACCAAGATCCCCCAAAGACCACCAGAGGGACTGAGACTTTCGGCCGGCTGTGTCTTTTGGGTAAGAGTGAGCTCAATTCTTTTTCAATTCTTTTTTTCTTTTTACTTTGGTTTTGGTTATTTTGGTTAAACTTGAGTTTCTGGTTTGGGGCGCTCGGATAGGAGAAACTGGACACAGGACTGCTCCTTGATCGTGGAGATGGGGGACGCCCCAGCTCTTTGCTGGTAGAGTGCGAACAGGGGGTTCACCTCAGGCTTTAGAGTGAGAATAGTGGGTTTGCCTCAGCGACTTGGAATTTGGGAGAGGGGTCCGGATTTCTGGCTCCGGGGCTGATAGGGGGTCAGCTCCGTGCACGCAGCGTTTCCTCTCTTCGTGTCTGCATAGTCTTTGTTGTTGGGCCCTTATTCTGTGTGCTGTTTTCACCTTGGTTCTCTGAGATTGCTTTCATTCTCATTCTCTGGGATCTCAGGATGGGAAATTCTAAATCTACCTTGATTTAAAGGAGGTATCTATGTCTTGTGTTTATGGTAACCATGTGCCTAAGATTCATGTAGCTGGCTATGCGTCTAAGTTTGTGTGTGTGTGTGTGTGTGTATTTGTAATTCAGTTATTGTATTTGTCTTATGTTGGTTCTGTCAAAGAAGGTGGCCACTTCAAGTTTCAATCCTTTATGTGCACAGAATGATTTCATTTTGGCATGCCAGATTAGATATACATGTGCAAACTTTAAAAATTGGTATTTAAAAATGCATTTAAAGTCCTAAAATTTGGATACTATAGACATCTCTAAATTTATTGTCTCTGAGTCTATCAAATGCTTCATAACAGGTGGTAATTGTTTATAGGAATCAGTCTCAGAGTTGACTGTTTAAAGATCCCATTTTTTGTGTGTTTACTTTCAAAAAGTTAACTTGCTTGCTTTGGAATTATCTATTTTTTTGAGACCTTTGTGGACCAGATTTAGGACTGGAAATGGATTCTTGGACTGGATTTTGTTTTGGGTGGGGCAGTATTTTTGCCCCTTGGGACCAGGTGTGGTGGCACACATCTTTAATCCCAGTCCTTGGGAGGCAGAGGCAGGTAGTTCTTTGTGAGCTCAAGGTCAGCCTGGTCTACAGAGCAAGTTCCAGGCCAGCTGAGACCAAAGGGAGACCCTGTCTCAAAAAGACCAAAAGACCAAAAAAAAAAAAAAAGAGAGAGAGAAAGCATGTGTGTGAGCATTGGTAATTCCCACATGCATGGAAATTACACATGTGTATGTAACTATTGGTAATTTTCCACCTGAAGTAAATAACATGGGGTTAGAGAAAAATAAATACCAGGTAGCGGTCTCCATTGAAATAGTTCTTGGCATTGGGCAGGTCCTCCAGGGACTCACAGCTCCTGGCCACAGGGGTGTGTACCATACACACAGCTCTGGCTAGATAGTGGGACACCCTGGTGCTTAAGGTCCCTGCCTTACTCCCAGTCCCATCTGGTCAGTGGGCTGGGCCTTAGGTGTGAGTGAGAGTTGTTTTTGAGTAAAAGGATGCATCAAGCATATTGGAGCCAGTAAGAGGGATGTGGGCAAGATGAATGTGCATGTTTGAGGTGGCTGGGGCTTACCATCCCTGCACTGGGAGGAGGTGTCTAGATGTTTTCTAGGAAGAGAAGGTGTGGAAAGGCTGAATGAGGGTTTGGAATTGTGCTATTTTCACTGATGGAAGAAGGGAGAAGTCGATTCTGAGTCTCTGATGAGGAAAAAGGCAGGTTTATAGGGATCTTTGTGATGCATTGGCCAGGGCTGGAGGTTTGCCGGAGGAAACTCACTCACTGAATCATAGCTGGGTCCACCTGCACTTGCTCCAGACTCAAGTCACGCATGTCCTCTCTGGTAGATGACTGAAACACAGAGATCTCTGTGAGGCTGGAGCTAGGCAGTGCAGTGACACAGCTACAAGCTGAGTAGACCAGGCGCTGCCAGCAGAGAGCTGGATTCTCCCAGAGGCTCACCAGAACCAGCGCTGCCCAAAACCCAGTTTTAGACTTCTGATGAATGTTTGATATCAAGTTGATTCACAAAGTAAGCTGTCATGTGAGCTAAAATTGTTAAACATTCCCTTTTCTTAATAATGCACTCTGCAAAGTTTCACTCTTTTTCCATTGAGTTTGAGTTAGGAGCTGTTACCTTGTAGCAGATCAGTATTAACATCTAGTTGGTTACAGAGGCTGACCATGGGGCTCTCCATGTGGATGCTGGTCACACTGACTGATGGAAATGGTATTTTTTTGTGGCATTGAGGTGCAACCTCAGTGACATATAAAAACTGAATTGAATTTTAAGCTAATGTGAGATCCTGATGGAGAATGTTTTAATAAATAAATGCCTTGAAAGTATTTAAAATATTCTTCCATATTCCAAAATGTAAAATGTAACATGACAGATTTTATGTGTCTGACATCGTGTCGGGGAAGGAAGGGCAGACTTTAGGCTCTTCACAATCTGCTGTTGGAGGCCTGACAGGGCTACCTGAATCCTCATAGACATAATCTTTGGCCCAGAAGGAAAGTTTAAAAAGTTGGTGTGTGAAGCTGTTTGTCATTGACCATTTGCATTCCTGCCATAAAGCAAGCAGCATGGTTGCCTGAGTGGATATAGAGGGTGTTTAGTCCTGGGATGTTTGAAACTAAGAGATCAATTTTTATTGAGCGTTTCTGTGATTTTTCAAGCTATTGTATTTGAGATAACTGTCCCATCTTGTTACACAGGAAATAAATGTTAATTACTTAGTAAATATGCACAATTAAGGGTTAATTTGTTGATGAATGTTATGTCTCATGGTATTAAAAAGGGACATAAAAAGCAGAAAATGTTAAAAGGTATTTTTAGTAAGGATTTATGTAAAGATGATGAAAAGTCTATGCAAATGATAAAAGTCTGAGGAGGTTTGTTGTGACAGGTAAAAAGGACACTATATAAATAAGCTTAAATTTGTAAGGTTCAGTCAACTAGTTTAAAAATCAAAATGTATATCTAGTCAAGGTTTGTTTGTTTAAGAGTGTTCAGTTTTTGTCCAAGCTTTATATGCATATCACATGGCACCTCAAGGTTTAGTAAAGATGATAAAATACCTGTATTAAGTTAAATTGGTATAAATACTCAAGCTGGTTTACTAGTGGCCTGAATAGGATTGTGAATATACAGAGTTGTTAATTTTCAGTCCTCTCCTAGCTTGAACCTGACTCCCTGTTACAGGATTAGATTAAATGGGCACAGGTAAATGGTGGGTTACCTATGGCTACTGAAAAATGTACTTTATGTTTCTTTCAAGAGTTGCTTTTTGATATTTCCTAACCATAATTTGGCTCAAAAAGCTAGATTCTATCTTCCTGAACCAACTGCATGCAGTCCAAAAGAAGACAGTTTGGATGGACTTGGTAATCCTTATCAGTTTATTTCCTGTCTTCTGGTATGTGTTACAACTCCTGTCTTTCTGAGAAAACTATAAACCAGGATAAAAGATCTGAAAAAGAAAGGGATTGTTCCTGTTTGTAGTAACTGTAGTGAACAGTTTCACATTTAAAATAAGCCTGAAATTGTTTAATTCGATCTTGCAGGTTATGCCTGCTTAAGGTATGGTGTTCAGTCCCTTCTCCAGTCAGTATTTTTTTTTTTTTTTTTTTTTTTTTTTTTTTTTATTTTTTCTATTTATTTCCGTACGTGTATGAATGTATTGTTTTAAGGGATTCTACAATATAATAGCACAGTTGTTTTCAGATAACATTGATGTTACTCAGTTTGCCGTACAATTAGGTAATTGGTACATTTTTTTGAAGTGAGCCAAATTATTAAGCATAAGCAATGAATGTAAGTAACATTCATGTAAAACCAATTTGCAAATATCTAATTCCAAATTTTGAACAACCCAAGGTCCCCATAGTCCAGTTGGAGATGATCGTATGCATAGGCATGTTGATCAATTAAGAGTCCAGTCTATATTGCTGTAGTCTCATGATTCACCCCTATCTCTCCACAGCCCTTACATTCTACCACGCCTCCTCTTCCACAATTTGTTCCCTAGGCTTTGGGAAAGGGGCACAAGTGGGTGAGGAGCAAAACAGTCTACTTTTTTTGGAGATGTCATTTTGGACTCTAGTCTGTTCAGGGGTTGACAGCTTATCCAGTGATACCTTTTTAATCCTACTAACAAAGAACAATCAATTGGATGTACAGGCATTTAAGCAGTACTAATTATTATGGCAAGCTAAGCTGTGAGCATAGACACAGATGCTTGGATGGTATGCTAATCCACGAACTGTGGTTTCTCTATAAAGGGTGACAAGTTCTTATTGTGGCTTATAACATCTCTAACCACTAGAGGACATAAGCTTGTGGCATCTGCTGTGAGTTATTCCTACAAGGAGAGAGCTAATAGCCAATTAGATTTGGCATATATATATAGACACATGGATGCCACTGTTGCACAGTATCTCCAGGCAGTTGAGGTGTAGCTGATACTGACAAGGGAGCTTGCTTGTCTCAGGAGACCAATATTTTGCTGTATTGCTTTAGTGGCCTTTGGTAATGCTCTCTGGCATTTCAGAGGCCAGTTGTACATTAGCAAGTGACATCTCATAACATTTTTTCATGCTCACACCAGGTCTTCAACAACAGGGACTTACTGCCTTTCTCCTTGCATGTATCCCACTTATAGGCAAAAGGCCTTTATAATTTGGGGGGGGTTGAATCCCCTAGTCTCTAGTCAGTATTATACAAGGCTGCTTGAACTTTTATCCAAGCCTTATCTAGAATATTATACAGTAATTAAAGGTGTTAGCCTGGTGTAACTTAGCCTTTCTGGGTGGATAACTACCATACTTAAATGCCCATACCAATTCGGCTGAGGGACCTAAGGAATGATTTTTTTCCTTGCCCTCTGAGGTCAATCAGTCCCAGGAACTATGTCTGGGGGCATCTTTTGAAATGTCCTGCAATTTTGAGTCACCAGTCCTCCTAGGCAGGGAGGTCTTGGAGACCCACTAATGGGACTGTAGCCAGTGTCCAGTCTGTAAAGAGGAAAATCTTCAAAAGGAAAGCCTGGTCTAGCAAGACCTGACTTTGTCCTCATGTGGATGGAACTGGTGATTGAAAAACCGAGAGGAGCCAGAGGCCTCTCCCCACCCAAAGGCCCGAGTGGCCCCTGAAGACCAGATCCTCAACTGACATTGAGAAAACAAAAAATGGTTAATGTGGGCTAACTGTATGGACTTAGACACCCAAGAGGAAGAGTATAACCAAGAGATAAGTAATCATATTTCCTTTAAAGTCTGAAAGACTGTACTTCCAAACACTAGATTTTAAGTCATTTAAAGTCACATGAGATCTGTTGTTACCAAATAAAGTTTCCTCTTTCTCTTTAAGCAACCACCTAAAGGAAAATCATACCATGACTATTGAAACTTGCTGGAAAGCAGATCCTGAGTCTAGACACCATAGCCAAATGAACAAAAGGAGAAGCTCAGTGGATGCTTCGGAACCCCTCATTGAGAAATTCTAAAGGACTTTTAAGTTGGACATTTAACTCACCCTGTTTTTCCTGGTTCCCTGCCTTAAAAAATGTACCTAGCTGCTCTCACCTTCACAGGTACTGGCTAAGGATTTTGTTCTCTATACTTTTGGGGTCTTTCAGATAGAGCCACTGAGCAGGAGTACCCCAGTTGCCACCTCCTACGCCCCTTTTCAGCATGGAAGAAGTCAGAGCGGACAGCGCCCCAATTCCATCTTGGCAATTGGGGTAACCTCCTCAGAGGGTAATGTGATAAAAGTAGGAGCTAAAAATTGGCTAGGCAGTTTAGGGTCAAGACCCCACAGAGAGCCAGTTTATTTCTCAGCTGAGAGCTGAAGACTTCCTGGATCTGCCAGTAAACTTATCCTTCTGGTTTCTCTGACTTGTGGACCATGCATCCTTAACTCACTTGTCAGATTTATTAACCAGTAGGTAAAATCCATTAAAATCATGGTACTCAGGACCAGGTATGGCCCCATATATGGCCCCCCTGAGGAAGAAGACAATGGAGTCTAAGATTAGCCTCCCGGTATACAACTCGAGGGGGGAATGTAAGAGAGGCCCACACTGACTCCATTTTGAGTATAGCCACCATTTTAAGCAATTACTGGAACCTGCCCAATTCAGGGAAAAGGTCGATTGCTCAAAGACAGTTGCTCAAGGCCTCAAGAACAGCTAACTTAAACTTGTTAATGATAACTGTTGGTCTGGAGAGATGTCCTAGCGGTTAAGAGCGCCGACCGCTCTTACAGAGGACCCGGGTTCGATCCCCAGCACCCACATGGCGGCCAAGAACCGTCTGAAACTCCAATTCCAGGAGAACTCCAGTTCCAGGGGAATCCGAGACCCTCTTCTGACCTCTGCGGCATTGCACGACACGGGTGCACAGACTTGCATGCAGACAGTACATTCATACACATACAGAAATAAATAAAAATTAATAAAAAAAAAAGATAACTGTTGGTATGTGAGGGCAGATTGACTGACCCAACATTTCCTCATTCCAGTGGCAGGATTGTGTCTAAAGATAACTGTTGTATGTGGGGTGCTGTTGGACTGACCTAACCATGAGCTGTAAGCCTGTTATTATCCAATAAAGCTAGAAGTTACCCAAACCCTTGCTAAACTTCCCCTAGACCTCGTATAAAAAGGCCTGTGAGCCAACTTATCAGGGTCAGAGCCTTTTCCCTCCCACCCCAGCATGCTGGTTTACTTTTTTCCCCCTGAAATAAAGTCTTGGTTTTCCATTCTTCGGTGTGTCTGGTGTGGATTCTCGAACCCTAACATTACTAGGCATAGAAAGACATGTTCCTGAAGGATCAAGTAGCTCTGCCTCTCCCCAGTGATGACCTTGAACAAGTGACTTAACATTGGCTGTGGTAATGGTTTTCTGTTGCTATTAATAAAATAGCTAGTACCAAAAGCAATATAGAAGAGGAAAGGATTTATGTTGGTTTATGGTTCCAGGGGACATAGAGTCCATCATGGCAGGGAAGGCATGGCACTAGACATAAAACATGTTATTAGTTACGTTTCGTGTGCTAAAACACCACGACCAAGGCCATTTACAGAAGGAAGAGTTTGTTGAGCTCATGGTTCCAGAGTCTATCATGGTGGGGAGGTAGCAGCAGAGGTGGCCAGAGAAGAAGGCTGAGAATTCATGTCTTCAAGCATAGACAGGAAGCAGAGAGTGAAATTAGAATCCGGAAAGGCTAAGAATTCTCAAACTCCATGCCCTGTGAAGTCCTTCTTCCATCAAGCCCACACCTCCCAAAGGTTCCATGGCCTGCTCCAAAGAGCACACCAACTGACCAAATGTTCAAATACTTGGAGCCTGTGGGTACATTCTCATTCAAACTATCATAGAAGGCATGGTGGAAGGACCAGGAAACTGGCTGATCAATTTTCACAGGAAGTAGAGGCAGAAAACAGGAAGAAGCATGGCCAGGCTATAAACACTATAAAGCCTACACCCAGTGAGGTCATGATTTTAAGGTTCTGTGACCTTCCCAAACAGCCCCACCAACTGGAAGAACAAGTGTTCAAATCCATCCTCCTAGGCGAGCACATCTCATCCAAACCACCACAGCTGTCTCATCTGTAAAGGGGGTAATGGAGACCACACAGGGTGTAACAAGATGAAACATGTTATTATTTACAAAACACACATTCTTTTTTTTGATTATTTATTTATGTGTATGAATGTACTGTCTGCATGCAGGTTTGTGCACCGGTGTCGTGCAATGCCAAGGAGGTCAGAAGAGGGTGTCGAATTCCCCTGGTACTGGAGTTCTCCTGGAATTGGGGCTACAGACGGTTCTCAGCCGCCATGTGGGTGCTGGGGATCGAACCCGGGTTCTCTGCAAGAGCAGTTGGTGCTCTTAACCACTAGGCCATCTCTCCAGCCCCACAAAACACACATTCTATGGTTCAGATATGGCTTGAGTGTGTCCCCCAGAGTTTCATATGTTAGACATGTGGTCCCTTGCATGTGGCTGCATTGGGGTGGTACAAACTTGTTTGAGGTTCTAGCAGGAGATCTACCAAAAACTGGTCTTCCTTTATTGGGGAAGTTCATCTTCTTTGCCGAACTTACAGATTCAGGAGAGACATGCAAGATGCGGTGAAGCCAAAAGGGAACACGGGTTTAGCCAGCCAGCTGATCTGGTTCAACTCTGGTGATGGGTGCGGTACCCAGATTCCCCTAACATCCAGGGTAGTAGTTGTGTGACATTATTCCTGGGGGGACATGAGCACATCTCTACTCACACCTGATAGGAAAGTAACAACTGACCCAAGCAAGGATCCCACCCAAGTACAACTTGGTGACCTAATGAGTTTTATTGGGGTTATTTACAAGAGTATGGGTGAAGTTTACTTACAGGAGTAGAAATGATGCACAGACAGAGGCATGGCTGAAAGCCCATGCTAGCGCGGCCTGTGGAAAACGGGAAGGCTGCTGCTCACCCCACAAGTTGGAGGCATCTCAAGGGGTTGAATCTCAGTTGGTTTGAACCTCTTCAAGGCAGCTCAGCTGGTCTCTGCCTGGACCAGCTAGGGCCTCTAGTCTCTCCTGGGCGTGTCTCTCAGTACTCTGAGAGGGAGGGGCCTAGTGAGCCTGGTCAATTCCAGGGACTTCCTGAAGCTATTCACCTCTTTACGTCCTAAGCCTCACAAACTTCTCAACAGGTTGAATGTTTTACCTCCTCTCAAAACATCCTGTTGTTACACAATATTCATAGAAATGTTAGAAGATCCTTGTGGAAGATGTTGAGACCTTGCCACCTTCAGAAGGAATTCATTTTGGAGGGAGGAATTAGTTTGCTCAACTGAGGATGTGCTATTATAAAGCAAGACTGTATCACACCATTGGTTCCTTCCACAATCAGAACTTTTCCTTTCTACTTCTCAGCCATTCTGTGACCCAGCCAGGTTAGGAGCCGGGGCTGAGGGGGGAAGAGTTCCCTCATCAAAGGCTAAGCAGACACACACACACACACACACACACACACACACACACTCAATTTTGGACTTTCACCCTCTAACAGTGTCAACTAAATAAACCTCATTTCTCTATAAAACACCAGCATCAGATATTCTGTTATAGCCACACCACATGGACTCATTCAACACATCACAGTACCTGGTACATACTAAGCACTTTATGTTGGTTAAATGAAAGTGAGTGGTATGTCAGTAGGAGGTAATAGCCCTGTATGGAGATTTCAGGGACAATGTGTGCTCTAAGGATGCAATGCCCTTTGAAGGAAAAGGGTTCCAGGAGAAAATAACAATAAGGATGACAGGAAAGAACCAGACCTGATCTCAACAGACTGGACTGTGTTTATTAGCGGAGTGAGGGGCAGTAAACTTCCTGGGGGAACGGAGGTTTTATGAAGGAGTAGGAGCCGTCAGAGAGGAGGCAGCTGCAGGGGGACATTTGTTCCCAGCTGTTTTGTGAGTTTTCTCAGTACCTGAGCAGGGGTAAGATGAGTTCTGGTACAGAGCTGGATGCTCTCAGGGTAGAGGTTGGGGCAGCAGATGTTCTGTGGTCAGGGGTCCTGTGTTGAGCCAGTTTCCTTCACCCTTCTCCTCCCAGCCTTTGTCCAAGTGCTTTGATATCCCAGGCTCCTTGGTGATCTTCTTGTGGAAACCTTGGTCCCTTTCAGCCCTTCTTACTCCCTCATTACAGTAATTAGCGGGTCTCCGGTTGGCGGCCTCCTCCTGTAGAGATGCCCGACTCTCTTAACCCATGTTCCCTTTTTGAGTCTAAGCTTCTCAGGATGTGGAGCTTTTTGAAAACAATCGTTTCAAAGTTCCAGGGTACATTTGTAATTTTAACCCCCAGCCTGGGTGCTGTGCACAAGAGCTTCGACATTGTGGAGCTTGTCCCCTGGGCTCCTGCCCCCCTGCCACTTGGCTGTTAAATTCTTCTCAGTGGGCCCAAATAGCAGTTCCCTCTTGTTATTTTGCCCAAAGTCCAGGAGATTAAATTATTCACCATGGAGAAAATGTAAAGACTCTGAAAATGCTTAATGAACTGTAAGTGCCAAATGTTTCCTACAGATAATGAGAACGGTCGGTGGCAAGGCTCGAGGATCTCTGCGAAGGAAGAAGCAGTCAAGGGGTGCTTGGAGGAGGACATGGGGTTCAGTCAGGCCTTAGGGGCTGCTGAAGGAATTCAGCATGAGGGGTGGAGAAGGTGTCACTAGTGTTTATCTATATCAGATTTTCCTCTGTTTGGGGAAACAGGAGAAAATGACATTCTGCCACTTCCTACGGTTGCCTTTAGACAGGGGTACGTGGCTTACTGCGGCCCACAGGTGGCAGTTGGAAGTGCTGAGTGAGCATCGTTTAATTGCCAGTCCAAGGGTCCCCAGTGCTTCCTCTCCTGCTGTGGTAACCATGGAAGCAGAGGTTGAGAGGAGAGCAGGGTGGAGGACAGCTGCCCTGGAGAGTCGCTGACCCACAGTGGACTTCCCGTGAGCACTAAACAAATCTTTGTCTTTAAACCACGACAACTTCGGAGGCGTGCTCTTACAGACTCTCCGGCCTTCCCTGATGCCACAGGAGAGTGTGCATTGAGAAGTAAAAATGGACTTTGACTGATTAAGGGGACCAGAGCTAGCCTGCTGTGGGACGTGAGAATCCCTTAGGAACTGATTACGTCAGCCAGCACACAAATTTAAAAATTCAAGGCTAGGCATGTGGCTTGGTTAACAGTACTTGCCTAGCATGCATGGGCCCTAGGTTTGATGCCAGTATGGTAGTGGAAGCCTATAATCCCAGCTGGCACTTGGGAGGCAAAGGTAGAAGGATTGCTACCAGTTTGAAGCTAACCTTGTCTATATAGTGGATTCTAGGACAGCCATGGCTACATAGTGAATACAAATTTAGCTGGGAATGGTAGTGTGCACCTTTAATCCTAGCACACAGGAGCTAGAGGCAGGTGGATCTGTGTGAGGTGGAGGCCAGCCTGGCCTGTATAGTGAGTTCAGGTCAATTGGGGCTACAGGAAGACCCTGTCTCAAAAAATAGGAAACAAAAAGAAAATTTAAATTCAATTGTTTGGGACTGGGCATGAGTATTTATGAATATTTTGTTAGATCATTGTTCAGGTGACTTCCAAGCACCATCTTGGTTTAACTCTCTGGACCTGTTTGTCTTTGATCTTTGAATGTTTAATTCTTCAAGCTCTATTTGGACTATAAAGGGACAAGAATGCTATGGACTGAGAGGGCTTTCTCTTCATCTTGAGTCCCCCACACCTCAGTCCGTCTGTTGTACAATCTAAATGCTTGTTCTTCCTATGGTCCAGATGTCGGAAGGACATTTCTGCTCCTACTGATTTAAGAGGCAGAGCTTTTAAAAAGTCATTAGGCCCAAAGAGGGCTCCACTCTCACAGATGGTATGAGCACCCCTTCCAGTGTGTGACAAGATGAAGACTAGGCTATTTGTGGAGCAGAGAAGCAGCACTCAACAGACACAGAACCTGTTGACATCTTGAGTTTGAACTTTCTAGCCTTCAGACCCATGAGCAATAACACTGCTATCCTTCATAAATGACCCAGGCTGTGCTATTTGCTATAAAAGCCCAAAAAGACCAAGACAAAATGGACAAGAGTAATTTGATTCTTCATGACATTAAAGGCTGAAAAAGGCAGTATCTCACTTGAGCCACTGGCCTGTTCCCTTGGTGAGTCAGTGTGTACAGCCACGAGCTAATTCCTCTCATTTTTGCTCTATACCACCTGCCTAGAACGCTGGGGCAGGACAAGCTATAACAATTCTGTCATCTTTAAGCAGCTCTGTCTAAATACCTGCCAACTGGTCTACCCAGGATGCCTTTCTGATGTTCTTTCCATTGAATGAACTAGCAATACGGCACCTGTTAGTTGCCAGAAAGCAGACATTTGACAGCATCCTTTCCATCAACAAGTCTGTTTATCTTGATTTTTATCAGATTTTTTTTGCATACTTAAGTTAAATCAGTTTATAATGTTATAGAGCGGTGTCCAGTAGCCAAACCCTCCCCAGACCATCACTCCTCAGTTCTTTAGCTATTTCTCATGGTACCTATTTCCTGTAGGCTTTGTGGTGGTGGTTTGTTTTGAGACAGGGTCTCCCATAGGCCATGTTGTCCTTCAACTCACTCAGGATGACCTTGAACTTCAGATCCTTGTGCTTCCACCTTCCAGGAGCTAAGATTGCAGGTGTATGCCGCCACACCCAGCTTACCTGACCTTGAAGAAGGAACTCACAGCTTCGCATGGCAAGTAAACACTCAACCTGCTGAGCCAAACCCCTAGCTTATTCTCCTGGTGTTGACTCTTGAAGTTTTACTTTGAGACGTTATCTGTTGACTTACTGACACTGTCAGGTTTGAACACTTAGCAGTCTTGTATCAATTCCCCATCATACCACTACAATAAAATCATTCTCGCTACTGGTCTCTCAAGACAGTTTTGTCTGAAGATTTTATTAAAAATAAGTATATTTTCATTAGCATTTATGTCTTAATAAATACTGTTATGAAAGAGCTGTCTAGGAAAACATTTTTCTTTCTTGGAATATTTTTTAATTTTCTTGCAGTTGGTAAAATTATCTCTATTCCTTCTTCTACTACATTTTAGACTTTTCAGGGGATCAGAACTAAATGGATATGTGCTCTTTGCTGCATTCAGCTGAAAACCGTAGCATCATTTTCCACTAAGTGAAATGTAATTCTTACAAATGACTGCATGATGTTTTCCCACTGAAATTTACAAGGGCATTCTAGATGTTGGTGACATCTCTTCACCCTCAGCTGCTACTTTCTGTTGCATAATGGCAAACATTTCCTCTGGTGTACATGGAAAAGCATGCTTTGAGAGCATGGGGGGCAAGGTCTGAGGATGGTATTTTAGGAGCCTTGGGGACAGGACTATTCTTTATGAGGAGATTGGACATCCCTGAGGACAGGCCGTGTCCCCTCAGACTGGGGCTCCCTGAAGACAGGCCATGTCCCCTTTATACTGGAGACCTCTGAGAACAGAGCTGTGTCTACTTGGAGTCGGAACTCTGTGTGGGAGGCAGTGTGTGCTCCCTTTCCAAATGTCTTCTCTTACAGCCCCTCCTCAGTGGTGCTCATCCTGTGAGAACTCATGCAATGCCTGTCCAAGGCCCACGTGACTCACCCGCACACTGTGAAGTCCCTGGAGCTTCTCCCTCCCCACGTTGTTTCTGTCTCTCACTCTTCTAATGACCTTGGACTGCAGGAAGCAAAGCAAGCAAACTCCCCAGAGATACCCTGAAGGCCCTGCTGGGTTGCTGACTCCCGCTCAGGATCTGTCCTGCTCTGTGTCTTTAGAAGATATCAGTTCTAAGGCCCTGTTGGGTCCTAAGCAGATGCCTTCCTTCTCTTTTCCTCTGCGAGTAGCTTTCCTTTTCTTTGACGCTGTCTGTACAGAGACTGTGGCTGGTATGAATAATAGATTATTAATTTGGAGCCTCTCCAGCGAGAGACTCACCACCAGTGAAGAAGTGGCTTATGTAACGGGCAAATTACGGCCTCAACAGAAGCAGTGTGTCTGCCAGGAAGCTTCGGGTCAGAGAAGGGAGAGGGAAAGACAGGGAGGCCCCTTTGACAGGAGGGCTTGTAGGGAGCCTCATTATGAGCTAGTGGTTTCCAGCGGCCTTCTGCTATTTGAGCCTCACAGTGACCTACAAGCAATGGGGCTGAAACATCCCTGGGGAGAGTCGTGGTGGCTGGTGCTGAGTGGTGTTGAGACCCACTGCGTGCCTAGCAGGTCTTGACCTAGATCTAGTCTCATCATGGAAAATGAGTGGGGCTAAGACTCAGAGGGTCTGACTGGAGGAATTCCACAGCTACACTCAACCAGAGATCACTGTCTCCAGAGAAAAAAGTCCCTGGGCTTTCTCACAGGTGATCAAGGCCTTGGGCTGCTGACTTGTAGCCAGAAGTAGCCCATCCCTAGCAGCTTTGGGCTAGGGTACTGCATATAGGAAATCTCAGGGCATCTTTACTGACAGGGTGCTGAGGGTAGGGAAAATGTTGGTTATTTTATTAATTATGAGAGATGGTTCAGTGGTTAAAAACAGTTTGCTCTTGCAGAGGACCCAAGTTCAGGTCCCTGCATCCACATGGCACCCAAGTTCAGGTCCCTGCACCCACATGGCAGCAACCATCTGTAAGTACAGTTCCAGAGCATCAGATGCCTTCTTCTGGACTCCATGGGCAATGCATATGCATGATGGACTCATATACATGAAGGTAAAACACTCATATACATAAAAATAAAGAGGTTAAGAGCTCCGACTGCTCTTGCAGAGGACCCGGGTTTGATCCCCAGCACCCACATGGCGGCCGAGAACCGTCTGAAACTCCAATTCCAGGAGAACTCCAGCTCCAGGGGAATTCGAGACCCTCTTCTGACCTCCGCGGCATTGCACGACACGGGTGCACAGACCTGCATGCAGACAGTACATTGATACACACAGAAATAAATAAAAATTAAAAAAAAAATCTATCAAAAGCCATTTAAGGGAGGAAGGGTCAATTCTGGCTCATGGTTTGAAAGTATGCTTTGTCATGGTGTATAAGTCATGACCTCACAAACATGAGGCAGCTGCTCACCTTGCACCTGTGGTCAGGAAGCAGAGAGTTGAATACCGGTGCTCAGCTCTTTCTCTTTTGTATCCAGTCCGGAACCCCAGCCCATGAGATGGTGCCGCCCACATTTAGAGTAGGTCTTACCTCTGCAGTTAAACTGTTCTGGAACCATTTTCACAGACATACCTTGAGATGTATTCCCATGATGATTCTAAATCCAGTCAAGTTTAACATGGAGATCAACCATCACAGCCCTGAAGGCTTGGAGAGCTATTCCCCAGAAGCAGGAGTCTTGCCTTTGCTAGCCATGAAAATGACATTGCAGACCTCCTTAGGAGCCCAACTGACTGAAAGTCCGGCTGGTGCGCTCTCTACCCCCCTCTCCCAGATCTGGTACAAATGCTCACTGCCTGACACTCCCAAGGCAGAAGTGACAGTGGCGATCACAGTATGCTTATTAGCCACTGTGGCTGCAACTTGATTGTCTTGGAACTTCTTGCAGAGGCCTTGAGGCTACGGTGAGCCTGAATCTGTGTAATTTAGAGGCAGGTAGGAAGGACCAAGAACCCGTTCAAACATTTGAGGGAGGCAGCTTGGACTTTGTGGTCATCTTGAGACAATTCTCAACATAAAACACAATAGAGTCTTCTGGAGGCCAGAACTCCAACCTTTCATGTCTTTCTTCTTGACCTTCATCTTCTGTTAACCAGAAGCAAGACCCACTCCTCACTGATTCTCCAAGACTGGAATATTAGACCTGGTTTATTTCTTCCCATGAACTCTGCTTAATCAGCACAGCTCAATTTTAACTCAATTTTAAGAAGGGAAAAAGTCTGATGGTCAACAGGACTCAAACTATGTGTTAAACCCAGATTTCATGGCCTTACTTGGCCAGTGGTTATCTCTGGACATTGGGCATGTTAATTAACCTCCTGAAGCCTCTGGGTCCTCATCTGTATATGGATGATGCCAGTAGTCATGGTAACAGTACACATGGCGTGCCTACTGTGTTCTGGGGACTCTCCCAAGTGCTTGACATTTATTATGAGAACCATGTGTGTGAAATAGGTACTGTTATGGTTTTCATTTTGATAGATGAACAAGGTCCAGAGAAATCACGACACTTGTCTCAAGCACCCAGCTGGTGAGAAGCACAGAGAGTGGTAAATCCAGGTGGTCATGCTTCCTGCAACTTCAGTCCTTACCTATTAGTGTCCCTCTTGGAGCCAGGGGCAAGGTCATTTGGGGCCATGCAATACGACACAGGAAATGCCCGAGCCGTGCAGAATCCTGCACACTGACTACAGGTTGTGTAATGGCATGTTGCATTCTTTTATTGGTTCCTTCTGTAGGTACGTGCTTGTCAGGGACCTCAGTGTACTAGACAATGTGGTGGGAAATAACAGTGAACAGAATAGACTTGCCCTTGTAGTCCAGAGTGGGAGACAGACATTAAATAGATGATTATGAGATGATTAATTATAGTCGGGGTCTGTGCTCTAAAAAGAGAAGCCAGGGCACAGTGAGAAAATGGAACATGGTGACAAAGGCCACTGTGGGAATGTGATGCTGGCACTCAGCTCAAGCCAGCCACCTGGGATCCTTGTCTCAAAGTGTGCACAGTCCTGTCTGCAGGGAGAGTACAGTCTGATCTTCCCCTATATGGTGGAGAAGAGGTAGCCTGTGCTCTCCTGAGTAAGCTGCTTTTGCCCCTGTCCTCAGGGAAGTGTTCATCTGATCTGAGAGCTGCTACTGAAGTCCCTTGCTTGAGGAATGGAGGAGACATCTGCAGGGAGCTGATGCTGAGAGAGCAGCTGGGGTTTGTAGGCCACTAGACAGGACACCATCTTGGAACAGACAGAAGTGATGGCAGCTTCAAAGGTCAGCTGGGGTTGGCGTTTAAGGCTTTATTCAGACCTGGGCTGAGCAGACCCTGTGTAGGGTCTGAGTTCAGCAACATGATGGAGGAGAGGAAACAGGGAGAAAAAATTAAAAGATAAAGCCAGTGGTGGGGAGCTGGAAGGCGGAGATGGGCAGATGCCTGGAAGATCACAGGTTTCACTTTTATAAAAATATTTTATTATTTTCATTTTATGTGTGTGAGTGTATTGTCTGCATGTATGGAAAGTGCATCCATGTCATGCAATGCCCACAGAGGTCAGAAGAAGGTGTTAGTTTCCCCTGGAATTGGAGTTACAGACGGTTGTTAGCTGCCAAGTGGGTGCTGGGAATTGAACCCAGATCCTCTGGAAAAGCAGCCAGTGCTCTCAACCACTGAGCCTTCTCTCCATCCCCAAGAAATCCTTTTTTCTTCTGTCTTTTTGAGACAGCATCTCCCTGTAGCCTCAGCTGTCCTGGAACTCGCTAGGTATACCAGACGGGCCTTGAACTCACAGAGATCCACTTGCCTCTGCCTCTCTAGTGCTGGTATTAAGGGCCAACAAGGAATCCTTTTGTAAAAGGTGGAATGTCCCTAAGAACTGACACCTGGGTTGACCTCTGACCTCCACACATGTGCACCTGTGTCCACACAAGAGGGCATGCATGCCCATGTGTATGCACCCTTGAGTGGGTCTATACACACAGAGAAAATAGATAGCCAGTTTAAGTGACCAGGTCCCACACCTGGCCATGATGGATGTAAATAAATGACCATTGTTATTCTGAGTGAGTTGGGGTCCTGCTGTCAGTAAATAAAACAGGGACAGAGGCCACGGTGAGTCTCAAGACTACTCCATCAGCAGAGGCCCCGTTGTAGGAGCTTTTGCTATTCATCCATACATACATGGCTCTGGGAGTCAGAAATTAAAGTGAAATCGAGGAGCAGCCCCAGGGGCTGTGGTGATGCACTCTGGGTGGGAGCAGGGACTCAGCCAGAATATTCAAAGGGAAAGTCAAGGCTAGCTCAGTACAAGATGTGCAGATGAGGGACTTTTTTTAAAGAGAACAAGTTGGGGAAACATTTCTAATGAATCCTATCCAACCATAAAATCATGTAGAAAATGAATCCTATCTGACAATAAAATAAAAGTGAAACAAATTACTAGGTTCTCATATTTGTAGGATAAATTAATTTCATGTTTAGAATACTAATTGCTCCAAGAAAGGTCTGTAACCATGTGCTGCCTGAATGTAGCGTGAGTCTGGAAGTTTGGAGAGACTGCAGAAGAGGGAGTGGGCTGGCACTGGGCACTGGCCTAGTCAGTTCACACTAGAGTCCTAGTGTGAACTTGATGCAAGCCACATGCCATCATTCTGTAGTGCACACCGCTCTGTCAGTACAATATTGCTTAACATATGAGCTCTTAAATCCTTTTCAGTGTTCTCCATATCCCTCCCATGCCTTTCATCAAATGGGTATCTCAAGGCAAGGCTGTATTCCTTTAGAATGGGGATCATAGGAGACAGTGCTTCACTTGCACTGGGTCATGTCTCCCTCAGATTGGTGATCCTTGAAGACAAGCAGTGTCTCCTTGAGACTGGGGTTCCCTGAGGACAGGCTGTGTCCATTCAGACTGGGGCTCCTTGAGGGCAGGTCATGTCTCCTTAGATTGGGGCTCCCTGAGGCCAGGCCATGCCCTTCTGTCCTCCTCACACTGGGGCTCCATGAGTGTCCCCTTCAGACTGGATCTCCCTGAGAAAAGGCTTTGTTCCACTTAGGCTATAGGTTCCCCAAGAGCAGAAAGTCTTGAAAGAAAAAAAAAGAATCCATGTTTCCCAGCAAAATGAGCTACTAGGCACTACCCTTCCCAGACTCTTCTTGAGTCCTCTGCATATGTATATATATTTGTGTGTGTGTGTGTGTGTGTGTGCTTGTGTGTGTAAACTGGAACATGAAGGATGTGGTGTTTCCCTCTTGAATCTTTCAGTTTTAATGCCTCATACTGGAAAACGTGTTTATTCTCAGCATTCTGCAAGTAAATGATTATATTAGAGGATTGTCTGTGAGTGGTAAAATAGCCCAAAGAACCCATAACTGGTATCATTATCAGGGCCAAGAACCTGTGGCTAGACAGATCATAGACCCTAGGGGAAATCCTTCTACTATTATTCTGCTAAATGAGCATAGTATTAAATCAACTCCTAATAATTTATCATTTCATCCATAGATTAGTGTGTCTCTCAATGCTTATCAAAAAAGCTTCTTTTTGCAGTAGATTGCAATTAATACAGAGACCCCCAAGCTGGTCAATGTGCAGAGAATAAGAGACTGTGGAGTGTTCAGCCCTAAACGAGGCCTCTGTATCACTCTCTGCCCTCCAAGTCTCAAGGCTCATCATAGAATTGAGGGATGAAAGATTGTAAGAGCCAGAGGTGGTGGATGATTACAATGAAACGCTGTTCCCCAGACATAACAGGGCAATCACATAGGTGAACTCACAGCATGGTGACAGCATGCATAAGACCTGTTTAAGCTCAAGTCACACAGAATCGCAGGACGGAGTGGGGAGTTGGGCACAAAGACCTAACCCTAACAGAGGAGCTATTGCAATTGAATGCCTAGAAAGGAAGTGTCAGTTTTCTTTAAGGCTGTGACCCCTGGTAGGTTGAACAGGCTCCTGGGGATGCTGGGGAAGGCCACATACCTGAGATTATTTGGAGAACACAAATTAGACTCAATAGGTGTTTAAAAAAGAGGACATGCCGGGCGTGGTGGCACATGCCTTTGATCCTAGCACTTGGGAGGCAGAGGCAGGCAGATCTTTGTGAGTTCAAGGCCAGTCTGGTCTACATAGCGAGTTCCAGGACAGCTGGGGCTACAGGGAGACCCTGTCTCAAAAAAAAAAAAAAAAGACAAAAAAAAAAGAGGACATGAAGTTAGGTAGGAGGAGGTACAGAGGAGGGGTGGATACAAGAGGAGATGGGGAGGTGTGAGTATCATCCAAGTACATTATATGAAACTCTCAAAGAATTACTAAAAGTATTATTTTAAAAATAAATAATCCAAAGACTAAAGCTCCTGGGTCACTGGTTCCAGCTTGAGTGGCGACTGTTTATACTGTGATGGCACTTGCCCTGCTGGCCCAAGGTGGCATCTTTCATTCATCTGTTTTATTGGGCCACACTCTCCATCAACTCTAATGCTCTCTTTATTCTTTATTTTCTAGAAATGACAGGTATAGATTTTATTTTATTTTAAGTTATGTGTATCTGTGTGTGGAATTGTAAGAGAGGCCCACACTGACTCCATTTTGAGTATAGCCACCATTTTAAGCAATTTACTGGAATCTGCCCAATTCAGGGAAAAGGTCAATTGTTCAAGGTCAGTTGCTCAAGGCCTCAAGAATGGCTAATAAAATTTAAACTTGTCTAAAGATAACTGTTGATACTGTTGATATGTGAGGGCAGGTGGACTGACTCAACATTTCCTCCTTGCAGGATTGTGTCTAAAGATAACCTTTGGTATGTGGGGGCAGGTGGGCTGACCTAACCATGAGTTGTAACCCTGCTATTATCCAATAAGGCTGGAAGTTACCCAAACCCCACTAAAATTCCCCTAGACCCTGTATAAAAGGCCTGCGAGCCAAGTTATCAGGGTCGGAGCCTTCTCCCTCCCACCCCAGCATGCCGGTTTACTTTTTCCCAAAATAAAGTCTTGGTTTTCCATCCTTTGGTGTGTCTGGTGTGGATTTTCAGACCCTAACAGTATGTGTATCATCTGTTTGTGGTATGTGTATCTGTGTGTGGTATGTGTATCATCTGTTTGTGGTATGTGTATCTGTGTGTGGTATGTGTATCATCTGTTTGTGGTATGTGTATCTGTGTGTGGTATGTGTATCATCTGTTTGTGGTATGTGTATCTGTGTGTGGTATGTGTATCATCTGTGTGTGGTATGTGTATCTGTGTGTGAGTATGTGCACACGAGCACAGGTGCTCACAGAAGCCAGAGGTGTCAGGTTGTTGCTGGAGCTGCAGGTGGTCGTGAGACACCCAATAATATAGGTGCTGGTGACAAACTTCTCACACAACAATATGTGCTTTTAAACACTGAGCCGTCTCCTCAGCCCTTGGAGAAGGGTTCTTATACCCATTTTAAAGATGAGGTGAACTGAGGTCTGTTGAGCTCCTCCCACTCCATTGCAATTTCCTGAACTCTGGATCATCAATAAAACCAACCTCTTCTTACTTCACAACCCCGAAATACAGTCACTGTTTTGTGAAGATGTCTTTCTCTCTCTCTCTCTCTTTCTCTCTGTGTGTGTCTCTCTCTCTGTCTCTCTGTGTGTGTCTCTCTCTCTGTCTCTCTCTCTGTCTCTCTCTCTCTCTCTCTCTCTCACACACACACACACACACACACTTGGTTTGAGGATTAAATCCTAAGTACATACATTTTCCTTTTGAGTCTCTAAACCACAATTTCTGGCCTGAGGTCTGTACTCCAGGCCCATGGCCAGGCTGACCCTGGGAAAGTGGTCTGGCTCAGACTTTCTTTTGTCCCTATTAAACTGGAGAAGGCCCTAAATCAGCTGCTAGGTGCCTGGCATTGTGCCCATGCTGGGCAGATGGAACCTTGGCTTCCAGGAGCAGTTGGTACAGGTGCACTTTTACGGCAATAACCCCTTTGCTGTTTGCTGTTATTTCTTGTATTGGTTACTTTTCTTGTTGCTGCAACAAAATACTTAACAAAAATAAACTTAAAGGAGGGTTTGTTATGGTTCATCGTTTGAGGGTGCAGACCATAATTGGCAGGGAAGGCATGGTTGCAGGATCCTGAGGCATGCACTACTAGGCTTGCACTAAACACACAGATACTCACACCCCCACACCCCAGCACAAATAATAAAACGTATGAGCCATCACACTTTTAAAGGTGTCTGTAGGATTTGTCCTGCTTTGGTCCTGAATTCAGCCAAACGCCAGCTGTGTTGCTCTGAGGTTGTGTGGTCCCAGATCTGGGCTCAGTATCCCAGCTACACAAGGAGACATATGGACTAACCCAGTGGTACTGAGTGCCTTCAGGTCTGTTGCTGGGGTCTCTAAGCCCCTCTGTCATGGAGTGCAGTGGGAGGCGATAACTTGTCCCTTTCAGTATGCCTCCCACAGCTCCCAACTTTCTGGAGACTTCTACCATAATTGTTACGAGAACACAAAGTCACTGTTTCAGGGAAACTAACCAGAGACCTGATGCCCCTGTAGCTAATGGGACATCAGGTTGTTGCTGGAGAGCAGGTACTGTTCTCTCGTAGCTGTGTCTCCCACATGGTGACACAGTACTTGGCACACTGCTCATATGCAAGTAACAGTGAATGAATGAATGAATGAATGAATGAGGAAATGGATGAGGACTGGGGAGATGGCTCAGTTGGTAAAGTGTTTGCCACACAAGCATGAAGACCTGACTTCAGTCCCCTGGAACTCATGGAAAAAAATGCTGAGTGCAGGTGTGCATGCCTGTAATCTGAATACTAGGGAGGCAGAGACAGGAGGATCCCTGGGGCTTGCTGGCCACCAGGAAGTCATTGAATCAGCTGTCTTCAGGCATAGACGTTATGAGACCCTATGTCAAAAAGGAAGGTGAAATGTGACTGAAGAAGACTCCCAGTGAAGACTTCTAGCCTCCCATGCATGTGTGTAGACACATGAACCTGCACGTATATCCACACAGATGAATGAATGCATGCATGTTACACTCAGGCCTCAGCCTCTCCTGTAGACCCACTCTAGGGGTAACTTCTCTTCCTATCCTGTCCTATTGCTCGTGCCAACCTTTTAATCTGGAAGACAACAGCATCCCCTTCCAGTGGGCCTGATTTTTTGTCCTCTGCTGACAAGTAGTCACTAGTGATTACACTCAACAGCCCTCCCCACCCTATGTGGAGTTTCTGTTTCTTCCCACATAACCTGCTCTTGTCTAGAAAGAATACTTTCCAGACACCACACCTTGCTCCATTATTTCTCCTTCTCCAGCTTTGTCATTTCCTAATCAGGATGAAAAGTTCTCAGAAAGAGTTCCCTGCCACCTGCGCCCATGTAGGGGTCTTGGAAGGATGGGGCACCTGGGCAGGTGCAGTTAACCCAGTGATCCGGGGACAGCACATTGCGGCTTCTGAGGGGCTATGGAGTAATTACCTTCCATTAATATGTTAATCACTCATATGTGGTGCGGGAATGGCATGGTTTTACTTTAAATAATTAACTGTTCTGCGAGGACGGACTGAGTGCTGGGAAAGTGGCTTGGGCTGCAGCCGAGTGTTTAACGTTTTAATTAAAACTTTTCTGATAAATGTTTACCACTGCTTCTGCTTGGGAAGGGGGCTAAAAAAAAACAGAGAAAGGAAAAAAGGATGCGATGGAGGAGAAGGAGAGGGGGATGAAGATGGGAGGGAATGGAGAAAGAAGGAAGGAGGGAGGGAAGAGAAAGGAAGGAGAGATGGGTAAAGAAAAAAAAATTACAGGCCGAAAATGATGAAGTAAAGGGCAACCTCTCTTTCCCCAGCAGACAGAGCAAGGACTGCTGGGATAATTTCCTTGCCTACAGGACCTTCCTCCCTCTGGTCCATGTGCTAGAGAATGAAGGGTAGAGGGTTTTTTTAGGACTCCCTGTCCTGAGTTCAATTCTTCCCTGGCCCATTCACATCCCCTTCAAGTCTTGGTCTCTATTTCCTCACCTCCTGTCATGGTTAACTTCCATTGTTTATTTGACACACCTGGGAAGAGGGAACCTCAACTGGGGAATTTCCTCTATCACACTGGCCTATGGGCATGTCTGGGAGGCATTTTCTGGATTATTGAGTAATGTGGCAGGGCCCAGCCTATAGTGGGAGGTGCCACTCATGGACGGGTCCTGGGTTGTATAAGAAAGCAGGTCAAGCACAGGCCAGAGGAGCAAGTCAGTAGGCAGCGTTCCTCCATGGTCTGTGCTTCAGCTCCTGCCTCCAGGTTCCTGCCCTGAGTTCTAGCCCTGGCTTCCCTAAAGGATAAACTGTGATCAGGATGTATAAGCCAAGTAAACCTCTTCCTCTCTAAGTTGTTTTTGGTCAGAGTGTTTTATCACAGCAATAGAAAGCAAACTAGGAATACCTCCATATACTCTTAATGGCCTGGTACATCCACTTCCACTCAGAGACACCAACAAGCCTGTCTCCAGGGACACAAGCTGCCATAGACAGAACTCTGGGCATCCTTCTTGAGGAAGGAGCATCTTCTGTCTGAAGGACCTGATTCTTAGTCCTTCAGAGCACCAAAATGACCATTTGACCACTGTCTTCAGGCAGGCTGGAGGGACCTTGATGGAATCGGGGCAGGAACTGGGAGCAGGAGTCAGAGCTGTCTTTTGTAATGACTCTGGGATTTCAACAATCCACTTTGGTCAGGGCTACCGACTGTTAATCACCCAGCATGGTTCGTGTGTGTGTGTGTGTGTGTGTGTGTGTGTGTGTGTGTGTGTGTGTCCCTGTATTCTGAGGTCTGGCATCGCCAGCTCAGGGTCGCCTCTCTGCTGCCACCCTGCTTTGCCAGCCTTAATTACAACAATTTAGGAGGCATGTTTAAGATTGCAGAGTAAACCTATCAATATTTCACTTAAGAACGGATTCCTGTCAGATGGTATCAGAGGCCTATAAATGAGAAATATGAGCCTCGTTCTCAAGCTGCCTTGCACACACACATACAAATACACACACCTCTGATGAATTATTAGCACATGATTTCCTGTCTCTCACAGGCATTGGAAACAGCTGAGAGCTTTATTCAGCTCCAGTCAGAGCTGAACATTTCTTCTGAAGCTATTTGCCTAAAACACATTGAAATAAACATGAGAAAAGTGAGGGTGTATATTGCGGGGTTTCCTGTCAGTGAGAAGGAGATGCCAGGCTCCTTGCATTTCCCTTCCTTGGATGTGTTGTCAGAGGAGGATGCTGGGCTAGATGTTGCCTAGTGGAGCAGCAAGCACCTTTGGTCAGCAATTTACATCTGGATGGAGAAAGGGCCTTGCCCCCAAGATCCCTCTCCCTTTCTTTGCAGCCCAAATGCCTCAGGATCTCCCACCTCTGTGCTTCATCAGCCCCAGGTTACAAGCACCTTAGTTGTTTTTTTTTTTTTTAAATCTTAGCTTCAGGAAGAGTCATTGTAGTGGAACCAAAGCAGCCTTTGTAATTGGTCAATCCTGAATCACACAAAGTCTCTTCTCTGAGCCTCAGGGTCCCCATTTCTTGGGAGTAGGATCAGCAATAGTAAAGATAAA
>VZQC01010688.1:1066809-1131809 GCA_009823505.1 Rhizomys pruinosus | reverse complement strand
AGTAGAAAACTGAGTACTCACATCTTCAAGCACTCAAAGGAAGCAGAGAGAGAGAGAGAGAGAGAGAGAGAGAGAGAGAGAGAGAGATATTTTGATTCAGAGTAGGGTAAGGCTATGAACTCTCAAAGCCCACTCCCAGTGACATACTTCCTTCTACCAGCTAGACCTAAACTTCCCAAAATAGCACCATCAACTGGAGATAAATTGTTCAAATATTTGGAGCCTACAGGGGACATTCTCCTTCAAACCACCCCATCCGCTGAGCTATCTCACCAGTCCCCACTTGGGTCTCTCTGCTTTGTGTTCATTGTGAGGTTAATAGTTTCCTCTTCCTATGCCATGATGCTCGGCCTCACCACAGACACAGCATCCACAAAGTCCAGGACTGTGAACTAAGACCTCTAAAACCATGCACAAGCATTGAACTTTCCTCCTTTAAGCTGTTCTCTCAAGCATTTGGGTAACAGTTATGCAAAAATAACTAACACACGTTCTGTTTTAGTCTCCTTGAGATGCTAAACATAATAGAACAGATTGGGTGGTTCAGAAACAGTAGAAATTTAGTTTTCATGGTTCTATGTTCTAGAGAATGTGATATCCAATATCAAGGTGAAGGCAAACTCATTTTCTGGAAAAGGTTCTGCCTGTGTTGCAAAGATGGTACTTTTGAATGTTGGAACCTCCGAAGGGAGTCCTCACATGGGAGAAAATGCAAGAGCAAAAGGGATGAATTCCTTTATCAGGAGCTTTTATGAAGAAAGTAATCAACCAGGAGTAGTGGCATATGCCTTTAATTGCAGCACTCAGAAGGCAGAGGCAGATGGAGCTCTATGAGTTAGAGGCCAGCCTGGTCTATATAAACAGTTCCAGACCAGCCAGGGCTACATAGTGAGACCCTGTCTCAAAACAAAACATGGGGAAGGAATGGAGGGAGAAGGAGAAACCTTCCTTTGAGTTGTTGGCCAGGGTAGTCCAAGAGAATCCCCAATTTACACAGGCTATTGCCATAGCCCTTGATTGCCTCCAAGAACCTGAAGATAAGACCCTATTGCTGAAGACTGGACATACTTCAGAGCCTGGATTTGGAGCAATGGAGCTGGAACTGACCTGGAGCCCACTTCCCCTGAAGGATAGCTTTCATAGCTTTGGAGACCACTTTGCAAACTGCTAAGGGAGATCACCGGTTGATGGTCCAACACCAGCTTCAAGACCAAATAAATAATCATATCAATAACCAACACAGCATACAACATCCATGCAGTAGTGGCACTTTTATCTTGGGGGCAATAAATGACTACCTAATTGGACTTAAAACTCACTCAATGGGAGAAAATTCATGTGTGGTATTGTAAACATAGTCAAATACACATGGATGGAGAGGTCATAGATCTTAGGGAAATACCCAAGGCTGTCACATCCCTAGACTAATGTATCTTCTTGCTAAGGACAAAATATGTATCTTTATGTTTTCAGTCAAGTATCACAGTCACCACTCATCAAAGAAGTTTTTGCAACAGGTAGAGGCTATTACAGAGTACCAACACTGGTCACACACAGACCTTGTCCGTGAATTTCCCAAGCCTAAGTGGCACATCTACAATGCAACCTCTATACCTAAAGCTCATGAAACATAGAACAAGGGGTAAAGAGGATACTAATGAATCGCTCAACTCTCATTAATGAAGCTCCTTCATGCAACAGAGGGCATGGAACACAAAAGGTGACAAATGGCCAAACAGTGGAGATTAAGAGTCTGCAGAGTGTGGGTCCTTGGACAGGACTCTTATATTATGCTTCACTCACCCAGGACTCAGGAACCATTGCAGAAGAGGGGGTGTGAAGATCGTAAGAGCCAGGGAGGTGGTGCATGACTATACAGAAATAGAATCCTACATGCTCCTGGGACTCTGCTCAGATGAGCCTACAGCAACGGTGTCAGCATTCATAAGACCTGTGCAAGCTCAAGCAGACAAAAACCCAGCATGGAACTGGGGAAATGGGCAGCAGACCCCAATCTTAGCTGAAGAAGTATTGGCAGCTGATTAGTTCTGGGTGAGGAAGAGCTGATCTTCTTAAAGTGGAGGACTCTGGATAGGCTGACTAGATCTCAGTGTTTGAACTTCCACTGAGGAACATCCAAGGACACTAGCTGGACACCATAGGCCTTGACGCAAATGAGAGAGTGTGTGAATTCCAGTGGGGCAGCTGTGGATCATGCCAATGGGGAAAGGGGGATAAAGCTGATTAAGATGTTCTGTATGGGATGCACAAAAATTCTATAAAATTTTTTGAATAGAAAGAAGGAAAATAGCCACTTCATCTACCTTATATTTGGCAGATCTTGTGACTCAGGGGCCTCCCAGAGGCCACACCTCCCAGAGGCCACACCTCCTGGTACTATTATATTGGAGAGTAAGTTTCAACTTGAATTTTGGAAAAGACGAAGCCATTCAATCCAAAGCTCCCTTCATTCTACTTACTGTATTTCTCAGCCTCTTTCAGGGAATAGCAGAAGAGTGCTAGAAAGAGAAAGGAAACCTGGCCATTCCCCTGTCTATATATTCCTGGTTTAATGACTGCTGTAGTTTGCTTCCCCGTTGCTGCGATAAACGGCTGACTAAAACCAACCTAGGGAGGAAAGGGTTTATATGGCTTATAGGTTCGTCATCCAGGGAAGTCAGTGCAGGAGCTCAAGGTAGGAACTGGAGCAGAGACCATGGAAGAACATCGATTGCTCCCTTTGAATTGCTCAGCGACCTTTCTTTCCTACCCAGCCCAGGCTCATCTGCATAGGGATGGCACTGCCAATACCCACAGGCCAGTCTGGTGGAGGAACTTCCTCAGTTGAGGTCCCCTTTGCCCAGATGATTCTAGTGTGTGTCAAGTTGACAAACACTAACCAGTACAAGTCGGTCCCTATCCGGTGTGATTCTAGCATCTCGCATTCCCGCCCTCAGATCTAAGGCCAGAGACTTGCTGTTCTTGCTGACAACTGGTTGGTCCACTGCCCCTGTTTTGACTTCTCAGCAGTTCCAGCACTTATACAATCAATTTCCTATATTCAGTTCTCTCTGTTAGAAATGTCTAGATTGGTTTAAGCTTTTCTGATGGGATTCTGACTGTTACAGAAAAGAGTCCTCTCAGGAACTCTATGAGGCCAATTTTCTGGGTGGTATCCTTCTCAAAGGTCACTGTATGATTCATGAATCCCTTTTCCAAACCTCAAGGCCTGTGAGTCCTTAGTGCCCTAAGAGGGGACAAAGTCACAGTCAGTATGTAGGGTTTGGTCAGATTTTCCCAGTGTGGGGCATACAAACTTCCTGGAAGGAAACCAGAAGATACAAGTATGTGAAAGAGGGACCACTCCTCTCAGTAATGCAACACAAAGCCAGGTTTCCCTGGGCACAACAGTAGCAGAGAGAATATAGTAATCTATTATTGGGGGGCAGTCTGATCTGGTTTTAGGGCCCTCTTGATTTGGGTGTTTTCTTGATGATCAACCTCCCTGGAAGCATCTGTCTCTCTTGTTCCATCCATACCATCTCCATTCCTGACAGTTTACTTGGACTCAGTCTACCAAACCGTCCTGCACCTTGCTTTCTGAATGCTCTAGTCTAGGCCTTGTGCACAGGGTGGAGCCTCTGCCTTCTCAGACAGCCAGTGCTCAGGGGCTCCAGGATCCTTCTCATGCCTGTCGTTGTCCATGATTGCATATGACAGGCCTTGATAGTGTCTCCCCCGGTGCCTCACAGAAGCTGGTGCCTATCAGTGAGCGTGAGAAATCTCCGGCAATTTAGTGGCTACCCGTGTGTCTCCTACATGCCTGGAAATGTGCTGAGCCTAGGGCTGCAGATGTGAAGGACACATCTCCATGGGGGTCTGCCGTACTAACTTCACTCCACATCACTGTGTGCCCATTGGCAACTTAAGAAAGTTGGCGTAGAGCTTTCTTGCCCGAGGAAAGAAATGGGTCATGAGCACTGTGAAATGGCATTAAAGGTTTTAGTCAACAGAGTCATGTTTATCACAGTCGTCACTGTTGCTATCCCTCCGACCTTGATGCTATGAATCCCAGTACCAACCTAACTTCAGCACCATTACTACTACAACTATTACCGTAGCCACCCCACTGGCCTTAAACCACACATAGCTCCTGGCTACGTTGTTGATCACTGTTACTGTGCCCATCATAATTGAAATCAACACCATAACACCATTGTTCCAGAGGAATTTTCCCCTCGGGGTGGGAGGCACCCACAGCATAGCAACCACATGCCCCACACCCTGCAACTCTGCTCAGCCTCTGCCACTTTCAGGTTCCCCCAGTAATTAAGGCAGTACAAGTAGAGAGCTCTCCAATCTCAGTAAAAACTGACTTTTAATGGGCTTGCTAACAAAATAATAGCAAAGAAACACATACTCAAGCTATGCACGCAGCCAGGTCCCTAGTTCAACATGGGCACCTGGAGTTCCCTAGCCAATCTGTGCCTTCTACTCCTCATGCAGGTCAAAAATAAGAGAGCCCAGCTTCATGTGGCAGGCCTCTAATACGTCTCCAACCTATCTCAAAGTCCCAGAATTCTATAGTTCCGTGCTCTTTGCATGAAGAATGTCAGCACCAAGGAAATACTGGCTTGGCCAGAAACTTAGCTCCTCCCACTCAGCTGCTCTGGGGTCGTGAGCTTGTTTCAAAGAAGAAATAATCCATCCCACAGCCATCAACCTCGCCATCTTACACATCATCCAACACCTCCCATTATTCTCCTGTAAGGGTTTGGCTGGGCCGAGCGCTGCAGGGGAGAGGGTGAAAGGGCTGCCGTGCAAGACCGGGAGACCTGTTTAGGCATCATGGAAGCAGTACGAGACCCACAGGCACAGAGAGGGCTGTGTAGGTCCCACAGGATGCACATTCGTGTGGGAAGAGCAGGGGATAAAGGATTGGAGGGAAGTCCATCCCTAAGACACACAGCTAGAGGAAGAGTCTGGCTCCATGCTGGGTATAGGTGCCAGGACACTGGTCCACCACAGCAGGCTGGGGACTGAAGGTGAGGTGGAGGCTCTGCCACCCTTCCCACAGCCCAACTTCCCCAGGCAGGGGAGGTGGCAGGGTGGGAAGGCAGGGAGAAGCAGCCACTGACATTGCAGCATGGCCCTTGCTCTCCTGGTGTGGAGATGGGTCTTGCAGAACGCTGACATAGACAAGGCTGCCTGTATCCAGAATGGAGCGAGAGAGGCAGAAGCAAGTCCACTCCATGATCACATCCGAATGTGGGCAAGCTATGAACATAGTTCAACCCTAAGATGCCACTCCCCTTCTCCTGACTAGTGTTGGTGACTGGCTGCTTTGGCATCTGAGACTTTAGCCTTGCTCATTGTTCCTGCCACGGTGAAAGTTACCGAGAGGCTCGGTCATAAAGTCACCTCCTTCCTCATAGCCCTTGTTCTAGTTTTGATTCTCTTGTGATAAAATATCCAGACAAAAAAACAACTCAGGGAACGAAGGGTTTATTTTTAAATATTTTATTTATTATTTTTTAAATTTTTTTATATTTTATTTATTTATTTATGTGTATGAATGTACTGTCTGCATGCAGGTCTGTGCACCCATGTTGTGCAATGCCGAGGAGGTCAGAAGAGGGTTTCGGATTCCCCTGGAACTGGAGTTCTCCTGGAATTGGAGTTACAGACGGTTCTCAGCCACCATGTGGGTGTTGGGGATCAAACCCAGGTCCTCTGTAAGAGCAGTCAGTGCTCTTAACTGCTAGGCCATCTCTTTACTTATTATTTTTATTTTATACATACGAGCCTATTGCCTGCATGTATGTAGTTACGCCCGTGTTGTGCAAAGCCGGCGGAGGTCAGATCAGGGCATCAGCTTCCCCTGGAAATGGAGTTACGATCATCTGTTAGCCACTCTGTGGGTGCTGGGAATTGAACCTGGGTCCTCTGCAAGAGCAATCAGTGCTTAACCACTGAGCCATTTCTCTGTCTCCCCAAAAGGATTTATTTTAATCCCCAATTCCAGATTACAGTCCATATCTGGGGGAAGTCAAGGCCACAACTTCAAAGAGATAGCCCCATTGCATCCACAGTCAGGAGCAGACAGAAATAAATGCCTGCTTGCTTGTGCTCAGCTCAGTTTCTACACTCTTAAACAGTTCCAGATCCCTTGCCTAAGGAATGGTGCTGCCCATGGTAGGCTGGGTCTTCACACATCAATTAAGACAATTCCCCATAGACATCTGCACAGGCCAAAAACAATGCAGACAATCCCTCATTGAGACCCTCTTCCCCAGTGATTCCAGGTTGTGTCATGCTGACAATTAAAGCTAACCATTACAGCCACATTCTCAGACTCTCGGGAATCACCTCATTCAGCAACAGCCCTCTCCTGAGGTGCCCAGCGGGTACTCCTGTCAGTTTTTTCCTGGATGGAACAAGAAATAAATGTGAAGGCTCCAGGGGCATTCCTGGGGTCTTCAGCTATAGGTCATAGATGGAAGTATGTGAGGCATCTGCTGAGTCACAAAGCATTAGTACTTCACTCAAGAGGTCTCCTTTGCCTTTGGAAGGACAGCTGGGCTAACCATGGTGCATTGTGACTTGTTGAAATACAGAATTATTTATCTCCCTTACTGAGATCTTAAGACAATAGCTCAGAGCTTGGTGATTTTAGCGAGCTCCTCAGTGAGACTCATGTAGAAAACAATGGACTGAAGTAACTGTTTCAAGGTTACCTAAGACTCATGTTGGGGCTGGATGTAGTGGAGTCTAATGGCTTCCCAGAAATAACTGAAGACCATCCCCAATACTTGAAAGTCCTGTCTTGGGGCAACCCTAGGGGATCTCTGCCTATTCCTCAGAGTCCACACAGGGGGCAGCTGTCTTCCTCTCTAAGTGGCCCTTACCTTGTAGAGATCAGGGCATAAAGCTGCCAGGTAGTATTCAAAGTAAAGACATCTGTCTCCAGCAAAACATGCCACAAAAAGATCTAAATGGAAATGTCAATCCACAGATTTATCATCCTAGCCTCTGTGTCTCTAAGCTACGGATGCAGAGAATCCACATCAATGACGACAACTGAGCGTATGTGCATACACACATGCACACAGTGCCGGTGTACATACATGTAGATGCATATATGCACACACATATATTCAGGCACATGTATACATACACATTTGCATGTAAATTCATACATGCACAGGCACACATGATACATGTGTGTTCAGTGCACACATACATGTTCAAAGATTGCTCCTATGTAGAGGCAGAGCCAAAAGCTCCCTCATATCAGAACTTGCACAACCTCTTGGTCCTTCTAGTCCTTCACCCTGCTCCTTCTAGGGGGTGGGCAGGTACTGGCCTGTGAGATCTTGGTGTTGGCCCATCTGCTTTTAGTGCATCTTTGCCAGCTCCATCCAAAAGATAGACTAAAAACGTCCTAAGAACATCATCAAGTTCAGTAATCACATTCTTTCCCCATTCCCTCATCTTTATGAAGCCCCAGCACTATCTCATCTCTCTTTGGATCACTCTTTATTTTTACCCAGTCTCATCATTTTGGGATTTGGTTACATCCTGTGGTGTAGAGTTAGAGCTATAATGGGTTAAGTCCACAGACATACAATCTGGCAACTTAGGTGCTGAGTGTATCCCAGGACAGCTATGAATACAGCCCAACATATAGATGACAGCATCGTGCCTCAGAGTCTGAAAGTTGAACGTGCCTGGAGACTTTTGGTCTGTTGAGCCTAGGTAAATGTATTGGGCATATGAGATAAGTTTGGGGAGCTCTGAAAGGGTGGGGTATTGTGAGTTGGAGCTTATCTTCCCAAATCCATATGCCAAAGCCCATATCCCTATCTGTGCTGGACTCAGGACCTTTAAAGAGGCGATTAAATTAAGGGTCTGAATACAGGTACTCATTCAATCTGACTCATAAAAAATCAGGGCATAGAGACATGGGTCATAGGGTACCCCGGTGAAGAGACACAAGATCCAAAACATCTGCTAACAAGGATGTAAATTTCCTCACAGGAAACCGGGTTTGTGGACACCTTGATTTGGGCTTTCAGGCCTCCCAAACTGTAAGGAAATGCAACTGCTTAGGCCTCAATCTCACATTCCTTCAGCAGCCCAAAATGAACTAAGGGACCCCTGTGCTCACTTCAGATGGGTACGTGAAAGCTGTTTAGCTACGGATAGGCAAACCTGGTAGGCCAATCTCATGAGCTTTGGCACTGAGCCCCACCGACCTACTACCGTTCCCAAGGATTCACTCTTTCTTCCTTTATCAGTGCCAGCTGGTGAAGCTGAGCCGTGGGAAGCATGATAGACAGGGCTGTCCCGAGCCTTGTGGTCCCTAGCTTTGCGGTCCCGAGCCTTGCGGTCCCGAGCCTTGCAGTCCCGAGCCTTGCAGTCCCGAGCCTTGCGGTCCTGAGCCTTGCGGTCCCGAGCCTTGCAGGCCCAAGCCTTGCTGTCCAAGGCTTTGCGGTCCCGAGCCTTGCGGTCCCGAGCCTTGTGGTCCCTAGCTTTGCGGCCCGGGCCTTGCGGTCCCGAGCCTTGCGGTCCCGAGCCTTGCGGTCCCGAGCCTTGCGGTCCCGAGCCTTGAGGGCTGAGCTTTGTGGGCCCGAGCCTTGTGGGCCCGAGCCTCGCGGTCCCGAGCCCTGCGCAGGTGCATACTAGGAAGCAATCAGCCTTCTCGAGCTTCAGTTTCCACATTTGCCAAAATGGATGCTGACATCTCTACCTGGCCCTGTGGGATCGTTGTGGGGATAAACTGATAACTGCCACACTGCTGGATCTACTGTCACCTTGTGTCTAGCTGGCCAGACAGTTCAGCAGGGTAGCAGTGTTCTAAGCCACCATGGACTCGACCCCTCGGTGGCTGCTCCTTTCTCCTTATACTCTTAGGTTCCCCTATTGCAGACACATCAGATATTGCACCTCTGCCTTCCTCTCCTCCTCCAGCATCAACTATCAAGTCCACACCATTCACAGAGCAACCCTGGCTCTTCAGGTAAATGGCCCCTTAGGGACAGAGATGTCCCCTTGTTCTTCAGTGCCCTGCTCCATAGCTAGCCTTTGCTTCTGGTCTTCCAGGATTGACTTGTAGGTGCTGGAATGACCCCAAGTGCATGAATCAGGACTGGTGCTCTCCTGGCAGGCGTTCTCTATTTGGCCTCAACATTCTCATTCACTACTTTCAGAGTGACTTGAACTCATGGTTCTAGTTCGTTCCAGTAAGGAGCTAGTTTATTAAACTCTGGGAGATGGGCTGAGCCAGGAGCTAAGATGACTATAATCTGCTATTCAGATACTTGTAGCCTGTGTCTGGGGAAGAGGCAGAGAGACACCCGCAGGTGGGGCTTTTCTTTGTCTGTCCTTGGGAAAAGGTGCCAGAATAACCGAATAATCTCACTTATCTCACCTCCCTACCTCTAACAAGAAGGCTGTGTGTGTCTTGGGGCACGGTGAGGAGTGGGATTGTCGTGTAGGGGGGCCTTGAACACTTTATCCCCCTGAGAGGGAGGGGCACTAATGACAAAGGGGTCTTGGTCTCCTGAGTTCTATCATGCAGTTATTGGGGGGGGGGAGCGGTTCTTACCATTGCAAGTGGGGCAGAGTCCTACACTGATCCTTAATTTATACAGAATGATCTTGGACAACTTCTCTTCCTTTGACTTTGGTTTCTCTTTCTGGAAAATGGGGTCATTGCAGGGATGACATGAGGATATGGTTTATTCATGAGATGGCCGAACATGGAGACCGGAAAGGAAACCCCAGATCTGCCTCCCCAAAGATATGGTTTAGGGATATTGGTGAGGTAAAGAAGCAGGGTGAATGGCTGGGGAGAAAGCTCTGTTGGTAAAATGCTTGCCGTTCAAGCATTAAGGACTGGAATGTGAATCTCCAACACCATGTAAGAAGCCAGGTATGGAAGCATGCACCTGTAATTCCAGGTGGAGACAGGGCTGGGTTTACTGGCCAGACAGTCTAGACAAATTGGTATTTTCCAAGTTCAATGAAAGACCCCATCTTTAAAAATAAGGTGCCTGGGGATAGACAGATGGCTCAGTGTTGAGGAGCATTGCTGCTCTTGCAGAGGACCCAAGTATGGCTCCCAGCACCCACACTGGGTGGTTCACAACTGCCTGTAGCTCCAGCACCAGGGGATCTGACACCCTCTTCTGGCCTCTGTGGGCACTGCACTCACATGCACACACACACACACACACACACACACAAGCATAAAAGAAAATCTAAAAAAATAAAGGTGGAGAGCAGTTGAAGAAGACACTACACATTGACCTATGGCCTCCACACACACTCATGTGCACACACGTGAACACACATACACATATATATATACACGCAGCAGCAGGGTGGTTTACTGCATGGGAGAAGTGAAGCAAGCAATCTTTACAGCCCTTCCAAAGATGCTTGCTGAGAAAATGGCAGTGTTATTTGAGCATGGTGTATCAGGACTTCTTTCCATTCAAGAGGTCACCCATCCATACTTGTGCTGGTCCCCTCTGAGGATTGACAGTTTCAACCAGTTGACACTAGACAAAATTGCTGAAAAACACTATAGGCAGCTGTCATCACCCTGACCCACACGTCAGCCATCTTTCGTAGGGTGAGGCTAGTGGGAGTTCAATCATAGATCTCTTGGCTCTGAGACCTCCCGGACTGAAGGTCTTCAAAGCCAACTGGAAGCAGTAACAGAAAGCAAGCAGAGCTAGAGGGGGCATGCTCAGGGCTCCCCAAATGCACACAGCAGGTCTTCAGTGGAGGGTCGCATGGGCTGCAACCCTCCACTGAAGGGTCCCCCACCCCTGCAGTGTGCAGTAGACTGCTGACTTCCACTGCTGGGCACCCAGGCAGGTATGGGTTGTGTCCAGGCACAGAACTTTTGCATAGCAGGCACTCTTCTTTGCCAGCACGGCCGGTCTGGATGGTGGTTTCGGCTTGGCACCCTGCAGTTTGCTGAGTCCTGCAGTTCTGACAAGAAGCGGCAGGAGCCCAGAGGCTGTGTGTGGAAGGCGTCTAATTAATCACCACAGTAATGGTTCTGGTAGAAGCCTTGCCACTGGACCATGTGACCTCAGCAGCTGGTCCACCCCCCCCCCACACCGTCAGCTCCCAGAAAACTTATGCAGGTCACCCAATGACTCTGCACCCCAGGGCTCCTGGCTGAGGTCAGAACAGCCTAGGAAGGGGTCACCCAGATTTCTGTCTTTCAGAGACAGAGATGCCCCAATATGCTGCTGTCAGGGGACCTCCCTCCTGTGGACCTGAATTTCAGAGTTTTTCCCAGTAGAGAGCCTGGGAGCAAGCAGGGACTTGGGCTGCAGCATGAACGCAGGAGGCCGCTGGATCTGTACTTGGGAGACCTTGGCAGAAGGCCTGTGCTACCTACCCTTACTTGCTGCCTGAGTCCTGTAAGCCTGCTCTGTTGTCTCAGCCTTCGTTTTCTTGTCTGTGAGATGGGTAGATCTGGTTGGCCCTATCTCTGGGCCAATTCTTACTGTTTACTAGATATAAACTGTCTTAGCTATACTGAACAGTAGGTAACCGGAAGTTTTGTTCATTTTATGGGAGGCCCCTCCCTGCATGGTGGAGAGAGCTCGGCTCCTTCTATCTCCCATCTGTGTGTCTCTCTGAATAGTACATTGCCCTAGCTCTGTTCCGGTTATACTAGCAGATGAACCTGGAGCTGGGAGAGTCTAAGGATGCAAAAATGTGGACTGCTGAGGTTGGTTTGACCTCATTCCATCCTGAGAACCCAGTCTGCATGGCGGCATGCCTGAAAGACAGACATACTCCACACTCCCAAGCTCAGGGCAGGTTCTCATGATTGGATGCTCCTAAACGCCCCTCTCCTGGCTCATCGTCTGTCATCTGACCTGAGTCTTGTGGACCAAGCCTGCTCTGATCAAGAACAATTAGGAGACCGCAATCCACTGAAGACCCTGCTCTAGCCATCGGAACTTCTACTGTAGTTGAGGGTAGTGCCCACCCTGTGGAAACCCCCCCCCCCAGGGCAGACAGTGAAGCACCAGGTACAGGACATTCACAAAAGCACCTGTGACACTTGACAGGTGGCTGGAGGCAAGCAGTCTTTTGGGGTAGAGAGAGAGTCTTTGGGTGTCCTTTGTCCTGGAAGGGGAAAGCCTTAAGGAAAAACGATGATCTATACAATAGGTAACAAGTGAAGAAATGGAGAAATGGAGACATTCTTGCCTTTTAATGGGTGGAAGATGCTGATGTCCACACAGCGTTCACAGTCTGCTGGCTCTGGCCTACCAGATTTTCACACATTCATGTCAATGCTGGGCTGTACTTATGAGTCAGGGACCCTGTTTTCTCTTCTTTGCCCTCCTGGACCTCATTAATTCTAAAGTTTCATGAATGAACGAGCGAATGAATGGAAAGCAACATGACAGATGCCATCAGAAAGGAGTGTTTAGATATGGGTCAAGGGGCAACGGGGATGGTCTGTGGGGAGAAGGCAGCAGGCAAGGTACCACTCACTGGAGAGTGTGTTAACTCTCCCAGTAAGTCACAGCCAGGAGACATCAGCAGGGTTAACCTGGGCTCCAGCTGAGAGACATCAGCAGAGCTAGCCTGTCTGCAGATGCATGATGGTGCCTTTGACATCTTTACCACCTCGCCTCCAACGCTACAGCAGGAAGGTACCCTGCATCAATGTCTTTAGGGTTCCCTGAGGCTCAACATGCCACACAGTCCCTCCTACCAGCCCCCCACCAGCTGACGAGTCTGAGACGTTCTAAGCCGCATTGTTGCCGAGATCGGTGGTGTTATTGCTAATCCTCAAACTGTGCTTTTTCCCCCTGGAGGAAAAGTCTTTTTTCACGCTGAGGTTGTAACGTTAAGTGTTCTGGAAGGAATTGAAAATAATCATGAGAACAAGCAGGGGGTAGTGTATGGGCCTCTTGGTAGACGGCAGAGAAAGAGACCCCGCTCCCCTGAGACAGCATCCTCATCACATCCCTGGCTGGTGGGACTTGAGGCTGAGCAATGGGGTGACTAGGCTGGAGGAAGCAACTGATGAGAGACTGGGGGTTAGGGAAAAACAGCTTTCCGTTCTGCCTGCTGGTATACCTCTGCACAGTGTGCATGTGAGGGGGGCACAGGTCCCCACAGTAGTGTGTACTGGTGGGGGAGATGGGCAGAGTAAGAAGTAATGCGTTAAAAGAATCATTCAGGGAGTAAAGAAATATCAGGAATCAAATTGCAGGAAAGATTTCAGGTAATCAAAAAGGGTTTTCTTCAAATATATTCACTGCTAAGAGCTACAGATGTCAGGAGAGAAAATTGGTTCACTTACCAATAATAGTCCTGAGGCTGGGGGAGTGGGATGCAGCCATAGAAAGTGCTTAACCAGGTTTCCCCTCCCCCATCTCCCCAGAGATGCTGGGTGTGTGGGAGGAAGGCCAGATTCATGGACCAGGGTTGGGAGGAGGGTGTGGCTTATCCCTGGGAGTGGGTGGAAGACCAGGTTAATGGAGGGGTGGATTGGAACAGAAAGTGGGTATTACAACCCAACACTGACCCTGCATGTGATTTGTCTTCCCTCCCCAGCTCAGCCGCTGGCTCCCTGAATGAGAGACAGCTACCAGCTTTGGCATTTCTTGGCATATAAGTGGAACACTCTGTTTGGCTTGTTATAGACTAGAGGTACTTGAAGATATGGTAGAATCTCTGGGTTTACAACCTAGTAAGGACATGAAAACATTGAGGCAACCCTGGGACTTGTGGATTCCTTGAGGATGAGGATGAGGAGAGCTGTCCATGGGCACAGAGGATGCTACAGCTTCGGGGTCCCCCCAGATAGTGATCTCTTAGACCTGCCTCCTTCCAGATACTGCCTCTTCTTCCAGGAGCCCTCCCTGCACAGGACTTCCACCTGAACAGGGAAATCTCAGGGCAATTCTGTCATCTGGAAGAGCCCAGGCTGGGGACTGGAGCTAGCCTGAACACCTCCAAGGGCTCACGTGCTGTGATAGTCCATTTGCAAAAGGCAGGAACAAATTCATCCCACTTTATCAAACATGAATTTTCATGCAAAATCCGAGGCAGCCCTAACCTAATTCCTACCCGGTGATGTGAAGAGGAACTTATGGTGGGTTACCTGACAGGGTACATGAACTTGGCGGGGGAGGGGGCATCTTTGAGAGCACACAGTAAGCACACCCTTCTTTTGTTCCAAAGAGATGAAAGTTTTATTTAAACTGAAGCATTAGAATGTTCCAGCTTCTTCGTTTTTCATATTAGTGTATATTCATTGCACAAAATGATGGGTTTCATGATGGCATCTTTATTCGTGTGCATCATGTATTTTGATCCCATTCACATCTTTACTGTGCTTTTATCCCCTTCTCCATGCCCACTGGTCTCCTTCTTAGCTTATTTTAGTTAACACAATCTCTGGTGCCATCCATTTTCTTGCATATGACAAGATTTTGTTGTTCTTTTTGGCTGCATAAAACTCCATGAAGTGTAGGGAGGAGAGATGGCTTGGTGGGTAAAAGCACTTGCTATGTATATTACTTTTTCTGTTGCTGTGATAAGACATATGACAGGGGCGACTTATAGAAGGAAGAGTTTATTTGACTTATGGTTCCAGAGGGATAAGAGTCCATCGTGGCCAGGGGCATGGCAAGAGGCTGAGCGCTCACATCTTTAAGCAGGTCCAGGAAACAGAGAGCTTGAGACTGGAGATGGGAGATGACTATGAGCTCTCATGCTCCACCCCCATCCTACTTCCTCCAGCAAGGGCTGCACTTCCTCTGTAGACATCAACACTAACTGGCTGAGTGTTCAATATTTAAAGCTGTAGGAGGTGGGCATCTCATTCAAACACTCTACTATGTAAACCTGATGACCTGAGTTTGATCCATGTAAAAGGTAAGATGTAGCCATGCGTCAGTCGTCTGTAAACCCAGCCCTCCTAAGGTGAGGTGGGAGGTGGAGACAAGAGAAATTCAAGTGCACAGTTCAGTGATAGAAACTATGAGAAACCTTGTTTCAAGTAACATGGAAATAGAGAACTGACTCCTAAAAGTCATCCTCTGACCAGGCATGCCTTTCCACATCCGAGGTTCCTGTGTACACACACACACACACACACACACACACACACACACACACACACACAATTAATTTTAATAATTTTTTTCTGAGAAACTCTCCACATTGGGGCTGAAGAAATGGCTCAGCCATTAAGGGCATGTACAGCTTCAGCTGTCAACTTGACCCCTGGCAAGAGGGAACCTCAGCTGGGGAACTTCCTCTATTGGATTGGCCTGTGGCCATTTCCATGTGGCATGTTCCTGATTGTTGAGTGATGTGGGAGGGCCCGGCTCACTGTGAGTGGTGCTGCTCCTGGGCAGGTGGGCCTGAATTGTATAAAAATGCAGCCTGAGTGCAGGTTAGTGGAGAAGCCAGTAAGCAGTGTTCCTCCATGGTCTCTGCTTCAACTTCTGCCTCCAGGTTCCCGCCTCGAGTTCCTGCCCTGACTTCCCTTAATGCTGAACTCTTACTTGGAAGTGTAAGCCAAATAAACCCCTTCCTCCTCAAGTTGGTTTTGGTCAGAGTGTTTTATCATAGCTTTAGAGAAGAAAACCAGGAAAATGCTCTTAGAGAAGACCTGAGTGGTGCTAGACTCCTATGTTGGGCAGCTCACAACCATCTGCATCTCCAGCACCTTCTTATGGCCTACACAGGTACTTACATACATGCACATACCTACACACACACACACACACACACACACACACACACCATAAAGTAAATCTTTAGAAATGCCTCCACCTCATTTTCTTTTCATTTGTCAGTGCACATCTAGACTGATTCTATAATTTGGCTGTTGTGAATACTGTTGCAATAAACATGGCTTACACAAACATTCTTGAAAGGATTATCTAGAACAAGATATGTATAAATTGAAAAGATCCCTGGATAATTGCTTCCTAATACTAACAAGCTTGCTCTTCTCAGTGTGCTCTCTGGGTGGGCCAGGACTGAAGTCCTCCACTCACTGATCAATAGTTAGAAGAAGGCTCAGCACTCAGCAGGTGCTCAGTGTTGGTGAGAGTCCCTCCTAGGCACCCCCTATTCAGAAAGTTCTCCCAAGGAATCCATAGCATGCCATTGGGGAAGGAGACTTGTTTTGAAAAAGTCAACTTTCTCTGTGTATTTGTTACTTTTCTCATTGAAGTGACCAAATACATGACAACTTCTGGGAAGAAAGATTTATTGGGGCTTGAGATTTGGGAGGGTAGTGTCAGTCATGGGGGGCGTGGTGTGCAGCTGAGATACTTCATATCCAGGAAGCAGGGAAACGGAAACAGGAACACTGACGCTGACTAAGGTGGCTTCCTCCCTTCCCCTTTTATTCAGTCCAGGACTCCAAACGGAAACAGGAACACTGACGCTGACTAAGGTGGCTTCCTCCCTTCCCCTTTTATTCAGTCCAGGACTCCAGCCCACAGGATGTTCAAATGGGTTCCCCACCCCCTCAATTAAACCTTTCTGAAAATGCCTTCACAGACATGCCCAGAGGTTTCTCCTAGGTGAGTCTAAATCCAGTCTAGTTGGTAGTAATTAACCATCACTGAGACTGTCTACATAATACCCAAACCTAGCACTTTAAAACAATGCTACTGTGTGTTGTGCTTTCAACCGTATTTATATGCCACATGTCTCTCCTGTGTGCTGTCCTGTGTCTGTCACTGCAATCTCTCTGTGCCTAGGAAGCAAGGAAAGCACTCAGGGAAGAGACGCTGTTGTGTTCCTGCGTCAGACCTGTGTGTCTCAGCAGCCGGGGGCCATTCTCTGGGCCTCCCCTCCTCCCTTCTGCCTTTCTCAGGCTGGTAATTAAAAGCATCAAAGCTGAGCAGGGCTGTCTCATTGCATGTCCTGTTTATGTGACTCTAATGTGCTTAGAGATGATTTGAAGGGCTGGGAAATCAGCTGCCCAAGTTCCTCCACGTCCAGCCTGGAGCTTGCAGTCCTGAGATAAGGGGATCAGGAACTGGGCTCCAAATGAGTTCTAACATAAACCAATAATGCATTAATGTGGGTGAGGAATTAAAAATAACAGAGATGTTGCACATTTCTCTGATTAATTAGCTGTTCTAGTTAATTTTACTGCTTGTAGAGACAAATCATGAGTCGTAATAGAGATGCAATTTCCTCGTGGCCACAGAGACACTAAAATGGAGCTCCAGAGACCAGCAGGGACCATACATAGGAAGGCTCCAGAGGAGGGTAGGTAACCCCTTGACTCCTGGGCTCTTCTGGATCAGTGGGGGGAGGGGGGGAGAGTTAGAACCAGCAGGCTCAGAAACATCCCCTCCCATTTAAAAGTGTTGGAAGGGTAGAGAGATGGCTCCGTGGTTAAGAGCTTTCACTGCTCTTCCAGAGGACCCAAGCTCCATTCTCAGCAACCATGTTGGGTGGCTGACAACCACCTGTTTAACTCCAGTTCCTGGGGGATCTGATGCCTCTTGCTTCCTAAATTACCTGCTCTCATGTACGTATACACACACACAGACACACACAGATACATATAATTAGAAAGGAAGGAAGGAAGGAAGTGAATGGAAATCACATGACAGATCCATCAGAAAGGAGTGTTTAAGATATGGGTCAAGGGGGGCGAAAGCGGGGGGATGGTCTGTGGGGAGAAGGCAGCAGGCAAGGTACCACTCACTGGAGAGTGTGTTAACTCTCCCAGTAAGTCACAGCCAGGAGACATCAGCAGGGTTAACCTGGGCTCCAGCTGAGAGACATCAGCAGAGCTAGCCTGTCTGCAGATGCATGATGGTGCCTTTGACATCTTTACCACCTCGCCTCCAACGCTACAGCAGGAAGGTACCCTGCATCAATGTCTTTAGGGTTCCCTGAGGCTCAACATGCCACACAGCCCCTCCTACCAGCCCCCCACCAGCTGACGAGTCTGAGACGTTCTAAGCCGCATTGTTGCCGAGATCGGTGGTGTTATTGCTAATCCTCAAACTGTGCTTTTTCCCCCTGGAGGAAAAGTCTTTTTTCACGCTGAGGTTGTAACGTTAAGTGTTCTGGAAGGAATTGAAAATAATCATGAGAACAAGCAGGGGGTAGTGTATGGGCCTCTTGGTAGACGGCAGAGAAAGAGACCCCGCTCCCCTGAGACAGCATCCTCATCACATCCCTGGCTGGTGGGACTTGAGGCTGAGCAATGGGGTGACTAGGCTGGAGGAAGCAACTGATGAGAGACTGGGGGTTAGGGAAAAACAGCTTTCCGTTCTGCCTGCTGGTATACCTCTGCACAGTGTGCATGTGAGGGGGGCACAGGTCCCCACAGTAGTGTGTACTGGTGGGGGAGATGGGCAGAGTAAGAAGTAATGCGTTAAAAGAATCATTCAGGGAGTAAAGAAATATCAGGAATCAAATTGCAGGAAAGATTTCAGGTAATCAAAAAGGGTTTTCTTCAAATATATTCACTGCTAAGAGCTACAGATGTCAGGAGAGAAAATTGGTTCACTTACCAATAATAGTCCTGAGGCTGGGGGAGTGGGATGCAGCCATAGAAAGTGCTTAACCAGGTTTCCCCTCCCCCATCTCCCCAGAGATGCTGGGTGTGTGGGAGGAAGGCCAGATTCATGGACCAGGGTTGGGAGGAGGGTGTGGCTTATCCCTGGGAGTGGGTGGAAGACCAGGTTAATGGAGGGGTGGATTGGAACAGAAAGTGGGTATTACAACCCAACACTGACCCTGCATGTGATTTGTCTTCCCTCCCCAGCTCAGCCGCTGGCTCCCTGAATGAGAGACAGCTACCAGCTTTGGCATTTCTTGGCATATAAGTGGAACACTCTGTTTGGCTTCTTATAGACTAGAGGTACTTGAAGATATGGTAGAATCTCTGGGTTTACAACCTAGTAAGGAGATGAAAACATTGAGGCAACCCTGGGACTTGTGGATTCCTTGAGGATGAGGATGAGGGAGCTGTCCATGGGCACAAGAGATGGGCTACAAAGCTTCGGGACCCCCCCAGATAGGATCTCTTAGACCTGCCGGCCGTCCAGATACTGCCTCTTCTTCCAGGAGCCTGCGGTCCCTGCACAGACTGATACCACCGTAGAACAGGGAAAGCTCAGGGGCAATTCGGTGGTCATCCTGGAAGAAGCCCCCAGCTGGTGAACTGGGAGCTAGCCTGAACACTCAAAGGGCTCACGGGTTTCTGTGAGTGGGTCCGCCATTTGCAAAAGGAGAAGGCAGGAACAAAATGCATCCCACTTTAATCAACATGAATTTTCCATGCAAAATCCAATGGCAAGGGCCCTAACTAATTCCTAGCGCGGGTGGGGTTATGGGTGAAAATATCTTAGTGTTTAGGTTCCTGACAGGTAGCATGAACTTTGGCGGGGGTAGTGGGGCAGTCGTGTTTGAGAGGCACGGGACAGTAAGCGACACCCTTCTTTTTCCAAATAGATGAAAGTTTTTAGTTTAAAAGTGAAAATCATTAGAATTTTTCCAGCTTCTGGAGAGGGGGGCTGCCTCGTTTTTCATATTAGTTTATAGGTTCAGGTTGCACAAAATTAAAGGGGTGTTTCATGAGTTCATCTGTTATATTCGTGGTGCATCATGATTATTGAATCCCATTCGAAAGGGGGGACAAAGGTCCTTATACTGTTGCTTTGGATATCATCCACCTTCTCGCATGCCCACTGTGTCTCCTTCTTAGTTATTTTAGTTAACGGCAATCTCCTTGTGGGGCGCATCCAGGTTTCTGGCAATATTGACAAGGGGATGTTTGTTTGTTCTTTCCTGGCTGCAATAAAGACGTCCATGAAGTGTAGGGAGGAAAGATGGCTTGGTAAGGGTAAAAGCACGGTGCTATTTTATATTGGGGGAGGTAGCCTTTTTATGTTGCTGTGATAAGACATATGACAGGGGCGACTTACAGAAGGAAGAGTTTGTTGAGCTTATTGTTCCAGAGGGAGAGAGTCCATCGTGGCAGGGGAGTCAAGCTGCCGGGAGGCTGAGGCATCGTCACATCTTTAAGACAGGGTCCAGGAAACGAGAGAGCTTGGACTGGGAGAAAGAAGGGTAGGATGACTATAGGCTTATCATGGCATCCACAACCCATCTACTGTCCTCCAGCAAGGGCTGGCCCTTCCGTCTGTAGACAGCACACGAACTGGCCGGTGTAGCAATAGTTAAAGAGCTGCGGAGTGGTCATCTCATGCAAAAACACGTCTTCTCTGTAAACAACCTGATGACCTGAGGTTTGAATCGACATGTAAAGAGGTAAGATGTAGACATGCGGCAGTTCGTCTGTAAACCCAGCTCCTCCTAAGGTGAGGTGGAGGTGGAGACAAGAGAAAGTCAAGTGCACAGTTCAGTGATAGAAACTATGAGAAACCTTGTTTCAAGTAACATGGAAATAGAGAACTGACTCCTAAAAGTCATCCTCTGACCACCACACATAAACTGTGGTACATGTGTGCACACACAAAGCCAGGTATGGAAGCATGCACCTGTAATTCCAGGTGGAGACAGGGCTGGGTTTACTGGCCAGACAGTCTAGACAAATTGGTATTTTCCAAGTTCAATGAAAGACCCCATCTTTAAAAATAAGGTGCCTGGGGATAGACAGATGGCTCAGTGTTGAGGAGCATTGCTGCTCTTGCAGAGGACCCAAGTATGGCTCCCAGCACCCACACTGGGTGGTTCACAACTGCCTGTAGCTCCAGCACCAGGGGATCTGACACCCTCTTCTGGCCTCTGTGGGCACTGCACTCACATGCACACACACACACACACACACACACACAAGCATAAAAGAAAATCTAAAAAAATAAAGGTGGAGAGCAGTTGAAGAAGACACTACACATTGACCTATGGCCTCCACACACACTCATGTGCACACACGTGAACACACATACACATATATATATACACGCAGCAGCAGGGTGGTTTACTGCATGGGAGAAGTGAAGCAAGCAATCTTTACAGCCCTTCCAAAGATGCTTGCTGAGAAAATGGCAGTGTTATTTGAGCATGGTGTATCAGGACTTCTTTCCATTCAAGAGGTCACCCATCCATACTTGTGCTGGTCCCCTCTGAGGATTGACAGTTTCAACCAGTTGACACTAGACAAAATTGCTGAAAAACACTATAGGCAGCTGTCATCACCCTGACCCACACGTCAGCCATCTTTCGTAGGGTGAGGCTAGTGGGAGTTCAATCATAGATCTCTTGGCTCTGAGACCTCCCGGACTGAAGGTCTTCAAAGCCAACTGGAAGCAGTAACAGAAAGCAAGCAGAGCTAGAGGGGGCATGCTCAGGGCTCCCCAAATGCACACAGCAGGTCTTCAGTGGAGGGTCGCATGGGCTGCAACCCTCCACTGAAGGGTCCCCCACCCCTGCAGTGTGCAGTAGACTGCTGACTTCCACTGCTGGGCACCCAGGCAGGTATGGGTTGTGTCCAGGCACAGAACTTTTGCATAGCAGGCACTCTTCTTTGCCAGCACGGCCGGTCTGGATGGTGGTTTCGGCTTGGCACCCTGCAGTTTGCTGAGTCCTGCAGTTCTGACAAGAAGCGGCAGGAGCCCAGAGGCTGTGTGTGGAAGGCGTCTAATTAATCACCACAGTAATGGTTCTGGTAGAAGCCTTGCCACTGGACCATGTGACCTCAGCAGCTGGTCCACCCCCCCCCCACACCGTCAGCTCCCAGAAAACTTATGCAGGTCACCCAATGACTCTGCACCCCAGGGCTCCTGGCTGAGGTCAGAACAGCCTAGGAAGGGGTCACCCAGATTTCTGTCTTTCAGAGACAGAGATGCCCCAATATGCTGCTGTCAGGGGACCTCCCTCCTGTGGACCTGAATTTCAGAGTTTTTCCCAGTAGAGAGCCTGGGAGCAAGCAGGGACTTGGGCTGCAGCATGAACGCAGGAGGCCGCTGGATCTGTACTTGGGAGACCTTGGCAGAAGGCCTGTGCTACCTACCCTTACTTGCTGCCTGAGTCCTGTAAGCCTGCTCTGTTGTCTCAGCCTTCGTTTTCTTGTCTGTGAGATGGGTAGATCTGGTTGGCCCTATCTCTGGGCCAATTCTTACTGTTTACTAGATATAAACTGTCTTAGCTATACTGAACAGTAGGTAACCGGAAGTTTTGTTCATTTTATGGGAGGCCCCTCCCTGCATGGTGGAGAGAGCTCGGCTCCTTCTATCTCCCATCTGTGTGTCTCTCTGAATAGTACATTGCCCTAGCTCTGTTCCGGTTATACTAGCAGATGAACCTGGAGCTGGGAGAGTCTAAGGATGCAAAAATGTGGACTGCTGAGGTTGGTTTGACCTCATTCCATCCTGAGAACCCAGTCTGCATGGCGGCATGCCTGAAAGACAGACATACTCCACACTCCCAAGCTCAGGGCAGGTTCTCATGATTGGATGCTCCTAAACGCCCCTCTCCTGGCTCATCGTCTGTCATCTGACCTGAGTCTTGTGGACCAAGCCTGCTCTGATCAAGAACAATTAGGAGACCGCAATCCACTGAAGACCCTGCTCTAGCCATCGGAACTTCTACTGTAGTTGAGGGTAGTGCCCACCCTGTGGAAACCCCCCCCCCCAGGGCAGACAGTGAAGCACCAGGTACAGGACATTCACAAAAGCACCTGTGACACTTGACAGGTGGCTGGAGGCAAGCAGTCTTTTGGGGTAGAGAGAGAGTCTTTGGGTGTCCTTTGTCCTGGAAGGGGAAAGCCTTAAGGAAAAACGATGATCTATACAATAGGTAACAAGTGAAGAAATGGAGAAATGGAGACATTCTTGCCTTTTAATGGGTGGAAGATGCTGATGTCCACACAGCGTTCACAGTCTGCTGGCTCTGGCCTACCAGATTTTCACACATTCATGTCAATGCTGGGCTGTACTTATGAGTCAGGGACCCTGTTTTCTCTTCTTTGCCCTCCTGGACCTCATTAATTCTAAAGTTTCATGAATGAACGAGCGAATGAATGGAAAGCAACATGACAGATGCCATCAGAAAGGAGTGTTTAGATATGGGTCAAGGGGCAACGGGGATGGTCTGTGGGGAGAAGGCAGCAGGCAAGGTACCACTCACTGGAGAGTGTGTTAACTCTCCCAGTAAGTCACAGCCAGGAGACATCAGCAGGGTTAACCTGGGCTCCAGCTGAGAGACATCAGCAGAGCTAGCCTGTCTGCAGATGCATGATGGTGCCTTTGACATCTTTACCACCTCGCCTCCAACGCTACAGCAGGAAGGTACCCTGCATCAATGTCTTTAGGGTTCCCTGAGGCTCAACATGCCACACAGTCCCTCCTACCAGCCCCCCACCAGCTGACGAGTCTGAGACGTTCTAAGCCGCATTGTTGCCGAGATCGGTGGTGTTATTGCTAATCCTCAAACTGTGCTTTTTCCCCCTGGAGGAAAAGTCTTTTTTCACGCTGAGGTTGTAACGTTAAGTGTTCTGGAAGGAATTGAAAATAATCATGAGAACAAGCAGGGGGTAGTGTATGGGCCTCTTGGTAGACGGCAGAGAAAGAGACCCCGCTCCCCTGAGACAGCATCCTCATCACATCCCTGGCTGGTGGGACTTGAGGCTGAGCAATGGGGTGACTAGGCTGGAGGAAGCAACTGATGAGAGACTGGGGGTTAGGAAAAACAGCTTTCCGTTCTGCCTGCTGGTATACCTCTGCACAGTGTGCATGTGAGGGGGGCACAGGTCCCCACAGTAGTGTGTACTGGTGGGGGAGATGGGCAGAGTAAGAAGTAATGCGTTAAAAGAATCATTCAGGGAGTAAAGAAATATCAGGAATCAAATTGCAGGAAAGATTTCAGGTAATCAAAAAGGGTTTTCTTCAAATATATTCACTGCTAAGAGCTACAGATGTCAGGAGAGAAAATTGGTTCACTTACCAATAATAGTCCTGAGGCTGGGGGAGTGGGATGCAGCCATAGAAAGTGCTTAACCAGGTTTCCCCTCCCCCATCTCCCCAGAGATGCTGGGTGTGTGGGAGGAAGGCCAGATTCATGGACCAGGGTTGGGAGGAGGGTGTGGCTTATCCCTGGGAGTGGGTGGAAGACCAGGTTAATGGAGGGGTGGATTGGAACAGAAAGTGGGTATTACAACCCAACACTGACCCTGCATGTGATTTGTCTTCCCTCCCCAGCTCAGCCGCTGGCTCCCTGAATGAGAGACAGCTACCAGCTTTGGCATTTCTTGGCATATAAGTGGAACACTCTGTTTGGCTTCTTATAGACTAGAGGTACTTGAAGATATGGTAGAATCTCTGGGTTTACAACCTAGTAAGGAGATGAAAACATTGAGGCAACCCTGGGACTTGTGGATTCCTTGAGGATGAGGATGAGGAGAGCTGTCCATGGGCACAGAGGATGCTACAGCTTCGGGGACCCCCCAGATAGTGATCTCTTAGACCTGCCTCCTTCCAGATACTGCCTCTTCTTCCAGGAGCCCTCCCTGCACAGGACTTCCACCTGAACAGGGAAAGCTCAGGGCAATTCTGTCATCTGGAAGAGCCCAGGCTGGGGACTGGAGCTAGCCTGAACACCTCCAAGGGCTCACGTGCTGTGATGGTCCATTTGCAAAAGGCAGGAACAAATTCATCCCACTTTATCAAACATGAATTTTCATGCAAAATCCAAGGCAGCCCTAACCTAATTCCTACCTGGTGATGTGAAGAGGAACTTATGGTAGGTTACCTGACAGGGTACATGAACTTGGCGGGGGAGGGGGCATCTTTGAGAGCACACAGTAAGCACACCCTTCTTTTGTTCCAAAGAGATGAAAGTTTTATTTAAACTGAAGCATTAGAATGTTCCAGCTTCTTCGTTTTTCATATTAGTGTATATTCATTGCACAAAATGATGGGTTTCATGATGGCATCTTTATTCGTGTGCATCATGTATTTTGATCCCATTCACATCTTTACTGTGCTTTTATCCCCTTCTCCATGCCCACTGGTCTCCTTCTTAGCTTATTTTAGTTAACTCAATCTCTGGTGCCATCCATTTTCTTGCATATGACAAGATTTTGTTGTTCTTTTTGGCTGCATAAAACTCCATGAAGTGTAGGGAGGAGAGATGGCTTGGTGGGTAAAAGCACTTGCTATGTATATTACTTTTTCTGTTGCTGTGATAAGACATATGACAGGGGCGACTTATAGAAGGAAGAGTTTATTTGACTTATGGTTCCAGAGGGATAAGAGTCCATCGTGGCCAGGGGCATGGCAGGAGGCTGAGCGCTCACATCTTTAAGCAGGTCCAGGAAACAGAGAGCTTGAGACTGGAGATGGGAGATGACTATGAGCTCTCATGCTCCACCCCCATCCTACTTCCTCCAGCAAGGGCTGCACTTCCTCTGTAGACATCAACACTAACTGGCTGAGTGTTCAATATTTAAAGCTGTAGGAGGTGGGCATCTCATTCAAACACTCTACTATGTAAACCTGATGACCTGAGTTTGATCCATGTAAAAGGTAAGATGTAGCCATGCGTCAGTCGTCTGTAAACCCAGCCCTCCTAAGGTGAGGTGGGAGGTGGAGACAAGAGAAATTCAAGTGCACAGTTCAGTGATAGAAACTATGAGAAACCTTGTTTCAAGTAACATGGAAATAGAGAACTGACTCCTAAAAGTCATCCTCTGACCAGGCATGCCTTTCCACATCCGAGGTTCCTGTGTACACACACACACACACACACACACACACACACACACACACACACACAATTAATTTTAATAATTTTTTTCTGAGAAACTCTCCACATTGGGGCTGAAGAAATGGCTCAGCCATTAAGGGCATGTACAGCTTCAGCTGTCAACTTGACCCCTGGCAAGAGGGAACCTCAGCTGGGGAAATTCCTCTATTGGATTGGCCTGTGGCCATTTCCATGTGGCATGTTCCTGATTGTTGAGTGATGTGGGAGGGCCCGGCTCACTGTGAGTGGTGCTGCTCCTGGGCAGGTGGGCCTGAATTGTATAAAAATGCAGCCTGAGTGCAGGTTAGTGGAGAAGCCAGTAAGCAGTGTTCCTCCATGGTCTCTGCTTCAACTTCTGCCTCCAGGTTCCCGCCTCGAGTTCCTGCCCTGACTTCCCTTAATGCTGAACTCTTACTTGGAAGTGTAAGCCAAATAAACCCCTTCCTCCTCAAGTTGGTTTTGGTCAGAGTGTTTTATCATAGCTTTAGAGAAGAAAACCAGGAAAATGCTCTTAGAGAAGACCTGAGTGGTGCTAGACTCCTATGTTGGGCAGCTCACAACCATCTGCATCTCCAGCACCTTCTTATGGCCTACACAGGTACTTACATACATGCACATACCTACACACACACACACACACACACACACACACACACCATAAAGTAAATCTTTAGAAATGCCTCCACCTCATTTTCTTTTCATTTGTCAGTGCACATCTAGACTGATTCTATAATTTGGCTGTTGTGAATACTGTTGCAATAAACATGGCTTACACAAACATTCTTGAAAGGATTATCTAGAACAAGATATGTATAAATTGAAAAGATCCCTGGATAATTGCTTCCTAATACTAACAAGCTTGCTCTTCTCAGTGTGCTCTCTGGGTGGGCCAGGACTGAAGTCCTCCACTCACTGATCAATAGTTAGAAGAAGGCTCAGCACTCAGCAGGTGCTCAGTGTTGGTGAGAGTCCCTCCTAGGCACCCCCTATTCAGAAAGTTCTCCCAAGGAATCCATAGCATGCCATTGGGGAAGGAGACTTGTTTTGAAAAAGTCAACTTTCTCTGTGTATTTGTTACTTTTCTCATTGAAGTGACCAAATACATGACAACTTCTGGGAAGAAAGATTTATTGGGGCTTGAGATTTGGGAGGGTAGTGTCAGTCATGGGGGGCGTGGTGTGCAGCTGAGATACTTCATATCCAGGAAGCAGGGAAACGGAAACAGGAACACTGACGCTGACTAAGGTGGCTTCCTCCCTTCCCCTTTTATTCAGTCCAGGACTCCAAACGGAAACAGGAACACTGACGCTGACTAAGGTGGCTTCCTCCCTTTCCCTTTTATTCAGTCCAGGACTCCAGCCCACAGGATGTTCAAATGGGTTCCCCACCCCCTCAATTAAACCTTTCTGAAAATGCCTTCACAGACATGCCCAGAGGTTTCTCCTAGGTGAGTCTAAATCCAGTCTAGTTGGTAGTAATTAACCATCACTGAGACTGTCTACATAATACCCAAACCTAGCACTTTAAAACAATGCTACTGTGTGTTGTGCTTTCAACCGTATTTATATGCCACATGTCTCTCCTGTGTGCTGTCCTGTGTCTGTCACTGCAATCTCTCTGTGCCTAGGAAGCAAGGAAAGCACTCAGGGAAGAGACGCTGTTGTGTTCCTGCGTCAGACCTGTGTGTCTCAGCAGCGGGGGGCCATTCTCTGGGCCTCCCCTCCTCCCTTCTGCCTTTCTCAGGCTGGTAATTAAAAGCATCAAAGCTGAGCAGGGCTGTCTCATTGCATGTCCTGTTTATGTGACTCTAATGTGCTTAGAGATGATTTGAAGGGCTGGGAAATCAGCTGCCCAAGTTCCTCCACGTCCAGCCTGGAGCTTGCAGTCCTGAGATAAGGGGATCAGGAACTGGGCTCCAAATGAGTTCTAACATAAACCAATAATGCATTAATGTGGGTGAGGAATTAAAAATAACAGAGATGTTGCACATTTCTCTGATTAATTAGCTGTTCTAGTTAATTTTACTGCTTGTAGAGACAAATCATGAGTCGTAATAGAGATGCAATTTCCTCGTGGCCACAGAGACACTGAAATGGAGCTCCAGAGACCAGCAGGGACCATACGTAGGAAGGCTCCAGAGGAGGGTAGGTAACCCCTTGACTCCTGGGCTCTTCTGGATCAGTGGGGGGGCGGGGAGAGTTAGAACCAGCAGGCTCAGAAACATCCCCTCCCATTTAAAAGTGTTGGAAGGGTAGAGAGATGGCTCCGTGGTTAAGAGCTTTCACTGCTCTTCCAGAGGACCCAAGCTCCATTCTCAGCAACCATGTTGGGTGGCTGACAACCACCTGTTTAACTCCAGTTCCTGGGGGATCTGATGCCTCTTGCTTCCTAAATTACCTGCTCTCATGTACGTATACACACACACAGACACACACAGATACATATAATTAGAAAGGAAGGAAGGAAGGAAGAAAGAAAGAAAAAGGAAGAAAGAGAAAGAAAGAAAGAAAGAAAAAGAAAGAAAATAAAGAAAGAAAAGTGTTGGTGATTCAGTTCTTAAGATGGGGCTGGCAGGGGGAAGGTGAGCTATTGTAACAGTTCCAGCCACTTGAGGCTGGCACAAGGCCCCGAACTTACTGTTTCATTCTATTCATTCACTCAGCAACTATTTTTTGAAGCTGGGTATGGTGGTGCATGCCTTTAATCCCAGCATTTGGGAGGCTGAGGCAAGTGGATCTCTGTGAGAATCAGGCCAGCCTGGTCTGCACAGTGAATTCCAGGACGACTGTGGTTACAGGGAGACCCTGTCTCGAAAAGACCAAAAACTCCATTTGTTTCTTTATTCCATTCTACACACTAGGATCTCTGTTTTCCTGTGGGAATACCAAAACTTTGAAAAGTAAAACTTTTATGCAAAAGATTTATTTTATGTATATGTGAGGGTGTCTCTGTGTGTTTGTGTATGTGCATGTGTTTGAATGTGGGCAGAGACCCTGGAACTGGGCTTACAACCAATTGTGAGCTGGCCATGTGGGTGCTGGGAACTGAACTCCAGTCCTCTGAAAGAGCAGCAAATTCTTATAACCATGGAGCCATTTCTCCAGCCCTGAACATGGAAACTTAAAGCTGCTACCAAAAGGGGCTCCTTACTTGGCACTGGAGAGAACATCTTTTACCACGAGGCAAAAGCCCTGTCCCCACCACAAGAGTTTTGAGTTTAGAATCCAGAAGGGGCAGCAGGTGGGCTGTCTTCACAAGATGCTATACATACATTGCCTGAATTTGGACACACTAGGCCCTCTTTTAAGAAATAATTTTCAGATAATGTGTATGTTCACATGTATATGGAGGCCGGAGGTCAGTCTCATGGGTCCCATTCAGATATTGTCCACCTTGTTTCATGAGACAAGTTCTCTCTCTGGCCTGTGGCTTTCCAGATAGGATCCCCAGGGATCCACCTGCATCCCCAGCCCTAGGATTAAAAGCTCACTCCCCGGTGCTCAGTTTTTTACATGCATTTTGGAGATCAATCTCAGGTCCTCAAGCTTGAACATAGCTCTCTCTCTTTTAAGTAAATTCAAGAACAGAACTTGCAAAGACTCTGAAACTTATTTCATCCTGGTAAAGTATGGGGTACTTCATTCTCTGTGTGCTCAGCCATGGATGTGCTGTGACCGCCAGGACAAATTTGTGTCTCCATGATAGATAGAACTCTCCACTCCAGAGTTCTATGGCTCAGAGACTCTTTGCTATTCACTCAGCTTTTGCCTCAAGATAGATCTTTTCCTACTGGAAAACCCCCCTCAGCCCATAGTCATGCCAGACATGACAGCTCAGATTGGTTCTACAAAATGGATGAGAGAGACCAGGCTGTCTGGGGCTTGCAGTGGGACGTCTGCTCCCCCCCCCCCAGCAAGAGCCAGGCAAGATGACAGAGTGGGGTGGGCTCACAGGCACTGTGATGAAAAGAAGGACCCATTCCTAGCTGAAACAGACAGCTGCCGTTCATTTTGATGTTGGTTTGGCTAGGCTTGCTCGTAACCCAAGGCTGGCTGGTCTTCCATCTTTTCAAAAGTCTTAATTCAGCCTTCTGTGTAAGACAAAAGGTATTCTATGTTTAAAAGCACTGGACTTGAATTTAAAGTATCAGAATGCTTCTATGTTGGTGAACGGTATATGCCTGGGGACCTGTTTCTGTCTGTGGATGTGTCAATTAGAATTAGATTTAGTCAGTCATAACAGAAAACAAACAAATAAGCCAAACAGCAGTGTCTTAAATAAGACAGAGCTATTTTTCTCTCTTAGGAAATGTGGAAGTGGTCGTTCCTGGATCACTAAAGTATTACGTAGTCAGACAAAAAAAAAAAAAAGCCAGGTGTGGTGGTCACACCTTTAATCCTAGCACTCAGGAGGCAGAGGCAGGCGGATCTTTCTGAGTTCAAGCCAGCCTGGTCTACAGAGTGAATTCCAGGACAGCTGGGGCTACAGGGAGACCCTGTCTCTAAAAGACAAAAAAAGTATTACATAGTGCTCAGGTTTTCTGTCTTGTTCGTCCATGACCTCTGTTCTTAGAATTACCTCATGGTCAGCTATGGCTGCTGGGGCCCCATCCATTGCATCAGCATTCTATGAAAAGATGCAAGGAAAGAAAAAGGGATCGTTTTCGTCTTTGCAGTGACTTTTTCACAAGTCAGGTGATTTATTTCTGCTCACATCTCATTAGGAAAAACTCCATCACAAAGTGTGTCATTAATTGCAATGAAGGCGAAATGGTCTCTAACCTCAGAACATTTATGTGTCAAATTAAATTATTTGTTCTGAATTCAACCTCTTGCCATATATGTGTATACTTGACAACTATCTGTTTACTGTCATTGTCCCTTTAGTGACTGCTTTGTTAAATAAACATATTCAGAGTTAAAAAAATTATTTGTTTGTTTGTTTTCACTGCTGGGGATCAAACCCAGAGCTCTGCACATGGCAGGCAAACACTCTGCCACTGAGCTGCTCTCTGGGCCTTCCAGTGCCCACTTAAAAGATAAATGTCCCAATATACTGGGAAAGGAGGGGACCGTGAGTCTTAGAGGCTCTAGCAGTCTCTTCTCAGTTTGCCTTCGCTTCGAGACCCAGGCTCTTCTTTCTGTGTGATGGGGACAAGGAAGGGCATGCTGGATCTGGATAGTCCTCCTCCTCCTCCTCTTCCTCCTCCTCCTCTTCCTTTTCCACCATTGCCATGATTTGGATATAAAATGTTCCCAAAGGCTCTCATGTTGAAGGCTTGGTTCCCATCTGATGGAGCTCTTCACTGGTCATTGGAACACAGAGTACTGATTTCACTGATGGATAAATGCATTGCGGTTTCATACAGAAACGACTATTAGGAAGTGTGGCCTAGTTGAAGGAAGTCAGTCACTGGGGCTTGCCTTTAGGGGACGTGTCTTGTTCCAGGCCTCTTTCCCCTCTGCCTGCATCTCAGCCACCATGAGGTAAACACCTTTTTCTACTGCACTTTCTCTCCACCATGTTCTGCCTCAGTATGACCCATGGCAGTGGTGCGAAGCGACCATGGGCTGAGCCCTTGGAAGTAAAATGAGTTAAAATAAATCCTCCTTTAGGTGATTTTCTTGGGTGTTTTGTCACTGTGATGAAAAGCACACTGGCAGTTGTCATCCTAACAGAATTAGCTACTGCATTCATCACTATGACCAAATAAAAACCTGGCTAAAGGCCAAAACAGAGGGTTTACTTGAGCTCATCGTTCTAAGAAATGCAGTTTATAATGACAGGAATAGCCTGGCAGCAGAAAGAGGAAGAAGAGGAAGAGGAGGAGGAAGAAGAGGAGGAAGAGAAGGAGGAGGAAAAGAGAGAGGAGGAAGAAGAGGAGGACTGCTTTTTATTCAGATTGCACTTCCTAGCCCATGGATGGTGCCACCTCCTTCAGGGCGAGTCTTCCATTTTTAGTTAATCCTCTCTGGAAAGACCCTCAAAGACATACCCAAAGGTGTGTCTCCTAGATATCTTCACTGACAACGAAGATGTAATGGTAACTTACATCATCATCCTTGCCATGATCAGTGCTTTCATTACTATCAGTTATTAGCCTTATCAACACCACCACCATCACCATGATAACCATCTCAACATCACACCATCACCATTACCACCACATCCACATCATCAACACCACATCGTTATCACCATTACTACCACCACCAAAATCATTATCATTATCACTACTGCCATCACCATCTCCATCCTCATAACTATCACCACTACAGCACCAGCATCATCACCTTTATCACCACCACCTCCATCACTATCATCCCTCCCACCACCACCTCCGCCATTATCATCCCTCCCACCACCACCATCATCGTAATTATCAGTAACAGCACCATCATCAGCACCACTACCAGCATCACAAGTCATCAACACAGTCGTTATCATCCCCATCACCAACACCACCATCATCACCATCAGCACTATCAATATCATCAGCATCAACAGCAGCATCCTACCACCATTAGCATCAGCACCACCACCACCACCCTACCACTACCACTAGCATTATCAGTATGGGCACCATGGCTGAAGCTGGCCATTACCATTCCCACTATTTCGTTGTTCCAACCAAAATTTATGCACATATTTTTGCAAGAGGTTAAGGAGTGACTCTACCCCATCTGTGGGACAACTGATCACGATATAATAATAACCCAGATTGTTTTTCTGTGCCTTAACTCTTCTATCTATCTATCTATCTATCTATCTATCTATCTATCTACTATCTACTATCTACTATTTATCTACTATCTGTCTGCCTGTCTGTCTTCTATCTTTCTATCTATCTGTCTTCTATTGTCCATCTATCTATCTATCATCTATCTATCTATCTATCTATCTATCTATCTATCTATTCTTACTCTTTTCATCCTTCAGCAATCCATGACATGGATACTTCTATTGCTCCTATCTTATAGACTAGGTAACTGAGATACAGATATGGAGACTTTGGGCAAATAACATAGAATGAACAATCACAGGGAAAACACAGACATTGTCTGGTCCTCTAATGTGTCTGTGGGGGGTTTAGACTGGAAGAAGAAGTCTCCACTCACTGGTCTAGAAGGACTTGGTGAGTTTTGCTGTTGTGATGCATCTTAGTGCCCAGTCTATATACAGAGTCCCAAAGGGAATCCACTTTCCCCTACCTTCCTCAATGGAACAGTCCCTTGTTGCCCCCAGGGAGAAGCAGACGCTATCCTTGGTTCTAGAGCAGCAAATGAACATCACGCGCATTTTTCATTTTGGTGAGTTCGTTTACTCTAGCTCTTCCTGGAAACACCAGCTTGCTCGGGGCATATTCCGAGATATCAGCCTCCAGTTTTGATGGGTTCCCTCCAGGGCTCACCTGTGGCTCCCCATACTCGACATACCTGTGACCACCTGCTTAAGAGTAGCTCTCACCCCAGACTGTTTTCCCAGAGAGCAGATCTCCAGATTTGATTCATGCCTGCATCATTAGAGAATCATTGCTCTGTCTATGAATGAATGAACAATAAAAATCTGGGTGGACCTCTGACACAGTACCTACAACTTTCACCATACTTCTGATCCTAGGCTTTCTCTTCTGAAAAACTGGGAATAATTCTCAGTATTGCCATGAGAAGTGCCCAGAAATCTTTCCCCACAGGGGGGTGTGTCCCCGCACACATCGTTTCATCACGGCCACAGATCTTCAAGATAGAATGTGGACTAGGCAACAGTTTACAGTGAGACAGAGACCAGAAAAGGAGACATGCCTTGCTGAGAACACTGGTTCATGCTGGCTCCTATGGCTTCCAGCCCTGAGGTCTGCACTCAGTGGTATTTGATTCTGCTCTCTACCTGCTGCAGAGGTGCAGAGGTCCCGGCATGACAGGAGACCTGGTGTTTGCCTAAAGGGAGCGTGCAGTCTCCATCCTTCCCTACTAGCTCCCACAGGACTCACCCCATTTCCTGGCAACCCCGGAGCCCCCACCATCTGAACTGCCCTGTAACTCATTCTTCAGACCGCCTGGGGCTGAGGGCTTTGTAGGGACTGACTGGGTTATAGATTTTTTTGACAGGGTCTCCCATAGCCCCAGCTCACCAGGAACTCTATTTGGATAAGGCTGGCCTGGATCTCACAGAGATATGTCTGCCTCTACTTTCAGGGTCTAAAGGCATGCACCACCACAGCTGGCATTTATAGGTTTATTTTGATTTATGTGTATCTGTCTGTAGGAGTGTATGCTGGTGTCTGTGGCAGCTAGAAGAGCGCATCAGATCCCTGGAGCTACAGTTGTCTGTGAGCCACCCAGCATGGGTGCTGGGAACTGTACTTGGAGGTCTCTGGATCTCTGAGCCAGCTCTCCAGTCCTCTCATGAAGGGAATTTGTCTCCAATATGTCATTGGTTGTCATAAGATCAGGAAAGATGGCTGTGCTGGGATTTCCATGGTCAAGGTATCATGGAGAAACTGAGGCCTGCTCTGTTAATGCCTGGGCTATGGGGACTAAAATGGAGTTCTTTGTGACTAGGGGCTCTCTCCCTGAGGACAGGCCATGTCTCCTCAGACTTGGGGCTGCCTGGGGACAGGGACATGTCATATTAAACTTGGGAGATCCCTTGGATAGAGTTATATCTCTCCTATTAAATAAAAGAGTCCCAGAGGCTCAATTTTTTTTTTTTACTAACTATATCAGTTAATTAAAAAACGATACAGAAACCAAGGCTTTCTTGTGCTAAACCTCACATTCCCCCTTTGTACATCGAGTCTAAGAAGGCTTCCTAGGATTACTGTGTCTGGCTGTGACTATTAAACTCCTCCATCTTCTCTAAAAGGTAGAATGCTCCCCCCCACACCAGGTTTTAAACTGCCCTTAATGACCCACTTCTAATAAAAAGAGAACAGCTTGGTTTTTAAGGCTAGGTCATAAAAAGGGTAACAACTTCCTCTCTCCGACTGCCCTCTCTGTCCCTGCCTGCCTGCCCGTCTCTATCTCTCCCTCTGTTCTCTTCCTCTTGGAACCCAGAGCCCTGGATGTGAGGCGCCACAGCACATGAGGAGTCCATGGATCTATTTCCAGTCGTCATTCCTTTTGTGCGAATTCTTTCACTGGAATGATGTGAACAGTATCTTCTCCTCCTCCAAAGGTCCCAAAGACAAACCAAAGTACTATTCCAACAAAGTTCACCCTGGGAAACCAGTGAGTATGTTGAGCATGGGTCAGGAGTTAGTGGCAGAGGTGTGGGTCACACTCAGAGCCGTGGCACTGAAAAGTCTTTACGAAGCATGGATGATGGCTTTCGCTGCACAGATGGAGTCTTCTGTTAACCTTCCCCAGCCTGTATAAGCTAACACTTCCCTGAGACCCACAGAGGCCATGCACAGTTAGGACAGAACTGCATACAAATGGCTAGGAGGAGCAGCTGGAGTCTCAAGTGAGGGTCCAGTGACCCTTCCCATACATTCTATGAGGGAAGACTAACAGTCAGCAGATCTCATGGTGACAGGCGCTTGCAAACAAGCACAGCTGATTGGACAAAAATGGTGGCTGCTTTGCTCAGAGCCCTACATTCTACAATAGGCCTCCAGGGAGGTCCTGTGCGGCCAGCATTGACCTTCAGTCGTGTCATAAGTGCCTTTGGCATGATGCCATATGATTGTCTTTGATGAGAGATGCAAGCTGGGGGCTCCTTCCTGCTTCTGAGCCCAGTCAGCCTTCAGACTCATAAGAAAGTCTTGTCATAATTATTGATTGCTTCAAGCCACTGTCTCCAGGCAGTCATTGATATCAGGAATGACGTTAAATGAAATAATTTTAAATCAATGTCTAGCACCATCCCTGGTCTGTGATCAGTATTCCATAGACCATCTGCTCTGCTGGGCTTTCCACTGCGGAGTGGGTCGATGCTTCCTCTCTGGATCTCAGAGAAATCAGAGTGAGGTGGAGCTCAAAAAGACCAAAGTGGGTCTGCTCTACCATTAACTTTGACTGATAGCCTAGAGGCTTCCTGCCCTGCCTTCCACACCATCACATCTCCTAACCCTCCTAAAATAAGTTTTGCCCATTTTGCAGAACACAAGACTGAGGCTCAGAGTCATACTTTCTTGGCTTGTCCGACACGCAGACCCATGAGAACTGTCTGTGAGGACATCAGTGAGAATCCATAGGGTACTAGCCTAACGGGGCCCTGCCCCCACACCTTATTCCCCACCTCTCTGCTTCTCTCCCACTCTCAGCCCATCAAGGTACAGCTGATTAGTGAGAGCCCTGAGGTGCTTATCAGCACTGCGCAGCAGGAAGTCCGTTCAGACGACTCTCCTGAAAGTGTTTTGTTGGAGACCATGAATGTCGGTCAGCTTCCTACTTTTAATGAATCTCTGGAGACCCGATTGCTCTTGCTGAGCTTCTTGGTGCTCCCCTTTTGTCTAGTGTTTCCTATACTCAACCCACCACTGGAGCAACAGTCTCTTTTCTGCCCCTTCTCCCTGGAGACCCATACGATTGGGGCTCAGATATCTAGAGAGCCACTCTATCCACCTCTGGGGATTTGAAATTTAGTTCTTCAGGGAGAATCGCCTCAGTTATTTTAATGGCTCTCTACTGAGATCTACTATAATCTACTATTGTAACTACTAAAAATACAGGAAGGGGGGCAGTAAGATGGCCCAATGGGTGAAGAGGCTTGCCGGCCAAGCACGATGACTTGAGTTTAATCCCCAGAGTCCCAGCTGGTAGAAGGAGTTAACTAATTCCTGCAAGTTGTCCTGTGACTTCCACATGTGTTGTGGCATTTGTATGCATGCACACACATAAATAAATGTAATTAAAAATTTTTATTGCAAGAGGGACAATTAGAAAGACATCAAAAAGGTATGTGTGGGGCTATATGAAGGATAAAGAGACATCAGGGCTGGAGAGATGGCTCAGTGGTTAAGAACACCAACTTGTTCTTGCAGAAGACCCAGGTTCAAGTCCCAGCACCCACATGGTGGCTAACAACCATCCATAATTCCAGTTCCAGGGAATCAGATACCCTCTTCTGACCTCCACGGGCATTGCATGACACAGGTGCACTTAAACATATGCAGGCAATATGCTCATACACAGAAAATAATAAATAAATATTTCTTTTTAAAGCCAATTTTCTATTGAAGTTTTGTGCATTTCATATAACATTTCTCAATCAAATTTAGACCCATCCCCCTTCCTTGCCCCCCACCCCACCAGAGCTCATGCATCATGCATTCTGCCATACATGTCTTTCATCTTTTTCTCTGTCTTTTGTTTTTAATTTTCAATGCAGAAGTTTACTATTTCAGTCAGTTCTTTGACCCAGTCTTTTTTTTGCTGTTGTTGTTCCTTCAAATTTGTATCACTCCAAAATATGCATATACGCATGCCACATATATATCAAGATTATAATGTCTTGGGTTTTAGCAGCCTTAGCTTATGATTTCTTTTTTTTTTTAATTAGGCTGAAAGATGTCATTTTTTCCTTAAGGAAGTGTTTGAAGGCTCCTCCTTGGCAAGCCCAAACAACCATCAATCCTGCCCTTGTGCTCCACACTGGGGTCTTTCCATCCCATGGTCACCCAAATGAGGTCCAGTAAGCACATGTCCTGTCTTGATCTTCCTGTACTGGCCTCCGTGATACAGCCTGGGTAGTCCAACATGTCAGTCTAATAAATATTTCTAATTAAAAAAGATAGAGACCATGAAGTCTGGACAAACTGCAGTTAAGAGCTCATATTGTCATTCCACGGGACCCAAGGTTGTCTCCCAGCACCCATGTCAGGTAGTTGATAATCACTTGTAACTCAAGTTCCAGGGGATCCAACTTCCTCTTATGGCCTCCAAGGGCACCTGCACACAATGTACATACCCAGTCATGAACACAGACACACATACACATAACTAAAAATTAAATTAATATTTTTGAAAATTGCAAAACATTCATTTGTCCCTCTTTCCCCAGAAAGATCAGAAGGACTGCTGGTCCATTCTTGGGATAAGGGCAAGGGGTTCTAATATTGGGGGCCTGTTGGGCGAGGACAATGTTTCCCCTAAAGATCCCAGTGGTCTATGAGCAGGGCAGAGTCATCATTGATGCCAGAGGCAGGAACTCACCCCCGGACCTGCTTCTCATGCAGGAGTGCGCAAAGAAATGTTTTCTTTAGAAAATAAACACTGATCGATTATTTATTCTGCCAGAAATAAATAGATCTGGTTGCCCAGGCCAGAGATTAATGGAAACCTTGGGCTGCAGCTGGGAGTTCTGATGTGAGTTGCAGACATATTTTCTCCCTCTCAGCTCCAGCACCATGGCCAGTGCCAATGTGGGTGAGGGTTAGCCTAGATCCTCCAATACCCGGGAAGCCAGCTGCCTCCCAGCCCCAGTTGAAGCCCTTCATCTGATGGGGAAGAGATAGCAGCAGGACCCCCTCCCCAGACATTTGTACATGGTGTCAGTGCTCTGGTGGGGCGGAAAGCCATGTAAAGGTCAAGGCTTCCCAGTGGTTCCCACTCCATGAGGGAATCTTGAGGGCGTAGGTAAGTTAGTTGATGCTTGAGCCAGGCTTATGTGTGGTACACGGGTGTTTGTGAATTGGTGCAGGTGATGTGTGGGATGTAGGTCTACCCGCTCATACCTGCCTCTGTGTATGTCTCTTGTACATGAGTCTGTGGCTGTGTGTCTCTGGGCTGTCATACCAGTCTTTTCATGTCTTAGGGTACATGTGTACATGGGATCCTGTGGAAAATGACAAGCATGGCAACTTTCATGCAGGGCCCAAGGGTCTCTTATTACCTTGGCAAGGGGGCTTGGCACTAATTGAAGCAAATTATGTCATTTTAATATATATATATATATATAATATGTAGATAGATAGATAGATATAGTGGCTTGTGTCTGTTTATGGGTATGGGCATGTAAGTGGGTGCAGGTGCCCATGAAGGCCAGAAGAGGACATCAGATTCCCTGGAGCTAGAATTACAGGTGGTCATGAGCTGTCTAATGTGGGTGGAGAAAACTGAGCTTGGGTCTTCTGCAAGAACAGTGCATACTCTTAATCTCTCCAGCCCCAGATTAATTCACATTAAAAGGAATTAAAAATACCAGAATCTTAGTCTAAGTATTTAGGGAAGTGAGAATTACTGGGTCTGGAAGCTTTGCAAGCCTGCTTGTGAGGGTCCCTGGGCCTGTCTTCCAGAGTGGATATTATAAGGGGTCAGGCTGTGATGGAAATGCAGGTAGATACGGCTGATATGGAGGGCCTAATAAATCTAGGATGAGACACTGGACGGGGCATGAGTACTGGGGAGGATTAAGGGGTCAGAGTGTGTCTTGCTGGTATTGGAAGCCCAGCTCTGCCACTGAGCCATTTATCTAGGTGGGCCTAATCGCCTCTCTGAAGCTTCAAATTGAGCCACATACATTGAGAGGATGAAATGCGATCTTGCTACAGGGAACACAGTAGGAGAAACAGGAGTCTGAAGCTCAGTACAGTAACAGGCTTGCGGGTCTCTCAGTGGGTGCAGGGATGAAGGAAAGAATGGATTTCTGGATTTGCCTTCTTTCTGAGACCCAGCACCTGAGCTTCTTGAGTCCCAGGTATGATGTAGTGCATGATCCACCCTGAACCCGAGCCCAGGCCCTGTGCAGGCAGTGCTCTGGTAGCCTGGCTCCACTGCAGTAGCCACGGTGAAATCACAGAGGGCAAAGTCTCATCTGTGCAAAGTTTTCATTTGTTATACATAGAAGATCCCTTCAAAAATTCAGAAAATACTTGTCTGAGCCCCACTTTCCTTGTTGGTTGGCACAAAGCTTGTTATGTAGCCAAGGTTAACCCTGAATTTATGATCTTCCTGCCTCCTTCTCCTCCCCTTCCTCCTCCTCCTCCTCCTCTGTACTGGAATTATAGCATGCTCCACCATGTCCAGGTTATGAGGTGCTGGAAATTGAACCCAAGACTTCATGTAGGTACTCTGTCATAAGCTACATTCTTGGCCCCTAATCCCTTCCTTTTTTCCTTCCTTCCTTCCTTCCTCCCTTCCTTCCTTCCTTCCTTCCTTCCTTCCTTCTTCCCCTCCTACTTCTCCTCTCTTTCTTTGGTGTGTATATGTGTGTGTGTGTGTGTGTGTGTGTGTGTGTGTGTGTAGGTGCACATGCATATGTGTGTGCCTGTGTGTAAAGGCCAGAGGTCAGTGTTGCAATGCAATGTTGGGTGTCTTCTTTGATTATTGCCTACCATATGTTTTGAGGCAGGCTCTCTCACTGGAGGGGGCACCCCTATTTAGGTAGACTAGCTGTCCAGCAAGCCTCAGGAATGCTCCTGTCTCCACCTCCGAAGCACTTAGATTACAAGTTTTACCTGCACCACGGCTTGGATTTATATGACTGCTGGGGATCCGAACTCAGGTAGCAATGCTTTTGCAGCAAGTCTCTGACCAATGTGCCTTTCCTAGGTCCCTACTTTATCTTGCTTACATGTGTCATTTCTTGGGGTTCTTTTTCTTGTTCTTCAAATTTGTTGGTTACGAATGTTGCAATAATGAAAGTGACTAAATTCAAAACAGGCGGAGCCGCCAAATGTACAGGGTGTATGACAAACTTTCAGGGCCACACCCATGATCCCCCAGTTCCCCCATATGATTATCTATATGATAAACCAGAACCATGGAGAGAGTAAGCAGCCTGTCCAATGACACACAGACGTCTAGCACACGGCAGCCCAGGGCTTGACTTGGATCTCTGTCCCCAGTGCTGTTCTTCCTCCAGTGAACCCAGATCTCGCTTTGTTCTTTCCAGGAACTGGCTCAGGAGCCAGAGTCTCCATCTTTCATTCTGTGTCCCTGTGATGCTGGCAGTCACACATCCCCTGGTATTTGCCATCTTCCTGCTCCTTCACGTGATGGTCACCCGTGACCTCACCCCTCCCTCCTGCCGGCCAGCTTTGCTCTGCCTCTGAAGCAGAAGCCCTGCCTGGTCTCCTCTTAGCGTGTCCGGAACACCTGACATTATTATTGCTTCTATTCAAGCTGGCCCCGATGCTGCTGTGGCCTGGAAGGGCTGGAGTTACAGCCTCAGGTCAAGGGTGGCCTAATTCCTGGTTTCTGGGAGCTTTTCAGAGGTGGTCGGTCTGCCCAGGGCTCACTGGCTCAGCATCATTTATCAGTGTTGAACATTCTGTCTAGTCTTCTTAATATTTAAATGTTCTTTTTCTTCCATTTGTTCATTCTTTGGCTCTGGTTCGCCTTGTTCTTCAAACTTGCTGAGGAGGAATTTTGCTGTTGCAAAAAAAAAAAAAAAAGACTAAATGCCTTCCTTTGAGTTTTATTCTGGCTTGATTTTGCTTCTAATTACCAAGCATCATCTTCGCCTTCTTAGGTCCTTTCCCAGAAATGCATGGGGAGCGCACACCCTTTATTTCTCATTTCAGACCTTTAGTCTTTTCTTTGCGATTCAGTCTTTCATGCTGAGAGCTGGGAGCACCAACCAGACTGACTGCTTATCTCTTAGCTCCAACCTCTATCTGTACTCTCAGGACCTCACTGGTATGTGAATATGTACACATCTATGTATGATGTAGACCCCACCATGGGACATTTTCTGAATGCCATGTGGGCTATTCTCTAGGTGCTGCAATGCATGGGTCACAAGGATAGCCAAGGGAACTCCTCCGACAGATGTGTTCACAACTCCCCCATATACGCTTCTTCTATGTCCACACTTCCTAGGAGAACAGGAGAGCAATGGCCATAGCTTCTGGCTCCTTTTACCATGGTTCAGCTCCTTCTAGGAGATACCACTGCCCTTGAGCAAAGAGCTCCTACTACATAGATGTGAGTGGTTCCCCACCAAGCATGGCTGTGGAACACTGTAATCTCTTACTCCTCTCCTTGATGGGAGAAGATTCCCCAGACATTCCCCTGCACATACGTAGGATCTCTCCCATGGGTGCTCACGGGGACAAGAGTGTGACTATTCATTCTACATTTTCATTGCAATAGAAACTATGAGAGAAAACAATCCATCTATCCTGATAAAACGACTGAGTCAGTCACATACATCAACGCGAACACATCACAAATGGCAGATGCAGAAAAAAGAAAAGCAATCGAGGGGCTCAGTGGGCTAAAGTACTTGCTGCCCAAGTGCAGTGATCTGAGTTCAATCTCTGAATCCCATATAAAGAGCCAGCTTATATGCATATGTGATCCTAGCACTCCTACAGCAAGACGGGAAGAGGATATAGGAGAACTGGCCAGAAGCTCAGAGGTCAGCTCACCAGGAGTACACCGTGCAGTAAAAGGACCAGCAAGACAGGCCCTGACTCAGAACAAGAACGTGAGAACCAACTCCGGAAAATTGTCCTTTGTCCTCCACTGGTGTGCTCTTACACACACACACACACACACACACACACACACACACACACACACTAAAAGTTAAACAAGCCAGTTCCATAGGCTGTAATAATATACCATTTCCATAAAGCTGAAATACCCAGACCAGGTTGGATATATGACAAGCAAGTCACATAGGCTGTAATAATATGCCAACTTCACAAAGCTGAAAAACATGGACCAGTTCTGTACAACATTTAGGATGGATATGTGACACACAAGAGCTTGAATGTCTGTATAGAAATGGATATAACACTGGATTTGAGAAGGGGGGAGGGGTAAGCCTGGCTAGAGTTTATAAGGGTTTTGATTAGAGCTATATAATGTCTCCTTTTGTAAACTGTTTGGTGGGTACATGGTGCCCATTGCATTATTAAGGATGTGTTTCATGCCTAAAGATTTCATTTTAAAAGATGTAACATTGAAAAAGAAACATAGGTGGTCTTATCCAGAATCCCTCCAGAATTGACATTGGAATCAAAAGAAACCTTTCATCTTCATTTGATTTGTCTTCAAGTTTCTGGGAAGTTTTTTCAGACATGCATCTTCCACTTAGAGAAAATGACAGGAGTTTCTTTGGAAAGATGCTGATGACTGTCAGAGAGGTAACTGGAATTGTTCACACACATTCAGAAAACATTTTGGTGTGTATGTGTGCATGCCATGGCACATGAGTAGAGAGGCCAGAGGATAACATTTGGAAGTTTGTTCTTTCCTTCTACCATGTGGGGATATGAGGGTTGAACTTGGGTTGTGAGGCTTGGCAGCAATCACCTCTACCTGCTGAGCCCTCTTGCCAGTCTGGTGTGGCGGCCTCTTCCCAAACAACTGCTGTAGTCCTAGTTATCTTAAAGGAAAGGTGGTACCCAGCCATGGTCGGGCCACGCCTTTGTATCCCCCAGGGTGATCTTGCAGTGAAGGATTATAGATAATCTGTCAACTGGGTGTGAGGAAGGAATCGCGGGGAGGGGCGGTTACCTGATCAGCACGGAGCCGATTCTGCTCTTGCCCGACTCAGTGGCTCTCTGTACTGTCTTCTGCCACCTCCAACAGTGGCAATCTATCTTCAGTGGCTACTCCCATTTGTGTTATCAGCGAGAATCAAATCTGGCAAAATGGCAGGAAAAGTGCTTGCACGGGGCTTTTCAGCAAAACTCAATTAGAGTGGGGAATTGGGCTTGAAAACGAGCCACTGTGTTTCATGCCTCTGCTCAGCACATCCCTCCTCCTTCCACATGTGCTGGCCACATTCATGGGGGCAGCCCAAGCCTGGAACGGGTTAGTTGAAAGAAACTGGGTACCCGTCACCCCACATTCATATCACTAGCTGTCCACATTCCCCTGGGTTAGAAGGTATTTCTTTCCTGTTGCTGTGGCCAAATTACCTGACAGAACAATTTTAAAAAGAATTACTTGTTTGGGTTCATTCTTTCAGGGGGTCCATCCATCATGGTGGAGAAGGGGTGGAGGGTAGAGCCGTTTCCATGATAGCAGGCAGAAAGCAGAGAAAGGAAATACCAGGAAAGGTCAGAGCAAGATTCGTGGCTCCACTGACCTTCTTTCTCCAACTAAGCCCCACTTCTTCCCTCCCTCCCTTTTGCCTCCCAACAACATCTTTATATTATGACTCCATTTAGGGACTAATCCATTGATTAGGTTAAAGCCTTTGGGGTCTAATGGTCTCTGGGTGTCTCTTTACGGGGACACCCAGAAGTGTGCTCTCTCATCCCCTAGTCATTTCTCCATTTAGTCAAGTTGACACTTAAGCTTATCACAGAGGCCAGATCTGCCTTCCATAACAGAGAAATGGAGGCTTTTTAAGGCATATTCCTAGTGTCTGTGGCCTCTAAACCTGACCAGCTTACTGTTTCATGCTGGCTTGAGGAAGATCTACCAGGTGCTTTTCCCTCGATGAGCTCTTCGTCCAATCAGAGCAAGACAGGGGTGGACTTTGGTCCTCTGAAGAGTCTGCTTCTAACTTACTCCATGTGTCAGGAAGGGTTTCCTCTCCATGGGTTACTCTTTATCTTTGAGGGATACAGCCATCACTCTCTGTGGAGCTGGCTCCCCCTGGGGCAAGGAGAGATCACCTTGCTTATCATAGTCTGGCATGGAGCTGCTCCATCAGCCCTGTTCCAAGATCCCTAAATTGTCTTTGGCTAGGGGATAGCAACTATCGTATTTTGGTCTAGGATCTGTTGGAGCCAAGACAGAGTGTAGAGTGTGCAAGATCACACAGCTAAGTGAACCAAGAATCAGAACCCAGGAATGGCTTGTATGATGGACCCCTAGAGCACTCCAAAAGAGACCTAGATCCAGAAGACATTTTGAAGGTTGTGTTGGCTGGAACTCAGCCCTAGATATTTCTTAAAAACTTGAGGAGGACTAAATTAGGACCCTGGGGACAAAGGCACAATTCCGTACCGATAGTCAACCTATTGCCATCACTGGTGGCTGATTCACCGAGATAGCTGAGTTGGATGAAATGCTGGTCCTGGGCCACTTGATCAGTGGCATCTTCTGTGGACTCTGCATGGGTTCTGTGCACATGTACATTGGAGAAGTGTCTCCCACTGCTCTCTGTGGGCCTTTGGCACTCCCAGCCAGCTGGGCATCATCACTGGGATTCTGGTAGCTCAGATATTTGGTCTGAACTTCATCTGGGCTCTGGAGAGTTATGGCCTGGGCTACTGGGCCTAACCATCTTTCTGGCCATCCTACAAACTGCAGCCCTTCTGGTTTGCCCTGAGAGCCCTAGATTCTTGCTCATTAACAGGAAGAGGATTGTGTTAAGGAGATCCTCCAGTGGTTGTGGGGGCACCCAGGATGTGGCCCAGGAGACCCAGGAAATGAATAATGAGAGTGCCAGGATGGCACAGGAAAAACAAGCCGCTGTGCCGGGGGTCTTCTGGTTCCTCAACTACCTCCAGCCCCTCCTCATCTCCAACAGGCTCCAGCTCTCCCAGCAGTTCTCTGGGATCAATGCTGTTTTTTTTTTTTTTTTGGTGTTTTCGAGACAGGTCTCCTTGTAGCCCTAGCTGTCTTGGAACTCACTCTGTAGACCAGGCTGGCCTTGAACTCACAAAGATCTGCCTGCCTCTGCCTCCTGAGTGCTAGGATTAAAGGCATGTCCCACCACGCCCGGCTGATGATATGTTCTATTACTCAACAGGAATCTTCAAGGATGCAGGCATTCAAGAGCCAACTTATGCTACGATTGGGTGTGCTTAATACCATCTTCACTGTAGTTTCTCTGTTTCTGATGGAAGGTGCAGGAAGGAGAACTCTGCACATACTAGGCCCTGGGGGTGTGGCTGTTTGTTCTGTCTTGCTGCTGAAGGATGGATATGGAGCAGTGATGAGCTTTGTCTGCACTGTGGCTATCCTTGTCTATGCATCCTTCGTTGAGATTGTACCAGGTCCCATTCCTCGGGATTTATTGGGGCCAAACTCTTCAGCCAGGGCCCCTGCCCACCTGCCATGGCAGTGGCTGGCTGTGCCTTCCTCACACTCTCCTCCTGATCTTGACTTCCTTTAAAGTCCCTGAGACCCGAGGCAGGACTTTTGAGGATATTACTTGGGCCTTTGAGGATCAGGCTGGGAACCTGGGACAGAGATGAACACTGTCAAGGAGTCCAGTAGCAATACCTGAGGTGGACTTCCTTCCACTTCCTTCCTAACATGGAAAGTAATACCACCCCCCCCAAGAGGGGAGACCTCATCAGGATGAACCACAACTGCTCCTGAACAGATCCTTCCTCACCCCACGCACTCCACAAACACTCCTATGAACCCAATGCTGAGGTTAGGTACATCATCAATGGCTTTTTAAATGTTTTGTTTCTTGGGCATTCTCTTCTGATCAAGTGAACCTACCTTGGCTCCCTAGTACATGACAACTCTGCCAGCTCCTTCCCCCTAAGGTTCTATGATCCCCTCCCACAAGGGTGTAGGAGCAGGGTGCAGTCCCCAGCCTCAGCTCGCAAGCAAACATATATATCCAGTATGGAGGGCCATGGGGTTAAAAAGAGAGCCTTCCTCACTTCATACAGTTCTGCACAGAAAAGTAAAAATAAGAGTTTTATTTATTTTATCTTCAGGTTTTATTGCATAAATATTTATTTTTAAGTGCAATTTTACCAAACAATGAAAGAGCAAGGAAATTGAGGTTGGAGGGAGGTGTTTAAAGAGGTCGTAGAGTAAAGAAGGTTGGTAATGGAATTGAGGAAGAAATGTTTGTTATCGGAGGGCATGTGAGCTGGTGCCTCTTAATGAATTCTGTGTTTTGGAAAAAACTCTTCAGTTACTTCTCAGAAGAGTGTGCGCCTATATAAAGAAGCTCATGGTTTCCTTTGGACCTTTTCTTTTAAGATTATAGTTTTTAAAGTAGTGTTACTTGAAATCTAGGATTATGAGCAAGGTGGGCACTGTAGTTAGTGTTGCTGGGTTTTCCTTTTGAATGGGTCCAGAGAAGGAGAAGTTATTTGCAGAAAGTCTTTCTTCTTCCCCAGCACCCCCAAAATAAAACTCCTTCCCTTTCTAGTGGATCCCTCCCTTTTTTTGGTCTTTTCGAGACAGGGTCTCCCTGTAGCCCCAGCTGTCCTGGAACTCACTCTGTAGACAAGGCTGGCCTTGAACTCACAAAGATCTGCCTGCTTCTGCCTCCCGAGCGCTAGGATTAAAGGCATGCACCACCACGGCCGGCAAGGACTCACCTTTTAAAAACAAACTCTAGTACCATCTAGTAGGAAATCCATATGAATGAGAAACCTAAAAACAGGGCTTCTTGGTAGAGATTTATTATTTTTCCATTTTTAAATAGGTTTTATGTGCTGGTTTTTTGTTTTTAAACTGTAGGCTTTAAGGAATTCAGGGGAGAATGTTCATAGCTATGTTGGACTTCGTTACTTCAGCCCTGGTTGCTCCGGGGTCATGGCATGCTTGTCTGTGCTCCTCCCAGTCTCAAGCTTCACTTGTCACCAATCTATTGTGATTTGTGTTCAGTGCCCAGAGGGGACTCTGCCAGACACGTTAGCACTATAACAAGTACATGTGCAGTGTGGCCCATGCTTAAGGATGTGACTATACATGCACTGTCACTTTGCTTTAGGTCGAAGTCCTTTTGTGACTTATTTCCTTTGTTGCTGTAGCTTTCGTTTGAATAGAGCATGTTGACATTTCCCCCTGTGTGCATAAGGGGCAGTGGCTCTGCTGGGTAGAGTTTGCATCCAGGATTTAGATTCAATGCATCTGCTCCTTTTCTCTGTTGGAAAGGGGTGCTTCCTACATGGTGAGGTTGAAGGGGAAGGGCTCAGCCTCAATCCAGTGGGAGAGAGAGAGACAAGGGAAAAGGAAAGAGGGAGGTCAGGGCTGTGACTCTTGGACACTCTATTTGGGGAGAAGGAGGCTTTCTTTCAAGAGACTAGGAAGCAAATGGTATCTCACTGTGTTAAAGTGGCAAGGTACACTCCTGCTACCAGTCATGGGCATCTCCACAGCCAACCTGTCATTCTCCAGTTCTTTCATAAACAGAGACTACCCTGATGATCCCCAGGGCAATCCCCCCTCTTCCCTTCCCATAGGTTGTAGGACCCCACAGTCCCTCCTTGGTGCTTACATATTTCAGACCCTTTAGGTTAACCCACACATATAACATGTCCATAGTCAGATCTCACCATTCCCTGTGGTTCCTGAGCCTATGGAGAAAAACTCACATAGTTACACAGAGGGGCATTCCTGGAAAAGGTGACTCTCCTCTAACTTGCCTCTTGTGCTCCTCAGTGAGTTGGCAGTAATGCATGGTAGAATTCTCATTTCTCGGTGACCAAGTTGCAAATATTTCCATATAAACTTTCCTATAATGTTACTACAGTTTTTATTTTGAAATAAAAATTCTGAGTGTTAAAAAACCCATGTCTGTCAGTCTTGAAACCCCTAACCAGCACTGTCAGCCTGGCTTTGGGAAGATTCTCAATGGGACTTTCTACAGGGACTTAGCTTGTACTCTGTGAAGCTTCTCTTTTGACTGGTTTGTTTAGGTCACATAACTAGATGTCTAAAGGAGGTGATCCTGAGCATAAGTTAGCTCAAGAGGTCATCAAAGGCCCGGGACTTTGCTGTCTGTCCACTCTGCCTGGCAGCAAGTCTTCCCTCAAACTTTCAAGATGGCTGCCCAACTGCCAAGCACCAAAGGCAAGTGAACACACTTCTTTCCTCCTGGTGGGAAAGATTTCCCAGAAGGCCCCTTGCAAGTTTCCTTGTCATCTCCTTGGCTAGAGAACTTCCCATCATAGATATAAAGTTGTGTCCCTTTTGTCTCCCTGTCAACCCTCAGTTTTTTGTGGAGATGCTTCCTAAGTTCCACCTATTACTATTTCTACTTGGACCAGAGGAAAGGATCAGCCTGTGGGGAGTAGGGGGTGGGTAGTCTGTAGGTCTGTGGGATACTATTGGGGTTTTACCTCCCTGGATACAGAGAAGGAATTTGAAGGAGATAGTGAACATTAAAATGAGTCAGGGTTAACTGTGTGCTAGTTATTGGGACTGAGATGAGGAGCATTTTCCTCCCTCAGATACTGCCACAGAGGCCATGCTAAGAATGGAGATGAGGCTGCCGTGGTGATAATTGGATCCTGTTTCCTACCTCATTTAGGAAAAAAATAAGGCAGTAAGAATAGGCCTTGGTAAAGGCGGGTGGATCTCTGTGAGTTCAAGGCCAGCGCTGGTCTACCGTAGTGAGCTTCAGGCCAGCTGGGACTAAGGGAGACCTGTCTCAAAATACCAAAAAAAAAAAAAAAAAAAAAAATTGGCTTTGGTAAAATCTCCCAGCAGCAAGCAGCCAAGTCTACCAACAAAAGTGGTTTGATTGGCAGAGCTTTATTCAGGTCATATAACTAGAGGTCCAGCGGAGGGGATTCCAAGCTTGTGAAAGCTTAGTGATGTCGTCAAAGCCCTGGGTTATGTCTTCCCTTACTTTCCAAGATGGCTGCCCAACTCCCAGGCATCAAGGTGAGTGGGTGTTCCTCTTCCTCAGGAGAAAAAGATTCCCTTTCTAGGTTTCCTCATCATCTTATTGGCCAGAAAGATTACATACTCAGTTCTAAAAAGTCACTGACAAGAAGGAAAGGAACTGTCACAATCCAGTCAGACCAAGCAGACTTTATCTGTGTGGCTTGGCAAAGCCTCAGCCAAGTAAGTGTTCTGTAAGAAGAGAATGGACCAGCTAGCCACAGACAGTGAGGTACATTCAAGAACCAAACATCTGTTTATGCAGTACCTAAGAAAAGACCTGCTGTTGAGAAGATAGACAGATGCTAAGGGTGGGTTTGGAGGACCTGAAGGGTTGACAGAGCCACTAAAGAGACTCTGACTATATTATAGCCATTCTGTCTAGATCATACCCCTGAAGTCCTGCTCCACTGCAGAGTCTTCCCCAAGGCAGGAGACATGGAGACTCTTCAGAACAGGTTCCAGGGAAAGTATAATGCCAAGTCTGTAGTATCCTACAGCAAGAGCTGTGGAGCCATGTGCACTGGGTCTTAATGCACTGTGAGGTCCTGAGAAGGCCTCTCAACCATTCTGTGTTCAGTTGCCTTATCCAGAAGATGGGGGGGGCATCTATCTCATAAATTACTGGTGAAGATGACATGAATTAATATATATAATATGTATTACTTCGCTTAATTATATAATTATTAATACATAGTGTGATTAATTATATATAACAATTAAATATGATCATTAATATAAAATTACACACAAATATTATGTTTATATTCCAGAGCCACTCCAGGAAAGAGCAAGCCTAGCTTGGCATCTCTTGAAACCAGAAGCATGCTCACTCAAGGCTGGGCACACCAGATTCAGATCTTTTGCCTTTCTGCCTTATTTGCTATTTACCTGTGTGTTAGTCCCCTCACCTCTCCAAGTGTCACTGTGGCTGTTTTGGAAAGTATGGGCAAGTAGATCCACCCTCCACCTGTAGACTGGACCACATAATCTAATATATGTTGCATGGAGAGTGTATATTTCAGGACTTTGTTAGTCAGGATGAGCTAGGTTTTGCTGCAGAAACAAATACCCTGATATTTCCAGTTTCACAGAGAGGAGGCTTATTCCTTGCTTTCATTGTGTATTCAATGCAATGTGGAAGGAGAGTCTGATCCTTGAGCCACCCAAGGACCAAACTGAGAAGGTTTCACCTAGAAAAAGGGTTCTAAGTTTCCTTAGAAAAAGGACCACTGGGGTCAAGCATCGGCAAATTCTTTTCTTCTTTGCCCATCATCTGAGAGCTGCCAACAAATCATAGGTCTATGCTTAATTTTAAGTGTGCCACATGCCTGGAAAGAGAAAGCCTCAAACATTCATTAACATAGTTAATGCCAGATCCTTGATAGCCTCAAGGACATGTGCACTTGACATAATGGAAGGATACTATCTCAGACACATGCTCTGAAGACATGGCTTTCTCTTTTGCAGACCTAGGAGAATGGTATCATGGCTTGGGCCTGTGGCTCCTCATTGTAGAGATGGTGGCAGTTGGTGTCAGTGTTTGCCGAACATCTTGGTATAGAGCATCCCACAGTGGGTCCCCTGTTCTCACAGTGCAGAGAGATGAGCTCACAAAACCATGCCTATATGAAGCACTCCTAGATGCCTCATGAAGCAGGCCTGGTACCTCCTCCTCCAACACCCAACCTGGACATGGGCCCATATACTTTCCCCCTTGCTTGATGATAGATGAAAATAGCTCATATTTGGACAATCATTGAATTCATATATGTCCACATGTCATCCCCACAAAAACCTGGCGAAATGGTATAGGGTTATCTCCAGGAATAGAATAGTATGTGAGTGTGTGTGTGCGTGTGCATGTGTGTGTGTGCGTGTGGATGTGTGTGTGTGTGTGAGTGTGTGTGTGTGAGATTTATTAGATTAGCTTACACAGCAGGGGCTAAGCAGTCTGACAATGACTGTCCACACTATAGAGGGTAAGAACCTGGTAGCTACTCAGTCCATGAAGCCAGGATCTGATGCTGAAGGCCTTAAAACTCCTGGAGGCATTGGTATTCAGTCACCATTGGAAGACCAAAGAAGCTGAATTCTGACATCTGTGAAAGATAGTGGCAACAGATACTCATTCAGAAAGAAGGGAAAGACAGGCAAATAGGCTCCCCTGCCCACTGGAAGGCACTACCCACTTTGAGGATGAGTCTTTTCCCCCTCAGTTCATACTTTGTGGAAATACTATTTATTTATGTACTTGTTTACTTATTTATTTAATGTGCATGAGTGTTTTGGCTGAGTGTATGTAAGTGCATCCCTGTTATGCAAAGTCAACAGAGGCCAGAAAAGAGCATCAGACACCCTGGAACTGGAGTTATGGATAGTTGTTAGCCTTCATGTGGCTGCTGGGAATTGAAGCTGTAGGAGCTACTCTCTGAAGGAGTAGCCAGTGCTCTTGATCACTGAGCCATCTCCCTAGCCATGTTATTTATTTGTATTTTTATTTTATGTGTCTGAGTGTTTTGTCTGCATGCATGTTAGTGGATCACATATGGTGCAATGTCTGCGGAGGCCAAAAGAGGGTGTCAGATCCCCTGGGTCCCCTGGAACTAGAGCTATTGGCAGCTGTTAGATGCCACGTGGTGCCGGGAACCCAACCTGGATCCTCTGTAAGAGCAGCTAGTGCTCTTAACCATCAGCCATCTCTCTAGCCCTACGGACACACTCTTACAGATAGGCCCGGAAGTATGTCCTCTGAGTTGATTCTAAATGCCATCAAGTTGACAATTAAGTCTAATCATCACAGACAGGTAGGAACAAGTTTTTCTAAGAAGCTACAGCCTGACGAAATAATAATGTACCTGCCTCAAGATCTGGCCTTGGAATGAATAGAAATCAAATTCTAGTTTTCTGTGTGCAGCAAGAGCTGTGTAAATGAAAGCAGCTGTTTGCAGTGTGCCACACCCTGGTCTGGTATCACATTAGCCAAGAAAACTAGGAAAGACAGGTTTCTATTATTAGTCCCATTATACAGTTGAGAAAACTGAGGCACAGAGAGCTACAGGAAACTGTGAAGAAGAGCATAGCTTGTTGTTGTAGTGCCAGAGTTCAGACTTGGGAACTTGGAGTCAGGATCCTTCTCTGTGCTTCAGCCTCATGTCACACCCCAAGTCCTCATGCCTGCCATTCCAGGCACAGAGGACTGAGGTCATCTCTAATGACGGGAGCCAGAGGACCTGCCTGTCCCCTGTGCCTATGAATAGTTCATCACTGTTCAGATCACCTCCCACACCTCTCAGCTCTTCCTTGTCCCTTCCGTTTTGGACTTTGGTATGTTTAATAAGGTGGTCTCCTTCCAAGATTCACAGGCAGGGAAGTTGTCAGCAGGACCTGGATGACAGTTCCTCTCACAGCTGAGAATGACCTCACTAAGCAGTCTGGCTTCCCTGTGTCTCAGAGCAGGACTTCTCACAGGGCCCCTCTATGCCTTGCCTACCACGTTCATTGCCAGAAATCCTTAGCAAACTTCGGGCTACCCTTGGATTGGCTCCGAAAACTCCACTCCTACCTCAGCCACTCGCAGTGGGCTTTCCCTCTGTCCCAATGGCAAGATCAGTCACCACAGCTGACCTAGGCCTGAGAATGGGGTGGTGGAGGCGGTGCCCAGCCTGCCTCTCTTCCACCTGAATGCCCCCCTCCATTACCTCTGTTCTGAGGGGCTGCGGGAAGAGACCAGCTCATGCCCTCTCACTTCTGTCTTTGCCCAGATCTTAGACAGGCTCCTGCTGCCCCTCCCAGCAGGCCTCGGTGTGTCTTCCCTTGATCTTTGAGCACACAGCTCTGGGAGGAAGATTTACCCAGCATGGGAAATGTGAACTAGTCCCCACTTTGAAGGTCAGCCTGAAAGGCTGTGCGGAGGAGGATAAAGGGTGTCTCTTGCTTGCCCCGTCCTCCCCACCTCCCCGCCAGCAGCCCAGTTTGGGGCCAGCAGTTTCTCTCTTACAGCTTGTTGAGAAGAATGAGCTGCTTGAAGGACACTTTACAACTCCATAAATAATCACGACGGTAAGGGAGCGAAGAGGATGAGAGGCTCTCCCGAGGGAGGCGGAGGGGGCCTGGATGCTGGCTGCATTTCTGGGGCCCAGGCCCATTGTCCTGGCTCTGGTTCTTCCCTCCAAGGAGCTGCTTTTAGCTCAGCCTTGGTAATGGCAGCGTCTCTTCCCACCCCCAGTGATTTTTTTTCCTAGGGGGTTGAAACCACGCGCTGTCGTTGTAGCCAGGCGAGAGGTCCAAGCAGAGTGGGGAGGCTGCTGCAGATGCAGAGATGGATGCGGAGGGATCGATCCCGCTGAAGATGAATCACAGGGAGATGCACAAAGAAAACCCCTTTGGTGTGAACAGGAAGATAACGTTCCTGACAGGGCCTCTCTCCCGTGGCAATTGGCTGTGATTGGTGGGAAAGAGTACGAGCGGGCGGAGTTGACACAGAAAGAGATGATGTACAGGAGGGGTGAGCGCCCGAGCAGAGAGGGCAGGGGCAGAGAGGCACAGAGACTACGAAGAGAGATATGAAAATGGGGAGACCAAAAGAGGAGGGGTGGAAACAACGGAAATAGACAAATGGACCACCCAGGAGAGGGGCAGAAGCAGAATGGGACACGCTTAGCTCTCAGTATTGGTCGGGGTTGGGCAGGACAAACCTCACACTTTGTTAGTATCAAAAATTATTCAGGGGCCCTGGGGGATGGCTCAATTGGTCAGATGCTTGCCTTGCAACCACGAGGACCTGAGTTCACATCCCCAGAATACATGTAAAAAGTCTGGAGCAAAGGAGCACACTTGTAATTCTAACACTGAGAGGAGGGAGCAGGTGGAACCCTGGGGTTTTCCAGACAGGCAGTTCGCTGAATTGTTGACCTCCGGTATCAGTGTGCGATCCTGTCTCAAAAAATAACGTGGAAAGCAATGAGGAAAGACACCAGACCTCTGCTCTCAACATGCACATGTACACACAGTGTGTAAACCTTCACACACATGCACACATACATGCATATGTACACACAGTATATAACCCTTCACACACTTGCAGACATACATGAGGACATACACAAATACATGCATATGTATACACAGTGTGTAAACCTTCACACATATGCAGACATATATGCATATGCACACACATGCACACATACATGCATATGTACACACAGTGTGTAAATCTTCACACACGTGCAGACATATATGCATATGAACACACATGCAAACATATATGCACATGTACACACTGTGTAAACCTTCACACACATGCAGACATACATGAGCACATACACACACATACACCTGCACACAAAAAATTAGTAATAAAACAAACATTCAGGTCATGTTAAGCTTTGCTAAAAATTAATCAAAGCAAGTGTTCAGCTCTCATTATCAATGGATAGCTCTACATGGAGCTTCTTCATGAATTCATGAGGTTTCCCTTCTGTTACAGATGAATGGGGGACATTTATACATCGCCTCTGATGACCAACCACATCAGAAGGTCTGAAATCATCATCTTTTCCTTTGGATATAGGCAAGCAGTCTGTATCCACTCAGGTAATTAAGAAGTAACCATGAAGGAATTCATAGCCTGCCCTCTGCCTGGAAATATACCTCATGATCAGAGGACTTCTAATTATTGCCCTAGCAGAGCATCTCAGGACACAGAATTGGTGAGTGTTGTGATTTGAATGTGAAATGTCCACCATAGGCTCATGTGTGTGAACCCTTGGACTCCGGCTGGCTGTGCTGTTTTGAGGGAGGTTATGGAACTTTTTGGAGGTGGAGTCTTGCTGGTACAGGAAGTATATCACTGGGGGTGGGCTTTGAGAATATGTAGCCTAGAGCCTCTTCCTGGTTTCTTCCTGTTTCTGGGCTGCTGATGCAATGTGACAGGCTGCCCTTACATCCCTGCCTTCCGTATCATGATGGACTGTATCTCCCTCTGGAACCATAAGCCAAAATAAAGCCTTTCTCCCTCAAGTTGACTTTGTCAGGGTATTTTATCGCAGCAACAGAAGAGCAAGAAAGACAGAGACCTCAGATGGCTTTCACTTCGGCCCCTTCCATCATATATGTGGAAAAGCACTGGCACAGGGGTGACAAGAGCCTGGTCACATGAGGATGCTGTCTTCCAGCTGTCTTCTGCTTCCACGGGTGGCCAGACACAGGCACCCGTGTCCCCAGAGGCAGAGGATCCCCATGGCTTGTGCTGCTTCAGAACCTCTCTGCTCCTGCCTCCCAGTGTCCTGGACAAAGGACAATTCATTCTTGGTCTCTGCAGTGGTGCTTGGGATAGGGAAACCTTGGAAACAGAAGGAAAGCATCCATCTTTGATGTTCCTTCACCTATCTCTTTTGGGGGACTGGGAGACAGAGAAGGGGATGTTCACTGGGTGTCAGCTGCGAGGCAGAAGTGCCAGAGGCCTGGAAAGGAAGTGGCCATTTCTAGAAGGTCATTGCAAGAGACAAGCTGCCCCTGTCTCCTCCCAGGGCGGTTCGGACAGTGTTTGGAGACATGTTTCATTGTCACACAGGTGGGTTGTACTGTTCTCTGGTGGGTAGAGGCCAGGGCTGCTGCTGAACACCACACAGGACACAGGACAGCTCCACAGCCAAGAACAGCCCAACCCCAGAGGCTCCTAGGGCCGAGGCTGAGAAACCCTGCTCCAAGGAGCAGGCCACCTTATTGCCCTCCATCTACATTCTTCACACTCAAAGGTGGCAGAGCTCATTGTCCGGCCTGCGTCTACACTCTGCTCCCACAGGGTTGGAGAGCCTGGGCTCAGCGCATGGTGGGGTGAGAGAGTCCTGGGTGAAGTGGATCTAGGAGTTGACTGTGAATGTGGATCCTTTTCACCAAGCGTCTCCCCCTCCCTTTCTGCTTATCTGATGAGACCCTTTCCAGACAAAAGCGACTTACTCTCAAGATCAATCCAGGAGCCCATTTGACTGCTGGAACCCCAAGCCAGTTCTCCGAGGTCACTGATAGGAGTCATTAACTTGGATGAATGAAGACTTTCACTTTCAACTTCAGTTTAGAAGGAAAGAGAAGAAATGACTGACTTGCCTTCATTCCTTTCCATCCTTCCTTACAGCCCCTGCTCCCTCCTTTCATTTTTAAATTATTTTTATTTTATGTGTATGAGTGTATTGCCCTGCATGTATGTAAGTGCACCTGTGTGTATTGCCTGCATGTATGTAAGTGCACCTGTGTCATGCAATGCCCACGGAGGTCAGAAGAGGGCATTGGATCCCCTGGAACTAGAGTCATGGTTGGTTGTTAGCTGCCATGTGGGTGCTGGGAACAAGCCTGGGTTTTCTGCAAGAGCAGCCAGTGCTCTTAACCACCAAGTCATCTCCCCAGACCCTCCCTCCCTTTCTTTTATCCATTTTTCAGCTTCAATTTAATCTTTTGTAAGCTCTTATCCTTCGATCCTCTCATTTTCTTTTCCTTTTTTAATTTGGAGACAGAAACCTCACTATGTAACCCATGTCGGCCCAGAATTCAGAATCCTCCTCCCTCGACCTCCAGTGCCAGAAGTACAGACATGCCCAGCCACCCTAACCCCTTTTACTTTCTTGGCATCTCTTTCCTTTTTAAAGCTGAATATTTATTATACATAACAAAGCAGAATATTTCATCCTTTCTCCTTGGAAACCTAGATCTCCCCCCAATCCCCGTAGATGATTCCCCTCAGCACATGTTGGTACTCTGTGTCAACATTACCCCCAGTGGCTTGGTAGAGACTGGCTTCAGAATGCTGGGCCTTCTCTCCATCACTCCATCTTTTGACAAAGCAATGGACTGACTAGAGGTGCCTAAGGACCCTGCTAGAATAGTGGCTATAAACATGAAATACATGGATCAATGTTTATACTATTAAATGGTGTGTGTGACTCAGAAAGCAAGAGTGTGAACATTTGTCATAGGGAGTGACAAGGGACTGGCTGGAGGAGAACATTTTTTTCACCTCCATCTTCGTGAATTACAAAGATGCTTCTCCCAAAGGTGAGCATGGGTAGACACTGGCAGAGTTGGGGTTCACACATTGTAGATCTAAATCCTCATTCTTGCTCATTTTTTTATGATGAAGGTTGTGTGATTTCAAACAGGTAGCAGCATGCTGAAGTAAAGAGATCATTATCTGGTTGGGCTTCCAATGGTCTGAGTCTGACCTGACCCATTACTAGGTTTGGGACATTGGGTATGTCACAGGTTCCTCTGCATCTATAAAGAACAGTAATGGGCCTGGGAAAATGGCTCAGTCAATAAAGTACTTGGCTTGCAAGCCCAAGAATCTGATCTGATTTTCATCTCCACCACCCACATAGAAAATCCTGGCATCATTGTGCATGGCCGTGATCCTAGCACTAGGGAGGCCCGGGGGATTTGTGGATCCCTGGGGCACATTGGCTGGGCAGCCTAGCACATTTAGTGAGCTCAAGGTCAGGGGGATCCCATCTCCTGAAGAATGACAACCAAGGTTGTCCTCTGCCACCCCCCAGAACAGTAATAATAACCTTTGGGGGCCAAAGTATAAAGTGAATGAAGCCTGTTGTGTTACATGGTGCATAGAAGGTGCTCAGGTACCATCTCCTAAGGATGCCCCCCTTTTCCATTGCCTCAGGCAGCCTAGCAACTGAACACACAAGGCACACAGTAGGTGCTTCATAAATGCTAATCCCCTCCTCTTTGCCAAAAAGATGACATCATTGCTTTCTGGAGGTACATTTCCAACAATGGACATGTCTACTAGTGTTACTCCTGATACACACGTCCCCTGGGTCTTCACATGAATCTTGAAGAATGGTTGGCTTCCTCCTCTAGGAGACCTTCAACCAGCTCTACCAGAAGACTCTTTATGAAGCAACCAACTATCCTAGTTAACTTTGTCACCTTGACCCGGCCTAGTAGCTTGCTGAGGATGAGGCTGAACAAGCCAGAGAGTGAAACAGCAAGCAGCATTCCTCCAGGCTCCTGCTTTGGGGGTTCCTGCCTTGTGTTGAGTCCCTGCCTGACTTCCCTCAAGCTGCAGGTCTACACCAAATAAACCATTTCTTCCCCAAGTTGCTTTTGGTCAAAGTGTTTTCTTGCAGCAACAGATTAAACTAGAATATCAACCTATCTATTAGAGTTTGAATGGGAAGTCTTCCCCACAGGCTCAGATGTTCAAACACTTGGACTCCAGCTGGCAGCCCTGTTTGGAGACTGTGGAAGCATTGGTACATGAGCCTAGCTGCTGTAGATGTGAGCTGTTAGGGATGAGCCTGGAAGGTTGTGGCCCAGCCCTGGGTCCCATCAAAGTCTCTCTGCTTCCTGATCAGGCATGATGTGAGTTCCTTGTGAACTCCTGCTGCAGTGGACTACACCACCCCAGTCACAGTGCCTTCCCACCATGATGGATTGTGTGTCCTGTACCTAAAGCCAAAATAAGCCTGCTCTCTCTTAAACCGCTTTCATCAGGTATTTTATCATGGAGTCAAGAAGAATAACTTACATCATTTTTGTACCTTGCCCTAACCTTTGTAAATATTTATTTTTGTTATTTTAATTATGTGAATGTGTGTGTGTGTGTGTGTGTGTGTGTAGTGTGTGTAGTGTGTGTGTGTGTGTACATGAGGGTATATGTACACATGACTTCAGGTGACTTTGGAGGCCAGAAGTGTCAGATTTCCCTGGAGCTATCGTTATAAATGGTTGTGAGTTACCACTGTGGGTACTGGGAATTCAACTTGGGTCCTCAGCAAGACTTAGTATGTGTGCTTAACTATTGAGCCAGCTCTCCAGCCCCTCACTCAGTGCTCTACACCCAGCCTCCTCTGTCCTGGCCCAGGAGTGGCTTGTAATGCTCCAGTCCTTCCAGTCAACCCCTAGGCCCTGTTAAAGTCCCTGCCCTGTGATGTGTATTCTAGAGCAGGTTGAGGGGGTGTGGTGGATCTAGGATTCCTTCACATTAGAGGGAGTTAGGGTCCTGCTGTGATTAGACAGGTGACCTGGAATGCTACATGATTTTTGAGAGTCCTGTTGGCCAGCCTTGATCAACTGCTAGTGTATACCTGCTCACTGAACCAGTTCTGACCTGAACCATGCCCAGCTTTTCAATGTGCTTTGAACTCTGAGTTAGCATAACACATAGCAGGTTCTCAGCTCATGGGACTTCAGAACCATGACCTCAGGGACAGCCACTTTAGTTGGAGGAATTCCTAATCCAAGACTCGATGTTTTGGCTTTTGCAGACTCAAAAAAAAAAATGTGATCTCAAAAAAATCTCCCATAGGTCCCTAGCCCTCAGGTCCCAGTTCTTGCTGATCCCAGATCGAAGATGCGCTGTGCGTCCCTCATGCCAAGGGATGGAATCTCCACATTCAGAATTATTGTGACTTGGAAGGGGCCAAGCAAAAGGAAGGTAAAGGGGACCTGTTCCCAGGGTCTCTCCATGCAACTCAGCAGACAGATGAGCAGTATCTTCAACCCATTCTAGATATTTAGGTGGGAACCCCCAGGGGCAGGAGCAGGAGACCCCTTTCCTTTCCTTCTTCCTCTTCTCACACTGTCCTTTCTCCTTTGTCTTCTTTCAGGTTCCATCTTGGAGTCTTCTGAGATCAATGGGTATGGACTGTATTTCAACAATATTATTAAATTGAATACAGTGTGGGTAAATTACACCATTTAAGCCTGTCAAGGTTACAAAGGGCCTTGAGGTTTAATTACTAAGATGCCCTGAGAAGGATCCTTCCTAGTCCTGAAGTACAAATGGGAAAACTGAAGGTCAAGTAAGATAAGCCTTAGCCTTAGGCAAATGAAAGGGAGGGAAAGAAGTCACATCCTGACTTCAAGGAGCCAATCACATTAAGGTTTTAGCAATTGCAGAAAAGCAGAGGCTGGGAGCTGGCTTATGCAGCAGAGTGGCTGTAATTTTTGTCACCCCTGCTTTCCTGTTGGGGCCTTTATGTGGGAGCTGCTTTGGAGACTGTATTGGTTAGTTTTTGTCAACTTTAGACACACTGGAGTTATCTGGGAAGAAGGAACTTTAACTGAGGAAATTCCTCTATCAGATTGGCCTGTGTGCAAGTCTATGAGACATTTTCTTTCTTTCTTTCTTTCTTTCTTTCTTTCTTTCTTTCTTTCTTTCTTTCTTTCTTTCTTTCTTCCTTTCCTTCCTTCCTTCCTTCTTTCTTTTTGGGGTCTTTTTGAGACAGGGTCTCCTTGTAGCTCTGGCTGTCCTGGAACTCACTCTGTAGACCAGGCTGGCCTTGAACTCACAGAGATCCACCTGCCTCTGCCTCCCAAGTGCTAGGATTAAAGGTGTGCACCACCACACTCAGCGTGAGACATTTTCTTAACTGCTCATTGATATAGGAGGGTCCACCTGCTGAGGACAGTACCTTCCCTAGGCAGATGGGCCTGAATGCAAGTGAGAAGCATGCCAGAAAGCAGTATTCCTCCATGGTCTCCACTTCAGTTCCTTGAGTTCTTGCTGTGATTTCCCTCAGCGACAGACTGTAATCAGGAAGTGTGAGCCACAGAAAACCCTTCTTCCCCAAATTGGTTTTGGCCACTGTTTTATTACAGTAGCAGAAAAGTGGCACATCAGTGAACATTAGCGACAAGATCTACCTCAGGCTTAAACATGTGTATGGATACATATTGCTGGTGACTTATGGGCTACACATTTTTATCTTAATATCCAGATGTGTCCACAGCTGAATCTATCTCCCCCCTCCCTTCTCCCATTCCCACACAGCTTTTATGAAGGAAAGTTCAGCATCCCTACAGCTAGCATTGAAATCTCACCCATTAGTTGGGGTTGGGGGGGGCTTTCCTCTTCTGACAACAGTCAGTCAACAGTACTCATGGTGTGACAGGTCTTTTCTGAGTCTTTCTTAGCATAAAATTAAATAAGCACCATTTCCAGGCACTATTTTGTGAGACAAAGAACAGAATATGCAGCAATTACTATGTATTTACTGCAGCAGAAGTGCTGAGCTGAGATGTGCTTTAAAAACACTCAGTGAGACGAGAGGTGCCCTTGAGACTGAGTGCCCAGGACCGTTCTCCCTTTCACCCAGCATGTGTAGTGGGAGAAGGAGTCTGGTGTGGGCCAGAGGCCAGTGTATCACCCCTTCCCCAGTATAGATGTGTAGGCAAACCATATCCCCTCTCCGGGCTTTGGTTTCCTCTTCTGCACCTTGAGGGCTGACTACATAAGCATAGTATTCTGTGATCCGTGTGAAGCCATGCCCTGTGTCCACCCTGCAGTGCGCTGTGCATAAAGAACAGCAGGGCAGCAGGAGGGGTCAGAGAGAGGGTGAGGCAGAGCCTTGAGCCAGGGCTTGGCAGGTCTCTGAGCTCCTAAGCTCCCCAGGTGGACTTGGGAACAAGTAGGTGGGTGCTCAGAACCAGCTCTGGGGAACAGAAGCCAAGAAGTAGGGGTAGAGTTGGGGAAGGAGACATGCAGAGGAAAACAGCAAAGGCATTTGTCTGTCTCCTTATCCTTCAGTCATGTCCACACACACCGTATCCCTGCCTCAGAGCCCCCTGTGCCCATCTCTCTCAACACCAACACCCCAACTCTGGTCTCCTATCTTGGTCTTCCCTAGCTGTCTATCTGGCCTCAGGAGCCCAGAGCTACACCCTGGCTCATTGCCTGGGGCTCTGCCCTCCTCAGTGCTTGGACACGTCTATTTCTCTGCATGTGAAAGCATGCCTGGGTGTGTACACACACATAGTGTGTATGGAGATCAGAGATCAATCTCCTATAGTGTTGCTCGGTAGCCATCCTCTTTCTTATTTATTTTTATTTTTAATTTTTGTTTTAATTTTTTATATGTAGGGTGTATTAGATGCGTGCATGTGAGTGCACCCATGTCATGCAATGCCTATGAAGGTCAGAAAAGGGCATCTGAGTCCCCTGGAACTGGAGTTACAGATGGTTGTTAGGCACTACGTGGACACTGAGAATCAAATCTAGGTCCTCTGCAAAAGCAACCAGTGCTCTTAACCATGGAGCCATCTCTCCAGCCCCTACTTTGTTTTTAGAGATAGAGCCTCTCACGGAGGCTGGTGGCCAGTAAGCTCCTTGTGCCCACCTCCCAAACACTGCATCTGAACACTCATCCCCCATGCTTTGGTTTACACGTGGTGCTGGAGGTCAAACAGGCACTTAGGCTTACATGACAAGTGTTTACTCACTGAGCTATTTCCCCATGCCTCTAGCTCTAGGGCTTTACATAGAGGATTCTATCACTTGGTATGTGGTTTGCTAATCCTCAAAGCGGCCATTGCAGGAGTGATGCTAAATGGATGGGATAAAAAGGATCCCATCTTCCAGGCATGTTGGTCTGCATAGCATCAAACTCAACCCAGCTCAGCCTAGACATTGTCTACACCAGCTTTTCTAATTGGCTGACTGAACTTCCATGCTCCTGTCTCCAGCCCAGGCTATCTCACAGCCCCTCTCCATCACCCTGGCCAGCCACTGACACACCAGATCATCAGTTCTGCAACCTTTTGCTTTCTGAATCCTTAACAACTAACTGCCTGGCATTTTCAGGGGCTCAAAGAACTTTCACTATGAATGAGTTTCTTTTGCTTTTTCTTATCTACTGGGAATTTTTCAGGTTATTTGTTACTTTAAAATCATGGCAGACCTTCTGTGTATAAGTGCAAATGCTATAACTGCATTTTACGAAATAAACTTGTGAGAACACCAGCCTTGTTTTCCATGTTTGAAATTCTTTTCAACGTCTGGCTTCGCAGGGACAGCTGGATTCTCATAGCTGTTTCTGATTCAATCTGCCATGATAGCTCATGTCGCACATTTTTTCTAGAATACACGACCAAACAATTGGGAGGATACTCTTAGTATTACTTTTATTTGGGGTGTGTGTTTATGTCTGCATTCGTATGTTTGTATACAGGTATGTGTACAAAAATGTGCATGTGAAGGGCAGAAGTGGATGAGGGTGTGTTCCTTAATAATTGTCCACTTTATTTTCTGAGACAGAGCAGGGTCTCCCACTGATTTGGGTGGGAATCTTCCTGTCTCTGGCTCCCCAGTGCTGGGCTTACAGTCCTGTGCTGCCATGTCCAGGTCCAGGGGCTCATGCAGCAAGCACTTTACAATGGAGACATCTCCCTAGACTCTAGTATTAACTTTTACATTCTTGTTTGTTTGTTTGTTTGTTTGTTTGTTTGTGGGACAAGGTCATGCTACATAGCCCAAGCTGGCCTTGAACTTGAGATTGTCCTGCCTCCATCTCCCAAGTCCTGGGATCACAGTTGAACCAGCCATCACATCATATCCAGCTCTTTATAAAAATAACTTTAACCTCACTAATTCCCAGAGGTCAGCAGATGAATCTTTCACTGCAGTGTGGAATGGGCATCTGCTCCTCCTCAGCCAGGCTTCCCAGGCTTCTTTGCCTTTTGATAACTGTGTGGAGAGTGATGGTTGACTGTGAAGACAGGCTTAGCCAATATCCTTCTCAGATTTCTCTCTTGAGATGTATAGACCTAACATCAATCCACTGATGTTTGACTACTTCTTAACTGAGCTGTCAATAGGAACCAGCTTCCTCCATGGTATCCAGGGCTGGTCTTAGATAGGGAAGCTATTACCTGATTGACTGACTCATTACAGTATACATTATAACACTGTGACTGTTTCTGAATTTAGGAAACAGAGAAGCAAACTTGAGATGACTTCAAGAGTGAGTGGATTTATTTTCTCACATAAGACACCCAAGGTGGAGTGCTTATGCTGAATGCTCTGTTAGCACAATTCATCAGTGACCCAGGTTCTTTCCATCTCCTTCCTCTGCAGGATTGTTTTAGCAGCTTCTTCTCTGTGCTCACAGTGTGAATGCAACCCTTCACATCATCGTAGATACTAAAATATCAGCACCTGATATATCAGCATTTCTTTTGAGTCTTTTTTCCATTAGTTTCCCAAGGGAACTTTCTCTGGAATGTTATTGGCCAAAATGGTCTGTTTTTGCTACTCAGAGTTCCTTGCATTTCTCAAGTACAAGCTCAGATGCTCTTGAGCCACAAAAATATGTTTGCCAGTTCTAGAGACTAGAAGTCCAACCCCAGGGCTCTCTCAGGGCAGTGTTCCTACTGGGCCTTGCTCTAGAAGGATCTTTTCCTGCGCCTTCCACTACTGCAGTCTCCTTGGCTTTCGGCAGCACAGCTCAGACCAATCACCATGGCTTCTTCCATCTCTCCTTGGCGCCCACCTTCTACACAGCTGTGTGTGTGCTCCAATTTCCCCCTCTGTGAAGACGACAGTCACGTGGCAGGAGAGCCAACCCTAATGACCTCCTCATGAAACAGGAGACTAGGCAGCGAGGTGGACATGGAGATCTTAGTGATTAACTAGTGAAAGGGTCTTGAGACCAGAAACCTTTAGCCTGCCTCAACTTCATTTACCCAAGGGAGCATGCTCAGGATGCAGCTTCTCCCTTACAGGAACTTGAGAGAGGCAGGTACTATACAAATGACCCATAAAAGGTCAACAGAGGGGCTGGAGAGATGGCCTAGTGGTTAAGAGCGCCGACCGCTCTTACAGAGAACCCGGGTTCGATCCCCAGCACCCACATGGCGGCTGAGAACCGTCTGAAGCTCCAATTCCAGGAGAACTCCAGTTCCAGGGGAATCCGAGACCCTCTTCTGACCTCCGCGGCATTGCACGACACGGGTGCACAGACTTGCATGCAGACAGTACATTCATACACATACAGAAATAAATAAAAT
>VZQC01010688.1:1001880-1065762 GCA_009823505.1 Rhizomys pruinosus | reverse complement strand
TGTGTGTGTGTGTGTGTGTGTGTGTGTGTGTGTTGTGTATGGGGCATTGTATGTGCACCTGTGTGGAGGTCATAGGTTGATGTCAAGTGTCTTCCTCAGTCACTCTCTACCTCATTTTTTTAGATGTATTTATTTTTATTTTATGTGTATGTACATGTGTGAGTACGTCTATGCATCACCTGTGTGCAGGGGCTTTTGGAGGCCAGAAGAGGGCACTGGATCCCCAGGAACTGGAGTTACAGATGGTTGTAAACTGCATGATGTGGGTGAAGGGAACTGAGCCCAGGCCTTTTTCAAGAGCAGCATGTGGTCTTAACCACTGAGCCAGCTCTCCAGCCCCTCCACCTTAGCTTCTGAGACAGAATCTCTCACTGAACCTGGAGCTCAGTGACTTGACAAGGCTGGTTGGCAGGGAGCTGCAGTGATCTTCCTGTTTCTGTTTCTGCCTAGTACAAGTATAACAGATTCCTTCCCCCATGCCCATCTTTTTTTGCATGGGTTCTGGGTACTGAACTCAAAATCTTCTATGCTTCAAAGCAAGTGCTTTACATCTGAGCTATTTCACCAGCAGAATTTATTTCATTTCTTTTTCAGACATTTTTTTTTCATCTTTTTGAGACAGGGTCTCCCTATAGCCCCAGCTGGCCTGGAACTCACTATGTAGACCAGGCTGGCCTTGAACTCACAGAGATCCACCTGCCTCTGCCTCCCAAGTGTTGGTATTAAAAGTGTGCACCACCACACCTAGCCTGTTATTTGAATTTTAATTGTACCTAATTGAGATTCTTCACCCTTTGATAAGCGGATGTTCTGAATATCTGAGAGGAATGTCCATTGCTCTAATTGTGAAATCGGAAGAGACAGAAAATAGAAGCTTCTCAGCTCCAATTCTCCCCCCCCCCATCAACCTGGATTCACGGTGTTGGGAGGCTGCTGAATATACAAGAACGCTCTGCACCTGGGCTCCTGGAGCTGCAGCACCGGCCAAGGAGTCTGCCACAGCTCTGTGCCTGTGCCCTTATCTCCCAGACTCTGTCTCTCCTGGTTCTCACCTTCAGATGCCTGTTTCTGTCTGCTCATTGCCCCCCACCCCCAAGCTCCGTCCATGGTCAGGCCTTTGCAGCCCTGTGCAGACTGCATGCCCATATTCCTGTGTGCTGAAGAGGTTAAGTGGAGATACCTTACCTTGTCTGCTGTGATAAAGGTGTGGGAACTTCCTCCCCCAATCAATCTATCAGGAATGATTAAGCTCCGATGGGATTTGGGCTCCTTATAACTTGGCCAATGTTACCTCAATGGCTTCTAGCCACCACTCATGTGGCACACACAGAAGCATACACATATAGCATGTGAATACATCTGCACACATACACAAAGAGAGACACGTGCACCTACATACACATACAAGAGGCTGATACATATACATGCAACTGCACGATGCCCATGCAGAGACATACACAGGCAAATATAGACATGCACACATTGACACATGTGCACACAAGCACCCGCCTGCATGCAGACATGCACAGCTACAGATAAACTCGTACACATGGAGGCAGATAGCTGTGCACATGCATCTGCAATCATGCACACAGAGATACATGCAAACATGTACACATAGAAATAGATGCTTGTTTATAAATAAAATGGCATGTGTGCAAACACCTACAGGCATGCACAAGACACATGGACACACATGTATATACCTGCATACACATGTATACTCAGAGGCACACACAGGAACTTGCATGTAGGCTGTGCTTAGTTTTTGTCAACTTCATACAAATTAGTGACCTGAGAAAAGGGACCCTCGGCTGGGGAGTTTCCTCCATCAGATTGATGGTGGCCATTGTGGGGCATTTTCTTAATTTCTGGTTGGTGCAGGAGGGCCCAGTCCACTGTGGGCAGTGCCATCCCTAAGGAAGTAAGCCTGGACTGTATAAGAAAGGTAGCTGAGAAACTTGGGAGCGAGGGGGGGAGCAGTAAGTAGCATTCTTCTGTGATCTCTGTTTCAGTTCCTGCCTCCAGATTCCTCCTCTGACTTCCCTCAGTGATGGACTGTCCCTTGGAAGAGAAAGATAAAACCCCTTTTGTGCTGGATAGCTTTAGTGTCAACTTGACACACCTGGGTTGAGGGAGCCTTAACTGGGGAATTGGCTCCATTGGACTGGCCTGTGGCCACATCTGTGAAGTATTGTCTTGATTGTTGAATTATGTGGGAGGGCCCAGCCCACTGTGGGTGGTGCCACCCTGGGCAGGTTATGTACAGTCTAAGAAAGCAGGCTGGGCATGGGCCAGGGAGCAAGTCAGTAAGTAGCACTCCTCCATGGCCTGTGCTTCAGCTCCTGCCTCCAGGTTCCTGCCCTGAGTTCCTACCTTGGGCTACCTGAGTGAGGAACTGTGACCCAGGCGATGTGAGCTGAATAAACCCTTTCCTCCCTGAGTTGGTGTCACTCAAAGTGTTTTGTTACAGCAATGGTTTGGTCAGTGTTTTATCACAGCAAAGGAAAGGAAACTAGGATATGCACCTGCAATCACACAGATACATACATATGTACACATATACCTAGGCACAAATATGTACACATGCATATCTGTGTGGGCCTGTGCATACACATGTAAACATACAAAACCACAGTCACATCTGCACAGACATGCGGTTCCCTCAGACTAGTTCGGAGGCCTCTTGGCTGTGTCTGGGGAGCTGTTTAAACAATTGGGTGGCCACTCTCCAAGTCATTTCTTAGTTTATTCCACAAGCAGCTACAGAGGGACTCCTGGGTACCAGGTGCTAGTCTAGCGTCAGGGAACCAAGCAGGCTGGTGTAGCTTCCCTGGGTGGGTTGCAGATGTGACCGCACATACTCTCACTCCGGGAACTGCTCAGTATCTGGAGCTCATGGTCTGATTTCAGGTTTTCCCACCAATGAACAAGCATGTGAGTGAGTAACACACTCTGCTTATGTTGCAGCTACCTCCTCTGTAAAGCCACGGGGCTGTTAACACTAATGCCTCCTCATCGGACTGCCATGACGGACACCAGTGGCTGGGTGTGGACTGCTCAGACAGGACAGCTGGGGAAAGGGCATGGCGAGGCCTGGCAGTTGGTATCTATCTGAAATACAAAACTGAACAGCAGGGAGGGGATCGCCAGTAAGGTTAACGACAAGGAAGAACAGGAAGACCCCTGAGGACTGGGGAAGAGCTTAGAGGCTGGAGAGGGTAGAGGAGGCCAGACAGGAAGGAGGCTGCAGGAAGGAGGCCCAGAGCAGAAATGCATCTGTCTACTCCTGATCTGGGTCAGGTGGGGCCTCTGGGCAGAGCTGTCTTTCCTCGTCTGGGCAGTGTCCTGCGCTTTCTCTTCTGTGAGTTGGGAACACTGGGCTCGGCTCGCTGGGCTGCGCATACTCTGCTGCGGTCTGGGAGCCCCAGTGTCCTGCATGCTTCCCTGAGCCTATCTTGAATTTCTCTCCTTTCTCCCCTACAGCCTTTCCAGCACAGAGATCTCTAAACATGGGAGATGCCAAGGCCAGTGAACTCGCAGTGTGGACACCTATAAATAAGTCAAACAGAAGTTCCACACCAGAATGAGGACCTTCTCAGCACACAGGGCTCTCAGTCCCCCACAGGCAGTTCAGGCTTGGGCCTCCAGTATCTTACACCCTGCCCACACCCAAAGGTCTCGCTACTGTAAGAATCTCTGAGGTTGGCTCTAAAACCCAAGAACACAATTCAAATTGTCAGAAAGGGGGAAACAAAACGTTGCCTCTTCCCTGGGGATTCCTAGTCTGAGGGAGGTACAGCCGGTCCTGGGAAAGCCTGTCCACAGGGAGCCCCATTCTGAAGGAGACATGGCCTGACCTCAGGGACCCCCAGTCTCAAGGAAGATTAAACTACAAAACCCACAAAAAAACCCAGAAAACTATTATATTGGAGTAGAGATTGGGAATGGGAAAAGAAGATCTACCCATGCCCCCTGGGAGTCCAAAGAGGCAGCAAGAAGTTCCTCCTCTCAGATCCAATCTTCACCATAGCTGAAGGCACCTGGCAGAGCACAGCCAACCTCCATCTTTCCTCCAGAACTGAGGTTAGCTTCCTCATCTGCCATTAAAATACTTCACCTTGTGAGAGCTTCCCAGCTCTGAGGTGAGGCTGGCAGGAGCGTTGTCAGAAAACAGTGGTCTTGGAACTGAAGAGTTTCTCCCTATTCTTTTCTTTTCAAGGTTTAAAAAAAATTTTTTTTATTTATTTTTGTATGTGTATGAATGTACTGTCTGCATGCAGGTCTGTGTTGTGCAATGCCGCGGAGGTCAGAAGAGGGTGTCAGATTCCCCTGGAACTGGAGTTCTCCTGGAATTAGAGTTACAGATGGTTCTCATCCATCATGTGGGTGCTGGGTATCGAACCCAGGTCCTCTGCAAGAGCGGTCAGTGCTCTTAACCGCTAGGCCATCTCTCCAGCCCCGAGTTTCTCCCTATTCTACAGAGCTGGCCAGAACTGGTGGGGCCTGGAATGTCTCCAGTGCAGGGTCTTCCTCTCTAGGGTCTCTGCCTCCCTTTCCTACACACTGCCTGTCTCATGCACACGCTGGGGAATGGAAAGCCAGGTTCACAGCACTCTATGAACTCTCTATGTCATCTACGGATGACAGAGGCCTGGGTTCCCTCTTAAGCAGACCCTGAGACTCAAACTTGGATGCCAGTGGTTCACTTGGGAGATGAGCCCTGAGCCGGAAGTAGGGAAGTAGTGAAGCAGGAGAGGAAGGGAGCCACGAGTGGAATTGTGGACATGAAGCTGCCACCTGGAGTGACGGGGCTCTGTAGGACAGGCCTCGGGTCTCTCTCTGTGGGAACATCATCCATTTCTCATGCATCACTGACTGTATGGGGCCTTCAGAACCTGCTTGCTGGGTCTGTTCTGGCCTTGGGAGAGGAAAAAAGACCATAAACCAGGACCCCAAACATCAAGTAGGACAGGCACTGACCACATATGCTGTATAAACCGCTCTCTTCATTGGATCCCACTAGACCCTGAAGAACGCTGTAGAATCTCCCACTAAAGCTGTCAAAGGCAGGGTCTAACTCCAGTGTCCTTTATTTTATTCTGTGTATGTAGGAGGAGAGCTACAGGACACCTCCGCCTCAACACCTTCATGTCACAACATTGGTGTATGTGTATACGATCAGCTGTTCTCCATTTTTATTTTTATTTATTTATTTATTTATTTATTGGTCTTTTTGAGACAGGGTCTCCTTGTAGCTCTGGCTGTCCTGGAACTCACTCTGTAGACCAGGCTGGCCTCGAACTCACAGAGATCCGTGTGCCTCTGCCTCCCAACTGCTAGGATTAAAGGTGTGCGCCACCATGCCCAGCATTTATTTCTGTATGTGTATGAACTGTCTGCATGCAAGTTTGTGGACCCGTGTTGTGCAATGCCGTGGAAGTCAGAAGAGGGTGTCGGATTCCCCTGGAACTAGAGTTCTCCTGGAATTGGAGTTTCAGATGGTTCTCGGCCGCCATGTGGGTGCTGAGGATCGAACCCAGGTCCTCTCTAAGAGCGGTCGGCACTCTTAACCACTAGGCCATCTCTCCAGCCTCCTGTTCTCCATTTTTAAAAAGTATTAATTAATCCTTCATGTGTGTGTGTGTGTGCGTGCATGTACGCGTGTGTGCCCATGCCACAGCATAGATGTGAAGGTCAGAAGATAACTTGCAAGTCAGTTCTTTCCTTCCATATGTGGCACCTGGGGATCGAACTCAAGCCATCAGGGTTGACAGCAAGCACCTTATGCACTGAGCCATCTTGCCAGACCTCCACCTTAGTTTTTGAGACAAAGTCTCTCACTGATCTTGGTGCTTACTGATTCAGCTTGACTGACTGATGAGAGAGCCCTAAGGGTTCTTCACCTCCCCAGTGGTGGGATTTTAGGGACAAACAACCATGCACATTTTTTTCTTTTTTTTTTAACATGGTTCTGAGGAATGCAACTCAGGTCCCCATGCTGCAAGGCAAGTACTTTATCAACTAGGCCACCTCTCCATCCCCCTACACCCACCCCCAACTTCATTTCTTATGTAGCACTGTCAGTATTTATACAGACCTCTGAGGGAGGCCTGGGATTCTGGGCAACTCTCTTACAAGCAGGTTCCTGCCTCATGGCAAATTAGATTTGCATGTTGATTGACTGCAGAGGAGTCAGGAAGACCAGGGTGGGAAAGAGCTCCATTCTGTGTAGGAAGAGTAAAGTAGAAAGCAGTTAAAGCCGTGAACACAGAGGGTAAGGTGGGTGGGGGCAGGCAGGGAGAGCACAGCCATCCCAGGAAGACTAAAGAAAGTGTCAAAGCCACCCAGAGAAGAAGCAGAAGATAAGGTCTCTGTCTGGCCAAACTGCCTGGACAATGGAATTCACAAACAAGCTGGCCCTTAGCGTGAGAATGCTACCGCGGAGCCTGGGCTCTACAAGGAGATGATGAGGACTTTCAAGAAGGTCTGCACAGGAGGCTTCGTGAGCACCGAATAAGGAGTCTCCTTCCCAGATGCTGTAGCCTTGGCAGCATCAGTGTGAAAACAGTGGTTGCAACAGAGAAATTAGCACAACATGAAGAGGGATGGCAGAGAGCTGGGTGCTTCTGCACCCTTCAAGTCTAGTGGTTCAGCGAGCAGTTGAGGGGACAAAACAGTGAGAGTGGGGGGAGGGTAGCAGCCACAGGGACGGGAAGACCACCTTAAGCTTTCTTCCTGGAGCTCTGTTTCTCCAGACAGGGCCAAGCTCACAATAATGACTAACTGCCACTAAAGCACGATTTGTAAAGGGTAATAGTTTCCCATTGTTCTGAGTTCAAGGATGCCCTGGTTTATATGTAAGTGAGATCCTGACTCACATAACAAGGGCTGGGGGTGTAGCTGGGTGGTAGAGTGCTTGCCTAGCATACACAAAGTCCTGAGTTCCATCCCCAGTATTGCTAGAAAAATGAAGGAAAAAAAGATGGCTTTTCTCTGTTTCCATCAGTCAACAAGCAATACTTTTATCCCCGATCTTGGCCACCCCAAATGTTCATGTACCTCCTTTCTTCTTGCCTTGCTGTGCATCCCCCCTGTGGGACTTGCAGGTTCACCAGTGTCCCCTCTCCAAACCTAACAGGGCTGCGATGGAGGAAAGATCCACTTCAGCTCCTGCAGAATTGACTTACCAGCTGGCACTGCTGGTCTGATCCCTTCCACGGGTGGGCCAGAAGCCTCCACATCAACCAGAGCAATTGATAGCAACATCTACAGTGATCTGGAGAACTGCTCGTCCATGGTCTGGGCTCAGGAGGACAAGCAGGAAGCCAGAACTCTGAAGAAAATGCAACCAGGCCTCTGCAGAGTTGGCAGACAGGATGGCCAAAGCATAGGCCATTGCTGACCTGTGGTGCTGGCCATTGTATTCTTTCAGTTTCATGTGTATGAGTGTTTTGCCTGCATGTATGTTAGGGCATCACATGCATGCAATGCCAGCAGAGGCCAGAAGAGGGCATCATATCTCCTGGAACTGGAGTTAAGCGTGGGTTGTTAGCTGCCTGATGGGTGCTGGCAACTGAACCCTGGTCCTTTGCAAGAGCAACCGATGCTCTTAACCACTGAGCCATCCCTCTCGCCCTGTATTTCTGACTTGTTCATGGAATGCTGTCACTTCGGCTGGCGCCCAGCTGCTTCTCCTTCCTGGGCCTCAGCTCTCGCTGTGCATGTTGCCTCTGTCTGTCTTTCTGTCTTCTCAGTCTGTTGCTGTGTTGCTCTCCCTGAACTTCATTTCTCTTCATCTCGTTCTCACACACAGAGAGATCAGCAAATATGAGCCAAACGTTTGCTGACTTTCTGGGAGTGCGTGTTTATCCCTGGCAGATCTTCATAAAGCCTCCCTTTGCTTTCGAGACCCTTCAACTTAAACACTTTAGGTCTTGAGGGGAGAAAACTGCAAATAACATTTAAAGGCAGATGAACCTTGCTTCTTATAGCTGATAAACACAGAGGCTCCAATGGCCAGAGTACAAGGAGGATTCTTCTCTTTTTCAGAGAAATATTCATACTTATCGTGTAGATTCTGAAATGCTACAAAGTCATTTCCCTTTCCTTCAACAAACTATGCCAATGCGTTTTCTGTGGCTGCATGAGGATTTGGGGAAACGAGCCTGGATGGTCACTCCATGGAATGCGCTCTTCTCCATCCCCCAGTCTCCCTTCCAGTCCCAACAGTAGGCCTGGAGCAGAGCATTAACACATCTGGTCCCCTCCCACGTTTCCTGAGTGAAGGTAAATGAGGAAGGACTCACCTCCCCCCCGACATCTGTCCCCTGGCGCCTGACTGGCAGGCACCCCCACATGCATTTGTCCCCACTTCCCCATCTGGGAGCCAAGCTGGCATAGTCTTAAAACATGCAGATGACTAATATTGGAACAGAATTCTCAGTGAACTCAGAGGGGGCAGGCAGCATGCTTCCCAGCTTGGCCCTCTTCCCCGTTCCCATCTCTGCTAAGGGGGGTGACACTTCCCCAAGGCGGAACAGCTTTGCAACATCTGCACCCGCCTTTCCTCTGTTCCATTTTTGCCTGCTTTCTTGAGCTAGAAGATTTCAGTTCAGCCTGTCAGGTTGTGGACTTCCCACCTAGGTAGGCCTCTGACACCTGTTTGGGGGTGGGGGTGGGGGATGGGATGGTGAATCCTGGCAGAGCAAACCAGAATAGAAGGTCTGAGTTTGAGTTTGGGGCATCGAATCAAGAATGTCAAAGGTTGAGAAAGGTCCCTGAACAGAGATGACTCCAGGCCCCCTCCTCTGATCTTTTCCTCTTCATCCTTGTCTCAAAGTGTATAAGGTTGGCAAGCCGCTCATTGGGGGTGGGAGTTGGCAGATAGAATTAGTTATTAAACAGCAGTACCATCTGATCTAGGTACAAAGGGATCTACTCCAATTCCATTTTGTGAAGCAAAATGGTTTTGTCTTGGTACATCATTGCCATCTTTGAAAGTGGAGCTGGGGTGATACGGCCAAAGGAAGCGAGTCTCCATAACCATAACTGTAGCAGCTGCTCAAGGCTGGTAATGGCTTCTCCCGAGTGCCAATCAGGATGGAACAGCTTTCACATCCACACAAGTCACATCCACTTCAAGTTACAAAGCACGGCCAGTCATCCAGAGTGCCCTGGTGTCCTTTCTGGTCACTCTGTGAATTTAGACAGAACTCTGACTTTTGTTAGTCTTTCTTTTATTTATGTGTATATGTGCCTTGGTATGGGCATATACCCACACATATGTGTATATGTGCCTTGGCATGTGTATATACCCACACATATGTGTATATGTGCCTTGGTATGGGCATATGGGCATATACCCACACATATGTGTATATGTGCCTTGGTATAGGCATATACTCACACATATGTGTATATGTGTCTTGGTATGAGCATATGGGCATATACCCACACGTATGTGTATATGTGTCTTGGTATGGGCATATGGGCATATACTCACAGATACGTGTATATGTGTCTTGGTATGGGCATATGCCACATACGTGTGGGTACTTACAGAGGCCAGAAGATGGTGTTAGATCCCAAGGAACTGACCTTTTGGGTGGTGGTAAGCCCCCAGAAATGGCTTCTGGGAAATGGACTTGGGTCCTCTGAAAGAACAGCAAGTGTTCTTAACCACTGAACAATCTCCATCTCTGGAACACCTCTTCTTGTCCAACCCTTTTGTGTTTTCCTGGGAGAGACTGAGTCTTGAGGAGGCCATAGGACTTACCCAGCCTCTGCTCTCCACATCCCAGGCTGGAAGGCAATTGCCTCACCTCCCTGTCCAGGGCCCCTGGTCTCCAGCTGGCCCAGATTCTGCTGAGGTGGGAATGGTAGAGTTGCTGAATGGGCTTCCTGCTACCCACTCCAGGCTTAAGGCCGGCCTAGAATCAGAATCTCAAAACATGGAGTCTATGTAAAAGTATATTGAAATCAGACATTTTTTTGAGAAAAGCATATACATTTTCAGCATGCGCAACTTGCTGAACATCTACAAGCTAACAAGCTCACATGCATCACACCCACTTTAAGAAACAGAGCCTGGGGGGTGGGGAGATGGCAAGTAGTTAGGAGCACTGGCTGCATCTTGCAAAGGATCTAGGTTCAGTTTCCTGCACCCACATGATGGCTCACAATTGTCTGTAATTCTAGTTCCAGGGGATCCGATGCCTCCTTCTGGCCTCCACAGGGACCAGACATACATGTAGCGTACTTACATAAGGCAGGTGGAACAGTCGCACACATAAAATAAAAGCAAGTGTGTGCTGGGGATCGAACCCGGGTCCTCTGCAAGAGCTGGTTCGATCCCCAGCACCCACACGGCAGTTAAGAACCGTCTTTAACTCCAGTTCCAGGGGAATCCGACACCCTCTTCTGACCTCTGAGGCATTGCACGACATGGGTGCACCAACCTACATGCAGACAGTACATTCATACACATAAAAAATAAAATAAAAAATAAATAAAAATAAATAAAAGCAAGTAAATTAATTAAAGAAAGCTTTACCCAGAATGCCCTAGTGTCTCTCCTAGTCACTCTGAATTTAGCCACCATCCTGGTAGCCTGGGTTAGTTTGTCTTATTTCTGACCTTTGTACCAGTGGAATTGAAATGCATGTACTTTTTTGGGGCAGAGCTTTGTTGACTAGACATCCCGTTCATGAAGGCTGTTAACACTGTTGCTCTCTTAAGCCGGGCATGGTGGCGCACGCCTTTAATCCTAGCACTTGGGAGGCAGAGGTAGGAGGATCTCTGTGAGTTCAAGGCCAGCCTGGTCTACAGAGCGAGTTCCAGGACAGCCAGAGTTCCAGGGAGACCCTGCCTCAAAAAGACAAAACAAAACAAAACAAAAAACACTGTTGCTCTCTTAGCGGGTGCTCCCTGCTGCTCTCTAGGACCTGGTGACACTAATATTTATCAGTTCCTTACTTGTTTACCCATTCTTCATCCCTTCCTCACTGGTGAGCACACGAATGTCTTCTGGTATTGGTTACTAAGTTCTGTTATGCATGTTCTGTTTGTATCTGTTCATCTGTACATATATGTGTGTGTTCATGTGTACACACGTATGTCTATGGGTGCTCAAACATGTGTTCATGTGCATGTGGAGCCTAGAGGTCACTGTCAGGTACTTTCTATTCTCTCTGCCTTATCTTTTGAGGGGAGTCTATCACTGAACCTGGGACTTACGCATTTGGTTAGACCACCCATCCAGTGAGCTACGGATCCTCCTGTCTCTGCCTCCCAGTGCTAGTATCACAGGTGCATATTGCCACACTGGGTCTTTATGTGGGTGCTGGGATTCTAACTCACACGTCATGTTTGCACAGCAGGTGCCTTACTGAGTGAGCCATCTCTCCTACTCCATTATGCACATTCTTGAACACATCTTTGATGGACAGAAGATACGTTTGGGGGGCTTGACTTAGGAGAATATAAGAGCCAGACATAGGAACATATTCACTGTAGATTTACCCAAATGCATTTCTAATGTAACTGGGATTTTCCCTACCTTTCACAGTCCGTATGAGTTCTGCTTACTTCCCACCCCAGTCAGGGCTGGGCATTGTCTGTTCTGTTCATCCAAGGAGCCTCCAGAGTATGGAGCGGAATCACACTGTGGTTTATTCTGTGTTTCCCCAATGACTAGTGAAGCTGAGTACCTGGACATGTTTATTGGCCATTTAGGTAGTCTCTTTTTGTAAAGTGCTTGCTAAGTTCTTCTCTGGGCATCTGTATTTTTTAAGGCTCCCCAGGTGAAAATATAAAACTGAAGTTGAGAGCTTCATGGTTAACCATCTTGGTTACAAAACTTTGTGCTTAGGGAGATGGCCTTGGTGGAATCCAGGGTAGACTCACATGGGTGTGCACATGTGTGTATATATACAATTACAGGAGCCATCACCTGGGAATCCAGGGTGCCTTTAAGGGACAGCTAAGCTGGAAACCTTCTTACAGACACATTTGTTAAAAGAAGGGAGAAATTCCTCTCCAGGAGTAAAGAAAGCAACATACCCAGACACGGATATCATATCCAGCCAACAGGTAGATAGAACCCTGTGGAGTTGACCACAGGAGCTGCTTGCTGGTGCCCTGTGATTGAACATCCCCTGAGTTAAAGGGTTCTCCACAGCTCCAGCCCCAGTGGAACTATCTTTATTAGGAACAAAATAAAGGAAGGTCACTGAGCCACATAAAACAGGAAAAGTGACATCAGATATTGACTGTAAGAGGAGAGGATTAATGATGGTTTGTTGACAGGAAGGCAGAAGCCAGCCCCTGCCACCCCCCACCCCAGGTGGGGACCTGGAAGCAAACATTTCATTTTGACGTCTGCCAGCATAGCCCAGATAATCAGATTTCACTGGGAGGACAAGTGGAAGACATCAATAAAGAAGGGCAGATTTATCCTCCCGGCCTCCAAGCTCTCCACAGGCCGAGATCTACCTCAAATCACAGCGAGACCCACAGATTATCATTGTCACCTTCACTGTCCCAGTACCGTCATCTGTTGGGTCATGAGGCACCATGGATGGGGTGGTGCATCGCCAGCTCCTGCCCTCCTTGTCTTACCTGAGAGACGGGGGTCTTTTAACTGTTGATTTTTTTTGCTCTCTAAAATCTCATCAGGGAGAGATTTATTGGTTCTTTATTTGTGTATCAGCCTTCCCTTGGGAAGCTCCTTCGGGTCACCCGTCTGTGTCCTGGTGCCCTGCAGTCTTCTCATGATTACCTTTTGCTTCTCAGAGTGAAAGGGCCTAAAGGACAAACTCCAGGCCAGGAGGCACCGGAAGCTGAGACATGGATTATAGGCTCCAGCTTCAGGGTCCCTGAGGAATTCCTCAGTGTCTCTGCCAGCATTGGAACCAGCTTCAAGTCAAGGTGGGCCCTAGGCTGTGGTGAACTTTCCAGCCCTGACCCTTCACCCTGGACTTTCCCCTGACGTTCTGCATCCAACCTGTGAAAAGTTCTGAAGAGTTCCTTGACTTGTTCGACCATATCCAATGCAGCTGTTAAACCTGGTTTCTACTTAGATCAATTCATCTTTTCCTCCCATTTTATATCATCATCTTCATTACTGTCAGCACCACCACCGCCCTCATCACCACCAACACCACCACTACCGCTAGCATGATCACCACCAACAGCAGCAACATCACAACCGCCATCATCGTCACCACCAATCCCACAACCACCATCATCACCATCATCACTACCATCACCATCACCATCATTGGCACCATCACCACCACCATTATCATCACTGTCATCTGCACCATCACACCACCACTACTACTATCATCACCATTAACACTACCATCATCAGAATGACATCATTATCACCCCTCACATCAATACAATAAACACCATCATTACCACCATCAGCATCATCATAATCATCATTATCATCATCACTGCCTTCATCACCATGATCACCATCACCACCACTCTCATCATCAGCATCATCAGCATCTTTCCTGGGAACGTACTGCATACCACTGTTCTGAGTGTTCTGCATTAGTTCCTATGTTATTCTTGTCTTTTGGTTGTGAGCCTGAGCCTTTAATGGCTGCACCAGCTCTCCAGCCCAGTTCCCATGTTATTCTCAGAACATTCCTATAAAGTAGATGCTCCTGTTACTTTCTTCATACAGGTAAAAACATGAGGGCAGACAGAAAGTCATTTGTCTGTGGTCACTCTGGCTGCACTGTAGAAAGAATTTTAGACTTGGGATTGTAAAATAATGTTGCTGTCATCATATATTGAGTACAGAAATTACACCTGAGGGTTCATGTTCCCTCTAAAGTCACCTAAAACCTTTCTAAGGCGGGGTATTGATCAGGGAGCTGATGCTGCATAATAAAGCACAGCACTTATCAGAGAACGTTGCTGCTCACAGTTCTGGAGGCCAGGAGGCCAGGATGGAGGTGTGGGCAGGACCAGGCTCCTCCCAAAGATACTAGGTTCAGCATGAGTTCCAGGAATCTCTCCCAGCTTCTAGAACTTCCTTGACTCATGGTAGAATGGTCCCAACCTTTCCATGGTGATCTCCTTGGTTTGCCTATATATCCAAATTTCACCTTATAAGGACACTATTCACATTGGACTAAGGGCCACTTGAACAACTGCAACCCCAAAGACCTGTTTCCAAATAAGCTCATATTCACGGGCATCCAGGGTTCCAACTTCAGTGTCTATCAAGGGAGCACTGCTCAGCCTGTAACCCATAGATATTCTCTCTCACGGAGGAAGGTACGACTCAGGGAAGTTAAGTGATTTGGCCCATGCATACTCAGGGACTGTGCCTAGATTCAGACAAGAGCATACACTGGGACTTCCCTGGGACTGCCCCGTTGTTCTGTAACCTGAAGAGATTTCATTAGTTCCCCGGTGATTCTAAATGTGACCAAGGTGGAAGAAGACCTCAGCATCAGAGCCAGAGCTGGGGCAGCTCCATCACACATGCCAAGCTTATGTCCTATGCTGGAGAATCCGCTGTAGCCAAACAGCTCTTTCTTTGCTGCTTCCTTGTCTGTTTGATAGTGTTATAGCAAGATACCCAAGGCTGGGTAACTCAGAAAGAAAAGAAGTTTATTCTACTCCAGTTCTAGAGGTTCAAGAACATGGCACCTTTGTTCCACCAACATGACGGAGGGGCAGGAAGGACCCCACAGTATACAGAAGAAGATATGATGTGAGGTGAGCTATTTCTCTAACAATGTGCTCTCACAGGAGCTGGCTTGTTCCTGGAGACCAGCATCCCTCTCTTCCAAGCTCAGTGCTGTAAATTACTCCTCACTGGGCCACACCTCTTCAAGTCCTATACTGAGTCTTTTAGTTGGTGATAATTATCCAGAAAAAAGCAACTTAGAGAATAAAGAGTTTATTTGGATTTTTTTTTTTTTTTACTGTTATACAGTTCAGCATCCCCTGCCTAGGGGGTGCCACCTGCAGAGGGCTGGGTCTTTCCACATTAACTTAAGACGGGCATGATTTCCCCCACCTATACATCCACAGGCCCATCCAATACAGACAAGCCCTTGATGAATTTCTCTTCCCAGGTGATTCTAGGCTCTGTCAAGTTGACAGTTAAACTACCCGGCACACTGAGGACCAGTCTTCTGTGGTTTGTGACACAAATTATACCCATAGCACAGTAGATATCCTCCCTTGGGTTCCCAGTCTGCACCGTTCCCCGTTAGCCAACATCCCTGGAGCTCTTCAGCCTCCTCCTCTCTTTCCTCGCCTCTCCAGGTGGGTGCTCAGCCCTGGGACTGGAACAGAAGCTCCAGCCCTCTCCTGCTTTCCTGGCAGTGCCCAGCTATCTCTCCCATATTCATCTCAATGGTCTCCTGCAAGTAAGCTGGATTGTAGTAGAGGCGCCTAGAGCCACCCCTGGGGAGACCTGCTGGTCCATGCATTGGTTCTGGCTTTATGGAGATGGCAGCCTCTCTTTGTAGGAGATAAACCCCCAAATCAACACGGCAACAGTCTCAAATGTCATGGCCCTGCCAGGTTCTGCCTGGGCCTCAGTGCCAGGAAAGATTCAGTGTTAGTCAGGATTCAGGGGATCCTACTGTAATGAAAAGGCCTGATGATGCATTGACTTAAACAAGTCTGAGGTCGCCTTTATGTCAGTCACAAATCTTAGATGCTCCAAAACAAGTAGAAATGCCTTGGGTCTGTTTTCTATGTAAACTTGATCTCTTTTGATGCTCTCAGACAAAAACTTACAAATGGCCCCTCAATCTGAAATAGTCTCTCAGTGAAGTAGCTTGCTGTGTTGGGTAAACTGGCTGGCCACGAAACCTGTGTCCATCCTATTCCAACGCAGCCCCCAGTGGTTGGGTTATAGACATGATGTGTGCTTGGCTTTTGTATAGTGACTAGAGATCCAAACTCAAATTTTCATGCTTGTGTAGCAAACATTTTACCCACCAAGCCATCTCTCCATCCCTCTACAAGCTTTTAAGGGTTTCATTTATTGTTTTTATTTTGTGCGAGGAGTATTTTCCTGCATGTATGTCAGTGCACTCTTGTTGTTCAGCACCTGCAGAGCTCAGAAGAGGGCATTGGATCCTGTGGGACTGGAATGATGAACAGTTCCCCGTGGTGCTCTACAAGATCGGCGCGCACTCTTATCCACTGAGCCATCTCTCCAGCTCCACTTTCATATGCTTTTTAAATGCTCTTAAAATATTACTTTTATTTTTGTTTTCAATTCTCCACTCTAAGCAAGGAAACAAGAAGCAAAAATCTTGGGCAGCCACAATCTGAATAGCAATGTCCATCACCTCGACCTAATTGAATTTTACAGGAGGATATCATATTCAACAGAGGTAACGTACATATTCTTTTCAAGTGCACATGTTCTGTTTTGTAAGATAGACCATATGCCGAACATACGAGAGAGCTCAGTACGTTCGAAAGGACTGGAATTATACGGAGCATGCTTTCTGAAATCAGAAATCAATAACAATAGCGTATTCATAAACTACAAGTATTTGGAAACCAAGTGTTATTCTAAATAACCATGAATTAAAGACGAAATTTTAAAATTAGTTCTAGAGGCTGGAGAGATGGCTCAACAGTTAAGAGCTCACAATGCTCTTGGGGAGGTTCTGAGTTCAGTTCCAAGCACTCCTACCTGGAAGTTTACAAAACCTGTAACTCTAGCTCCAGGAGAACCAACGCCCCCTTTTGGCCTCTGCAGGCACATGCACTCACATGCACACACAACATACATACATATCATACATAATTAAGAATAAAATTTTAAATATACATCTAAATGAACCATATGTTTATCTTTTATAACCATTTAATGATGAGAACAGTGCAGCTCATCAAAATCTGACAGAGAAAAAGCTGGGCATAGTGGTGCATGCCTTTAATCCAGGCACTTGGAAGGCAGAGGCAGGTGGATCTAGGTGAGATCAAGGCCAGCCTGATATACATAGTGAGTTAAGGGCCAGGTGGGGCCACAGAAAGACCTTATCTCAAACAAACAAACAAAACGAAGTGAAAACAGAAACTCGAGACCTCCAAAAATGAAAACAAATAAAAGAATAAAAAAAGGACAACACATATCACCAAGGTTGGGACTGAAGAGAGGAACTCCATACAGACCTACAAGAAGAAACTGTAAGTCTTTATCTCAATAAACTTATCAACAGATTAGATGAGGCAACGCCTTAAAAGAATCAAATGGTCATAATGGGCGTGAGGGCCTGGGGAGGTGGGCGCATAAAAGTGCTTGCTGTGCAACCCCGATGCCCTGCCATCCATCCTGGAATTTCCATAAAATGCCACATGAGGTAGCATTCATCTGTAATCCTGACACTCCTCCAGCAGGATGGGCAGCCATGTCAGGGGAAGCAGCACAGCGCTCCTGAGCCAGCTAGCCTGGGGTATGCAGCATCAGAGGAAGCAGCACAGCACTCCCGAGCCAGCTAGCCTGGGATATGCAGCATCAGAGGAAGCAGAATGACCCTGCCTCAAAAAGATAAATGGAGCCTGAGGAGATGGCCCAGCAATTCAGAGAATCTCATTTGGTTCCTTGCACCCACTTGGTGGCCAGCAATCATCTATAATGCCAGTTCCAGATGATCTGATGCCTTCTTCTGAACCTTTTGGGCACTGCACACAGTGGTACACTTGCATGCAGGCAAAACACATATACACATGAAATAAATGTAAAATAATTTAAAAACTTTTTGATTGAGTCCAAAAAGTTGTCCTCTGATTTCTACATAAACACTGTGGCACAGACATACCTGTATTTTCTCTCTCTCTCTCTCTCTCTCTCTCTCTCTCTCTCTCTCTCACACACACACACACATACGCACACTAATAATAAAAAAAATTAAAAACTTGATTCAAAAATAAATAGAAAAATACCAAGAGTTCTACATATCAATGAAGAAAATTGATTTAATGATTAAAACCATTGTAGCCAAGAAGTATCCAGGTTTTGGTGTTTTGGGTTTTTTTTTTTTTTTTTTGGTCTTTTTGAGACGGTTCCCTGTACCCCAGCTGTCCCTGGAATTTGCTCGTAAACCAGGCTTGCCTTGAACCACAAAGATCTTGGTGGTTTTGTTGTCAGTTCTGGTAAACATTTAAAAATTGGGGCTGTCGGGGTGCAGCACTGGAGAGACGGCTCAGTGGTTAAGAGCACTGGCTGCTCTCCCAGAGGACGCAGGTTCCCAGCACCTACATGGCAGATAAAAACTACCCTTAACTCTATAGAGTTCCAGGTGATCTGATGCTCTCTTCTGGCAGGCACATGTACTCACATGCACACCTCTAACGTACATACATACATACATACATACACCATACATACATACATACATACATACACACACACATACATCCTCCATGAGGATTGCTCAGCTCAGGTACACTTTATATGCAGGCAAAACATTCATAAGCAGGAGCTGGAGAGATGGGTCAGCAGATAAGAACACTGGTTGTTCTTGCAGAAGACTCAGGTTTGAATACCAGCACCCCTTGTGGCTGCTAACAACCGTCCCTTAACTCCAGTTCCGGGGGACCTGACACCCTCTTCTGTCCTCTGCAGGTACTGCAGGACATAGGTGTACCTACACACATGCAGGCTACATACACATACACATAAATTTAAAAAAAATTAAAACTCACTCATACATATAAAAATATTAAAAATGAAGTAACACTGGCTCCATTTGGCCCTGCTAAGGATTGAATTCTGTCTCCCCAGGATCTGTATGTTGAAGTCCTATCTCCCAACATGACAGTCTTTGGAGACAGAGCCTTCAGGAGATAATGAGGTCATCTGAATGGGGTTAGTGCCCTTGTAGAAAAACGCACACATGGTAGAAAACCAGGAATCTCTATCTCTCCCTCTGTGTCTGTCTGTCTGTCTGTCTGTCTCTGTCTGTGTGTGTCTCTCCCTCCCTTTCTCTTTCTCTTTCTCTTTTATGAAGACACATCAAAAATGGCTATCTACAAGTCAGTAAGAGAGCCCCCACCAGAACTCAACCCTGCTGGCACCCTGATCATGCAGAACTCTGAGAAGATAGTTTCCATGGTCTCGGCTGCCATCCATGGTATTTTGTCACAGTAGAGACCTGGTTTGACTAATACAACCTCGTGAAATAAAGGGGATGACATACCTCCCTAACTCATTTGACAAAGTCATTATTTTATTAAGTCTAAAACCAGACAAGCAAATAAGAAAATAAAAATCAGACTATAATATTTCACATCGACAAAGCAACACTAATCCATAGCGAAATATTAGTGAAATGAGCACAGTAATGTGTTCATGTGCGTAGTAGATTATGACTAAGTAAGGTTTGTTCCAGTAATGCCAAGATGTTTTAACATCAAAAAATCAATAGCTACAATTCACTAAAGAAATAGAACAAAGGAGAAAAAGCGAAAGTATCAGCAGACACAGCAAAGCGTTTGGCCAAAATGCAAAACTCGGCCTTCATAAAAGCCCTGGCAAATTAATAATGGAAAGGAAGACTCTCTATTTGATTAAAAGCATCTACAAGAATCTTGCAGCAAACTTCACCCTCAACGTGAAAAATGTAATCCTGATCTTCTTGGCAAGTAATGTGAAGGGTCTGAGACTCCAGCCTCCTTGCAAGATAACAAGCTTACCACAGTTTCTTGGATGTGTGCTCAGAATGCCATCACAAAACACTACAGCTCTCATTGCTGACACACAGAAATCTAATTTCTCATAGCTCTGAAGGCTGGAAAATCTGAGATCAAGCCTCCAGCAGAGTTCAGTTCTTGATAAGGATGTTTTTCCTGGTTTGGAGAGAATAGCTTTTTCTTTACATGGTTTCCTCTTAGCTAGCTCAGAGAGAGGAAAAAGAAGAGGAGAGTGGAGAGTAGAGGAGGAGAGGGAGGGGGAGGGGAGGGGAGAGGGAAGGGGAGGAGAAGAAAGGGGCAAGGAGGAGAAGGGAAAAAAGAGGAGGGAAAAGAAGGAGAACAAATGGAACAAGAGGAAGCGAGAAGAAACAAGTGAGGAGGGAAGGAAGGGGAGAGGAAGGGAGATAAAAAGAGGAGAGGGAAGATATGCTCTCTGGTATTCCCTCTTACAAGGATCCTGATCCTACTGGATAGAAGCCCCACCCTTATGATTTTATTTAACTTCAAATTATCTCTTTATTAGTCCTATGTCTAAGCACAATCACTTTAGGGATCAGGGCATCAATGTATGAATAGAGCTATGGCCACCTTTCAATCCAAGTCAGATACTGACCAGAAACAAAAGACTGCAGTGAGAGTCTGCTACTCACAGCACAGCAGGAGGTTTGTGTTGCACTGATTATCAGGCCAGGCCTAAGTAAATACTCTCCGTGCTAGGCAACCCCAGGACTAGAGGACCTCAATGTTGCACACGTGTCCGGCTAAACAAAGCTGCTTAGACTTTAGCTGGGAAGACTGTGGTGAATGTCCAACAGAGCTAGTTTCTTCCCCAAAGGTGGCCACTATCTCTGTCTTTCTAGTGTATTCAAGCATTCTTTAAAAACAAACAAACAAACAAACAACCCTCAGAACAAGTGGTTTCCAGTGCTTCTGCTTGTAAGCACTTCTCTTAGGGGAGAGAAAACACTTGCCAAAATGTCGGATGCCCAAAGGGAATTATTTTCTGAGATGGCCCAGTGGTTGCAGAGACACCAGTTTGGTTCCCAGAACCTACATCGAGCAGCTCACAACTGCTTACAACTCCAGCTCTTGGAGATCTGCCATCCTCTTGTGGCCTCTGCAGGTGCTGCACTCAAATGCAATCCCCCCCCCACCTCACACACACCTAAAAACAATAAACAAATAAAAAGACAGAGATGTTCACTCTCAACATTCTAATCCAACAACGTACAGCATCTGAAGGCCAGAGAAGCAGCAGCAGATCAGTATTTGTGGATGGCACAATCATTTAAATGAAAAGACAAGGATACTTTGGTATAGACACAGATGTTTGGATGGTATGTTAATCCATGAATTACTTTTTTTTTTCTGTTAAATATAACCCTACCATATAGTTTAAATACCCATATATCTAATTGCTTGTGCTTCATTAGTAGGATCGAAAGGTTATTCCTGGACAAACTGTCAGCCCATGAAAGGAAACAGCCAGAATTGACCAGAGTCCAAGACAACAGCTCCAGAGAAAGTAGACTCTTTTACTTCTCATCCACCTGTGCCCCTTTTCTAAGCCTAGGGAACAATCTTCGGAAGAGGGGGCATGCTAGAATGTAAGGGCTGCGATTGGGGTGAATGGTGAAACTACAGCAATATAGTCTGGACACTCATTTGATCAACTTGATTGAACATACAAGCCCCCCCCCCCCGCTGGATGGTGGGACCCATGAGCTGTGTGGGTTTGGGCACAACTGCTTGCAAATTGGTTTTACATGAAGGATGCTTGTACTTATAAATTATCACTTATTGTTAAAAAATGAAAAAAAAACAGAGAAAGATGCAGGAAAGTTATGGCAGAATGCATGAGCTGGGATGGAGTGGGGTGGGGTGGGGGGAAGGGAAAGGGAAATATGCCTGAACTGAATTGGAAAATGATGTATGAAATACCCAAAGCATCAATAAAAAATGAAAATTAAAAAAAAAGACAAGGAAATAGACTCTGCTCTATAGAGCCAGCATCACAACCAAAAGTGAATTTAGGAAGAGCTCAAGACATAAAGATACAGGGTCAAGAATTAAAACCAACCATTGTATACCAGTAAGAGCAATTTCTAAAATGTTGCTTATGAAAGCAAGAAAGTGTAATACTCTTATAGATATAGCTATAGATGATATAGATATAGATATATACGCACATATACTCCAAGGCCCTCTGTGAGTTCTGATCTTCTCTCAAACCCATACCAGAGGTTATTACTGTCAATATTCTCTTTTTTTTTGGTATTTTTGAGACGGGGTCTCCCTTTAGTCCCAGCTGGCCTGGAGCTCACTCTGTAGACCAGGCTGGCCTTGAACTCACAGAGATCTGCCTGCCTCTGCCTCCCGAGTACTGGGATTAAAGGCATATGCCACCACGCCCAGCTCAATATTCTCTTTGTAGACTTTTTCTATGCATTTATAAATACAAAATACATGTGTTTATTAATCTATAGTGAAAAACTTTTTAGCATATATGATATAGAGTAAAGCTTGCATACATATTTTTTAAAAAGAAAGTGTAATACTCCTTATAAATAAATTTATGTAAATAAATGGGAGATTAAAAAATAACTTGCTGGGTTGGAGAGATGGCTCAGTGGTTATGAGCACTGACTGCTCTTGCAGAGGACCCAGGTTTGATTCCCAGTACCTACATGGAGGCTAAGAAACATCTTTAACTCCAGTTCCAGGGGAATCCGGCACCCTCTTCTGACCTCCTCGGCATTGCATGACACGGGTGCACCAACCTACATGCAGACAGTACACTCATACACATAAAAATAAAAATAAAAAATAACTTGCTGCTGGGTGTGATGACACATACCTTTAATCCCAGCATTTGTGCGGCAGAGGCATGTGGATCTCTGTGAAACTGAGGCAAACCTTATCTACATAGTGAGTTCCAGGACATCTGGGGCTACAGGGAGATTCTGTTTCAAAAAAAAAAAAAACTATATATGTAGGTACAAAGCTTGTTTTAAAAAGTTTTTTAAAAGGCTTAAAAGGTCAGGATAACTAGAAAGGTATAGCACACTCAGGAAATAGAAGACTCAAAAATATGATATCAAGTCTCCCCAAATTAAGTTCTCTTCATAAATTCACTGCAATACCAATAATAACCCCAAAAGATGTTTTTCAGTAGAAGGGATGGCTCAGCAGGTAGAAGCCCAAAGACCTGAGTTGGATCACTGGAACCCACATGACCTCCACAGGTGTGCTGTGGCATCCATACTATAACCCATATATACACACATAATAGATGTGATTTAAAAAATTTTAAGGAATGAATACACAAACTTTTAATTTAAATACAAGAGAAAAATAAAACATCCAAAGCAATCTTTTAAATGAGAAGACATATGTTGCTTGTCTCCAAGACTTATTATGCAAACTATGTTCTTCCAAGCAGTGTGGACTGGCATAACAAACAAATAGCTCAGTGGAACAGAATAGTTTGGAAGTAGATTGTGCCCAAGAGTTCTTGATCTTCATCAGCCCCAACAAATCAGTGGAATGAAGGAAAGGAAAGTCTTCTCAGCAAATGGTGCTGGAAGAACTGGATTCTAACATGAAGAAAGTGAATCTTGGTTCTTGAAGGAAGACCACTTTGATGGAGAGCACAAACTATAAAGGTTCTAGAACAAACTAGGAGATTATTATCTTTGCATCTTGGAGTAACTAAGGTTTCCTAGACAAGATTAAAGAAGACAATCATAAAAGAAATTATTATGAAATAAAACTTCATATTAGTTCAAAAAGCCTACTGAAAATATATACACACAATATGTAGTGTGTTGTGTGTGTTCTGTGTGTGTGTGTGTGTGTGTGTGTGTGTGTGTGTGTGTAGCTAAAGATGATATAACAAGAAACACAGTACCAGACAGGAGAAACCTCCCTTTGGGTTGTTGGTCAGGGTAGTCTAAGAGACTTTCAAAATAACACAGGTTATTAGCATAGCTCTGATTACCTCCCAGAACTTGAAGACCCTATTGCGTCAGATAGGACATGCTTCAGAGAGAAGACTTGGGGCAAAGGAGCTGGAACTGACCTGGAAGCTAGCTCTCATAGTTCTGGAGAATACTATGCAAGCTGATAAGGGAGAAAATCAACAACAAATGGTCCAACCCAGCTGTAAAGCAATAACCACAGCAATGACCAGCACAGCAAACTATCTCTACTGGTGCAGTAGTGGCACTTTTATCTTGGAGGTAATCAGCAGCTATCTAATTGGATTTAAAGCCCCTTAAATGGGATGAAACTCATATGTGGTACTGTAAACATAGCCAAACATACGTGGCTGGAGAGGTTAGAGATCCTAGAGAAAAACCTATATTGGTCACATCCTTGGACAAACACAATTTCTTACTGTGTGCTAAATATGCATGCTTATGTTTATAGATCTTTCACCACTTATCTTTTTGCAACAGATAGAGACTATTTCAGAGTTCTACTATTGGTCAAATGTAGAGAAGAAGTGTCTGTGAGATTCCCAGCCCTAAGTTACATACCTACAATGCAACCTCTACACCTAAGGCTCAGGGAGCATAGTGGAACAGGGGCCAGAGAGAATATTAGTGCATCTCTTAACTCTTCAAGTGAAGCTTCCTCACACAGAAAGCCACAATTGGCCAAGTTGTGTCAAAGCCAGAGTGTGTGTCTCTGGATACGATCTCTGTATTAAACCTCTGCTACCCAGGTCTCAGGGACCATTGTGGAAGAAGGAATAGAACGAGGTGTGTGACCACCAGGAAACAGAGTTTTCCAGATGGCTGGGAACTTGCTCATATGAACTCACAGCAATGGTGACAGCACACACAAGACCCATGCAAACTGGAACCAGGCAAAAACCCAGCATAGAAGTGTGGACATGGATAAGAAGCCCCAACATTAGCTGAGGAACTATTGACAATTGATCACTCCTGGGTGAGGCAGAGATGGTCTTCTTTAAGGGGGTGACACTAGATAGGCTTACCAGGATCCAGGGGATGAATTCATATCAAGGGACACCTGGGGCCACAAACTAGACCTGGTAAGCCTTAACATTTGTGACAGAATGCATGGAATCTAGTGTGGGGTTATGGAGATATAGAAACAGAAGGTCTACATATGATTAAGATGTATTATATGAAATGCACAAAAATTCAACACAAATAGAAAAAGATATGTCCACTTTGAAAAAGAAAGCAAATTCTATTTGGCCAGTAACATTGTTGAGAAAATTAAGAAGCAGCTACAGAATAGCAAAATATTTATAAGACATATTTCTTACAAGGAACTAGAATTCAGAATGAATGCATCACTCCCTGTCACTCAATAATAGAGAGAGAAGCAATCCAATTAAAGTAGGTAAAAGATTTAGACAGACACTTTGCAAACGAAGATAAGTGAATGGCCAATAATTACATGAAAAAAGATGTTCAGCATCACTTCTTATCTGGGAACTCTAAATTAGAGCTCCATTGATAAAACCAGGTGTGCTGGCACATGCCTATAATCCCAGCATTTGGGAGCAGAGGCAGGAAGAGCAGAAGTTCAGGGTCTTCCTCAGATACATAGTGAGTTTAAGGCCAAGCCTGGACTACATGAAACCCTGCCTCAAAAAAATCATATAAATAAAAATGTTGAAACTACGTGAGGGTCGGTAAGATAGCCTAGTGGGTAAAGACCACTAGGTAAAAATCCTGAGGACATGTTTGCTGTCTGGGACCATTCATGGTAGAAGGAAAGAACCGACTCCGGCTGTCCTCCGACAGCCATATGTGTATTATATGTATGTCTCCACAATAAATAAATAAATTTAATTAAGAACTACATGATACAATGCCACAAGCCCATTTCTGTGGCTTAACTTATAAAGATAGACCATAGCAATGTTGGTATAGATGCAGAATTGGAACTAAAACTCTCATACGTTGCAGATGGGACTGTGAAATGGTACAACCACTTTGGAAAATTCTTGCAGTTCATTATAAAACAAAACATACACCTGACCTATGATCTAGGAATTTTATTCTTGGATATTTATCCACAGTAAGTAAAAGCATGTGTCTATCAGAATTATGGTATAGAATGCTTATGTCAACTTTATTCAAGGTGGCCCCAATACAAAACCAGGCTAGAGGTCAATCAGTAGAAGAATGGGTTATCAATCAAACTGTGTCATACTCAGAGACAGAGGGACAAGTGATTCAACACTACATAGAAGAAGTTCAAAAAACATTGCTCAGTGACAGAATCCTTATACAAAACAGCATGTTTTATACAAACTTCTAGAAATGGCAAACTGGTATGGTGAAGAAAATCACAGCAGCAGCCACTTTGTCATGATGATGAGGGGACTCCCTAAGATATGAGACTAGGGGGCACTTTATGGGACGGTGATAATGTTCTATGGGTTTGGGTTGTGGAGATGGGCAAATTTACCTAAACTCATCAAATGACATACATAAGACTAATGCATTCACTCAATGTAAATTTTACCTGCAAAAGAACTGTGCTCAAACATTTAAGTGTAGCTAATGACGTGCATTCTGAACTATTTAGAGGTGAATTGCACTGATGTCTATAATATATGTCAAAATTCTCTAAAAACAAGATACATTAGTGCCTGAGGAAGGCTAGATGATGGATACATTATACGGAGTAGACATTTGGAAATGTTAATTGTAGAATATAGGAGATATGAATATGGGTGTTCACAGAGACATTCATTTCTCTTCTCAATAGGTTTAAAATTTTGCATAATAAAATATTGGGGGGAATATGAGACTGATATTATTGGGAAAATTTTTCTATTGACTCTGTAATTTGCAGGAAACACAATTTTGTCTGCTCGTGACATGCAGCAGTGGGCTTAGCTCTTAAACAACAGAGTTCCGCACAAGTCTATTCCCAAAGGTCGCTGACAAAATATATTAAGAATGTGTTCTAGTTCCATTCTTTGCTATACAAACACTGTACCCAGAAGCAATCTGGACAGGAAAGAGTTTACTTAGCAGGTGCTCAAGCAGGAAATGAAGCAGAAACCATGGAGGATGCTGCTTGCTGCCTGCCTTGCTGGATCATGCTCAGCTAGCTTTTTAATACAGGCCAGGCCCACCTGCCTAGGGATGGCACTGCTCATAGTGGGCTGGGCCCTCCTACCTCAATCAAGAAAGTCACTCATAGGACGATGTGACTGGGGTAGTTCTCTCTTCCCAGGTGTTTCTAGGTATTGTTCAGTTGACAGTGAAAAACCAACCAGGACACAATGTGAAAACTGGATACCTCACCAGAGTCACCTGCAGCAGAGAGAATGTGACTGTGTCTCTGCACATCTGTTTGCATTTCCCAGCTGCTGGCCAGGCTCAGTCAATACTTCCTCGGGCTGCTCATTGCAATCAACCCATTTGTTCATTTCAAACAAACAAACGAGTGCTCTTTGGGGAAGAAATACCTGGAGTCTAAATTTGCTAATTATGAGTTTTTATGAACATTAGCTAATTATTCTGTTTTTCTCTCCAAATATATAGAACCTTTGAGCTGTTTGTTTTCTTTCCATGAGAGTAAGTGTAAAAATTTCTTTCTACTCCCCACCCAGTTTGTTCATGCCCAATTAAAGGATGAGAGAGAGAGAGAGAGAAAGAGAGAGAGCTCAATAATGGGAATGGGTATTTCATTTCAATACAATTTAATTTCAAGGCAATTATAGTTTAAATTGCATTACAGGGACTAGTGAAATGGCTCAGCAGTTAAGAACACATGCTGTGCTTCCTGGGGACCTGAGTTTCATTCCCAGCACCCACATCAGGTGGCTCACCGCTGCCTGTAACTCCAGCTGCAGGGGATCTGATGCCCTCGTCTGGCCTCCATGAGCACCTGCACATACGTGTTCATACACACACATAAATAAAAAATAAAATTGCACTATGAAGAATTTAAGGACATATTAAAGTAAAACTTTAAGTATGCTTGCTACATCCATGCCAGGCAAGGATGCTCAATCCCATCTGAGAATGAGACGCTCCTGTTGAGTTGTGTCTAACCCTGTCCTAGGGGCTCTGGCCCTCTGTGAAAAGACCAAGGTTTGAAGAGACACATCCTCACCTTTGGAACTAACTGGTTGAGAGGGACACTCTGTGCCCCTCCTGAATAACGTGAGCAGAGGTGTGAGCTCCTCTTCCAGGGACTTCCTGGGAGGGCTGACCTCCTGCAGCAGCTGAGGATGATAGGTGTTTTATTTGATCTGGAGAGCAATCTATAAGAGCCACACTTTTGGTTTTGAGTGAGATTATTAAGCGCATATAGCCAACAAAAGTAACAGAATAAAGAGCAAGTTGTAGATAGGTAACTAAACATCAAACCAGGAGCTTATCACATCCAGCAGGGGTGACAGGAATAATCTGATGGACTATGCAAGCAAAGTAAAATCAAAGCAGAGATGTACAGCACCTGGCAGAAATCATCTCTGGAGGTCAGTTCCAGGCAGTTAGTTGGAGTTCCCTATTGAGAACTTTCAGCCTCACTTCTAGCATCTTTCTATCAAGTAATAAACAACAGTAATTTCTGTTGGAAATGGTTCGCCTCCAGGGTTTCAAAAATATTTTTATTATCTTTATTTTATGAGTATGAGTGTACTGTTTGCATGTATGTAAGTGTACCTGTGTCACGCAATGGCCACAGAGGTCAGGAGGATGTGCCTGGTCCCCTGTAACCAGTTACAGATGGTTGTGAGCTGCCATGTGGGTGCTGGGAATAGAACCTGGGTCCTCTGCAAGAACAGCCATTGCTCTTAGCTACCAAGCCATCTTTCCAGCCCCCTCTTCTCACGTTTTTATGCCCTCAGCTTCTCCTTTTTCCTCAGAGGTGTGGGGTAGGAGCAGCCTGCCCTAGCATGGGGTTGGGAGGACACTCGAGTTACAATTGCTCAAATCTTAGACAAGGGAGGACCTTCCTATGCTCAGATTCCACTTTTTAAATTTTTTTATTTTTATTTATTTATTTTCTCTGTGTATGAATATACTGTCTGCATGTAGGTTTGTGCATCCATGTCGTGCAATGCCGCAGAGGTCAGAAGAGGGTTTTGGATTCCCCTGGAACTGAAGTTCTCCTGGAATTGGAGTTACAGATGGTTCTCAGCCACCATGTGAGTGCTGGAGATCGAACCTGAGTCCTCTGCAAGAGCAGTCGGCGCTCTCAACCGCTAGGCCATCTCTCCAGCCCCTCAGATTCCACTTTTAACAAACTTAAATATCATGCATCTATTTACCAATATAATGCATGTTACAACCAGAACCAACGGTGGAAAAGCTTGTTCCAGAGGACTGTGAATAGAGAAAAGAATGCATAATACAACTTCAGGTCTTGCACACCAACCCACTGACAGCTCCCACCCAGTGTCTTCTCTCTTCCTCTCCAGATCCTCGAGTCTCCAGCGCCCCCCCCCCCGCCTTGTGCCAGAATGTCTCAACACTGAGGGGAAGAAGATGGGAGTGGGAACATTCTACCATTCTCTCCCCTCTGTGAGTCATGCTGCAGAGGAATCCGAGGAGTCACTGTCCCTTCACAACTCTGGGCCACTCTGCATTCTGGGCAAGCATCCTGGCTATCTTCAAAGATTGGGTCCTAATTGCTTGGCAGCCAGCCTCATGGCTCCTTGGGGTCCCTGGCTGAAGTGTGACAATTGTGTTAGGTCAGTGCCCACCCCACCTCCATGGCTTCTGCTCTGACCACTGCAGTGGTTTAGATCAATGCTGCAAGGAATGGCTGCCTGACCTGGTGACTGGGGCTGAGGACCTGGGAATACATTTACTGAGATGCATTTTCCCAACTTGCTCACGTGAAGCTCCTCTCTCACCCACCTCAGATATACATTATTTCTTGGTACAGGGCAGTAAGTAATCTTGAACTAGCACCCCAAGTTTCTCCTGTGCCAGCAACACCATCTGGAAAATGTATTTGTACTCTAATGTAGAAGGCTCGAGAAATGGAGCGATAGAAGGGAACTCTGGACTGTAGTGCTGGGATATTCAGTGTATAAGAGGCCCAGAGTGACTGTGTTGGCTAATGGTTCTGGGCAGGTTTACAAGCCACACAGCATTTGCTTATAAGTTTGCATCTAGCTGATATTATAGGAATAGAAGACTCAAAGCATGTGACCATTCACAGCTGGGCAGGAGAAGGGCAGGGACATGGGACTTTGGCATGCAACCTAGGAAGAGAAATGGATGTAAAAAAACTAAAGGAGGTGGAGATGGAAGTGAAAATGGAGATGGAGGTGGAGGTAGGGATTGGTTAAGGAGCTATTACAGTGTCTTGTATGAAGGTGGCCCTCATTATTGTGATTCTAGAGAGGGGGGTCTGAGAGGCAGATGGATATGGGATGAGGGGTGGCAGAAATAGTCACAGAGGTAAGAAAAGGCACATGAAAAAGTCCCATTGCACTGCCAAGGGATGCGATGAACCAGCAGAGGTTAATAAGCTTTCAGTCACCCTTATCTAGGTGGCCAGGAAAGAGATCCTTCTTCCCTAATGGAGGTCAGCAAAGGTCAGAGCTGGATCAGGTTCTAAAAGACCTCCGTCCCACAGATCACATTCATTCATTTTCTCTCTCTCTCTCTCTCTCTCTCTCTCTCTCTCTCTCTCTCTCTCTCTCTCCATTATATTCCACTTCTGGTGTCCTGCATGTATTGTGGCAACTTGTGCCAGGTGTGAACTTGGGAACTCCTCAGAGTGGGGGTTATAACGATCCCATCCAACCAGAAGCTCTGGCAAAGTGTGAACCGTGTGAACTCCCTCCTCAGGGAGCCCTTGGGACTTGGGTCTACTCCTCCAACTGGGGAGACTGGTACAGGGCCAGGTAGAAGTGTGACTGCCCTGGGCGGCCACTGGCAAACTCCCTTGGGGCAGGGCAGAGGCTATTTGAAGCGTCTTGGGCAGGGATAGTAGAGACTGTCCCAGGGTTCTGCCTGAGACTTGGGGTTCCATCACATTTCAAAGGGAGGGAAAAGAAACAACAGTGTCAGCAATCATGGCTTGTCAGATTGGGGGGACTCACTCTTGCTTCTCCCTTGGGTGTCTTTCTGGGTGCATATCTCACCTGCTGCTCTGAGAGCAGGTTGTGTCAGATGGATGGCGGCAGCCCCCAGGGAGAGCCACAGAGACCATTAATGTGTGTGGCATTCGCTCTGCTAATGCCAGAGTTATTGCTTCTCCTCCTCAGATGAGAGGAGCCTTTTATTGTCTCAGGTTTAGGAGAAAAATATAAAAAGTGGCTTGTTTTCTGATGTGAGGTAAAGACTGGAGAGAGAGAGAGAGAAAGAGAGAGAGAGAGAGACAGAGAGAGAGACAGAGAGAGAGACAGAGAGAGAGAGAGAGAGATTGAAAAGGGAGAGAGAGAGGTTGAAGAAGGATGGGAGAGACAAGTAGGGGAGAGAGTGGGATGTGCAAAGCCAGGCTAAAGGGGAACGAGATGGTGCGGCCCGGGGACCAGGAGACAAAAAGAGATGTCCCAGGGTCTGGAGGTAAAGGGCAGAGGAAGAAGGCAGGAGAGGGACAGGAGGTGGCCCTGGAGATGGGAGATTTTGTTAATTATTAAACACAGTAAGGCACAGTGAGGTGTTAGCTCTCATGTTTCTTGAGTCCCCTTTCAGCGTGAAGGCACTAAGTAGCAGCCACCGTCATTAGTTTAAATGAGAGAGATTTGGACCCTTAGGGTTATGGTCTGGCTCCAATGTAGGGCTGCAAAGTAGTGGCCAATGGAAAGGTTTTTCTCAAGGTACCTTCACCCCAAGCCACCACCCTGGGACTGATCATTAAACACTTTCCTCACTCCGTGGAGTAGAACTAGAGCCGTTCTTGACTTCAGGTTCCTCTGAAATGCCTCTTCTCTTGGTCCGGGTTGTCAGGAGGGAAGGTGCAGTGATGCACAGGGAACAGACCCACCACCGTCCGAGCAGCTGCTGCCCTGTGGACACGGCTCCGGCTTTCGCTCCCCATGTCCCACTCACAGATGGGAGTTCCCTGACTCTATGATCTGCCAAAGCTTGTAGGTTTCCACTCAAGCTGTGCTTCCTTTCTGAAGTTCTTCCCGCTGCCCTGTCACCCTGTGCTTGTCTTTATTGCTGTTTGTCACTACATCTTCTCCTTGTAGCTGATGTTATCAATTAAGCATCCACCTGGAAGCCTACAAGGGCAAAAGCGACATTTCACTTACCTTTGTGTAGTTAGCACAAGGGCTGGGAACACAGCAGACCCACCTGCTTTCAAGGAAAGATGAAGCTCAGAGAGGCAGCCCACAGCACTAGCTGACCCATGTGACCTTGAAAGACCATTTTTCAAGGTTGCCATGGGGACTCAAAGTCTCATATGTAAATTATTTAGTGAAGAGCCTGACACATAGTACCTGTTCCATAAACACTAGTGGCTGTCCATAAGACTTCCCAAGGGGCTGGGGTCAATCCCCACATACGCTCAAGTGTCCTCCTGACCCCTCTCCAGCTCCTGCATATTCTCTGGATGGACTTGCTCTTGGAGGCAGACTTGGATTTATTTTCAGGGGAAGAAGCAGTCTGCTCTTTGTCGTCTCTGCAGCATCGTTAAGAGTGTCTACCACAGGACTGTTGATAGGAGGTGCAAATACAGCTCCTAATTTGAGACGATGGTGTTTGGAAAGCCTGTCACACTGGCTGTATTTATCTCTGAATTCCACAAATAGCATCATAGAGGAAAAGCCTCTCCACTGAATATCTTCCCTCCAGCTGGAAAACACAAAATTTATAATTATTATTTTTATTATTGGTATGATCATTTATTAACTAAATGAATTAATGGGACTTGGGTATTCAAGGCTATTGGAAGATAGCATTGGAAACAGCAGAAGTCAGCATCCCTGGTATGCTGTGCAGTCAAAGCTAACCTGTTGTGCGGATAAGGAGGCTAGGCTTGAAGAGAAGATGTAGTTGGTATGTCCAACATCAGTAACAAAGATAGAGACCAGATTTTGGGGGGGGGTCTTTGATGCTCTGTGCTTTCAAGGCCTTTGCCCAGTGCTTTGGGGGCTGTATAGGCCACCAGAGTTCCCAAAACTATCTTTGTGACCTTAAGTATATTATTTCTCTCTCTTACTCCTTCCCTTCCATCCCCTTCTTCCTTTCTTTTTGTCTTTCCTTCTCGCTTGCATGCTTTTTAGAGTTTTGCTGTCCTCCAATTGCTTTCCACTTTTTCTGTTTACAAACTGAGAATGACCTTGAAATTCTGATCCTCTTGCCTCTACCCCTACCCCAAGTGCTGGGAAATTAGGCAGATGTCACTATATCTAGTTTTTGTGGTACTGGGGCTTGAACACAGGGCTCTGTGTATGTGGAGTAAGCACTCAGCTGAACTACAGCCCCAGGGTTTTTCTCTCGTAATTTGTCTTTTCCCTTTCCTGCCCAACACTTACACATCCACCCACCCATGCATTGTCTATCCATCCATCCATCATCTACCCACACACCATCCATCCATCCACCTATCCTTCCATCATCTACCCACCCTTCCAGACATGTGTCCATCTAATAATGACATGTAGAAAAATCTCTGTGTTCAGCTGGGAACTCAGGAGATCTGAGGAAGCACTGGCAACCCCTCTGCCTTCCCAGACCCATATGCACCCCATTGGTAGGAAGGGAAGGAAGCCTTACCCGATCTGTCCTCTGTCCACGGAGAAGAGAGGGAAAAGATGACCAAGTCAAGAACGGTCAACAGAGAACTCAAAATACAAACACCTCACAGATCCTTTCTCCATAGTATAGAAAATCAGTGGATTTCTGCTTGCTCAGCCTGTGTAGACATGTGAATGTGACTCTGTGTGTGTGTGTGTGTGTGTGTGTGTGTGTGCAGATATGTGTGTATGCATGTGTGTATGCCTACAAGTGTGGAGGCCAGCTGTCAGCCCTTAGTATTTTCTTTAATTGCTTTCCACTTTATCTGTTTATTTATATATTTGCTTATTTGTTTATTTTGAGACAGGGTCCTCCACAGAACCTGGAGCTTGCTAACTGGTTAGTCGGCACAGCAGGCCCTAAGGATCCTTACGATTCTGCTGCCTCCCCATTCCTGGCATAAGATATGCCTATTTGTTCGTTTGTTTGTTTGTTTTACATGGGTGCTGGGGACTCAAACTCATATCCTGGTGTCTGGGCAGCAGTCACTTTACCAACTGAGCTGTCTCCTCAGCCCCACCTACAACTCGTAATCTAATTTTTCTACATATGTTATAGTCTCAGACTCCGGAATTTGATGTCCGGAGCTTGATACTCACACTCCTGCATCGTTCAGCTTTCCCACTGCTGTCTCTCTCCCAACTCCCTTCTGCTGACCACAGTCCCTTTCCAATCTCTTGGAACCTGTTAGTCAAACTGAAGGTCTCCAACCCTTGCTGGAGGATGCCGTGGCCTGCCTCTCTGCTGCGTGCCCCAGCTTCTAGACCATCTGTGAAACACAATGAGCCTAGGAACTGAGAGGGATGCCAGCTCGTGTCCATGTTAATAGGAGAAGGGCTGAGGAGAGAGGGACTGAATTTCAATCACCATACGATTATTGGCCTTTTTGAAGTTTCGCTGTTTTTTTTTTTTTCCAACCTGGTTGGCTCAATATCACAAACCAAATGCTTGTCTCACAAATTGATTTTGGCCACAATTCAAATTTAATTACATTCTAGATAAGTGAAAGCAAGTAAAAAAAAAAAAAGCAGAGAGAAAGACAGAGTGAAAAGGAGAGTGAGGATATGTAGCTATGTATAGACCAGAGAAATCTATCTTAAGTCTTCAGATCTCTCTAGTTGCAGTGATCATTGTGAAACAGGCACAGATTGGTCAGCCCTGAGACACATGCAAAGCAGTAACATGCTTCTTGTCATACAAAGGTTATGAATGCTGCCTGCCAAAGCTAGGGGAAAACTGAGAAGTTGGCAGAGTTTGGCTGGAGTGCTCCAGATGCCTGGTTCTGTGCCTGAGATGTCTCTGGTCTTCATTTAGCTACCATCTAAGGAAGTCAGACTTTCTCTCTCTAGCCCCTATGATGCTCTTGTAAGGATATGAATTCACATTAGAGCCTAAATGGCTTATGAAAGCTTATTTTTTTGTTGCATTTCACTAAGAATAAAACAGATTGACTTATGCATTCATACAGCAGCACCTGAAACTCAGGTGTAAAAGCTGAACCAGAGGAGTATAAAGGTGTTTTGGGTGACCACAAGATTAGGGACTTTGGTGACCATAGATCCATAACCAATGAACTGTGGTCATAGGAAGTTACAGTATGGAAAGGGGTGGTGCCTAGGATGGCCAAAGTTCTGAGCTATAGCAAATGTGTGAAGAAAGCCAGTTTGGAGAAGGGTCACCTTATCCATGCAGGATAGAGTAAGTCAAGCATGCTGATAAATGTCAGTGGACTCTTCATAAGACTTTTGACCCTTGTTCATTCAGAGAATGGGGCTGATCAGGGACCTGAACTTGGTAGCAATAAACTCCAGTGGAACATGAGAGGCAGAATGCACAGCATGAGGAGACTAACGAAGGCAGGATGCCAGGGGCAGGTGGGGGTGGGGTTAATCTGGATCATCAACTCAAGGAGATATAGACTCACCAAGAGACAAATCTCTGGGTCTATCTGTGAGGAAGTTTCTAGATTTGAGTTCATTGAAGTGGAAGACTCACGCTAACTGTGAATGACACCATCCTGTGGACTGGGGTTCTGGAATGAACAAGAAGGAGAAAGTGAGCTGAGCAACAGCACCTGCCTGTCTCTGGTTCCTGACTGTGGATGTTTTCCCCAACACGATGGACTGCACCCTCAAGTTATGAGCTGAAATGAACTCTGTCCTTCTTTAGGTTTCTTTTTGCCAGGTATTTGTCACAACAAGCAGAAAAGGACTGGGAATTTCACAGATGGTTTGGGAGGCTGAGGAGATATGACTCAGAGGAGAGGAGAAGAATAAGTGGTGCTACAACCATCCTGGAAGAATTGTTTTCAAAACACTCAAAATATAAAGTGGAAGGAGACCGTGAGAAAAGGATTGTGGCAGTAGAATTCACTGGACATGATAATTACAAGTCACTGGTGTCCCTGGAAAGGTGGCTTCTACAGGATCACTTGGCTGGAGGGATCAGTAGAGAGGTGAGAAGAAGGCAGATGTGGCTCAATCTGTTAAGAAATATTGTCTATAGAGGAAGATGGTTTGTTCAGAGGAGTCCCAAAATGGCGGAGAATGCAATCTGTCTTACACCGAGTGTGAGAGCCAGTGGGAGGGATGTTGAAGAAAGAGAGGATGGGTGGAAGAATAAAGCAAATTCCTCCAAGAGCTGAAAGGAGAAAGTCCACGATGTAGAGAGAATGAATAGCTTAGACCAAAGACAGGCCACCTCTTCTCAGCATCAGAAGAAAACATGGGAGGCGTTGTTTTGTCGTGGAGTTGATGGGTCCATTCCTGTGGCTTCAGTCTCACTGGTATACAAGGAAGCCCTACCATCTACTGAGTGGAAGATGAACAGGTGCAGTGGCCTTCAGAGAATCTGAAAAAGGTTAAATCAATTCTGAGAGTCAGACAAAGATTTCCCAAGTACAAGTCCCAGTATGAGATAAAGAGCCTGAACACTGATGAGATCCAAACCCTGGTCCTTGTTCAGCCTGTGACCTTTCTCCTAGGGCTTTAGCAGCAGAGCTATAGGGGAATAGAAGTGGATGGACCAGAGGCAGAGACTTTCAGGACACACGTAGAGGATTAGCAAGGAGGTAAGTGTAGGGGCCATTCTGTAAGGAGATAGTAGGTGGGTGTATTGGCTACTTATTGTTACTGATAAACACCATGACCTGAAGCAACTTGTGGAAGAAAGAGTTTATTTTGGCTTATGGTTCCAGAGGGGAAGTCCATAAGGATGGAGAAGGCCTGGCAGCAGGTACCAGAGCAGGAAGCTTGCTGATCCCATTTTATCACACAGGAAGCTAAGAGGGAAAACTAGAATTAGAGCGAGACTTAGGCTCTACTAGCTCAAAGCCTGCTCCCCACGATGAACTTTCTCCACAAGGCTCCACATCCTAAATGTTCCATAATCTCCACAAACAGCACTACCAGCTGGGGGAGAGAGCAAGTGTTCAAAGTCCTGAGCCAGTGGAGCATATTTTTCATTCAAACCAACACAGTGGACGTGATGTTTTCTGAAAGCTAGTATTTAAAAACATGAAGAACAGAGAAGAGCAGGAGGGTGGTAGAGAAAGAGGAAGAAGAGGGACAAGGGAGAGAAGAAAGGATCATTCTGAGGATGGGGTGAAAGCAACACATTTGCACAGCACAGTAGAGTTGTATAGCTTGCTCAGTGAATGTGGTGCACAGGCAATCCTTAACGTGAGGCCATCTACTTCTTGCCTTTCCTTCCTACATCCTACATCTCAAGTCACAGGGCTGAACATGATTACAAAGGTACACCTGCAACCCCTCTCCTTCTCTTAAATGGCTTCAAATTCCATCTACATTTAAAATAGAAATTATTCAGTATTACATGCTATTTGGAATTCTACAAGCTTCCTCTTCCATTGACATAGGCAATCAAAGACAAGTTATATTTGATGTTAAATAGCAGGTATAATCACATCAACTGAACAGTCCCATCTGCCCTGTGGGCCTGCCTCCCATCTCCCATCTTTACCACGAGAGGGTGAAACTAGTAATTTCAAAGTTCTTGCCTGGCTCTGGATATGCTCTGAGCTTCTAATCTCAGGCAAGCTCCACCTTGCTCAGTCCTCTGCCACCCAGTAGCCAGTCCACTCAGGTTTCAGCACCAAGGCCAGCCCCAGCAGCCCCAGCAACCACTTGGAAAGGACATATAGTACAGCCTTCCTGGCCATGAAACAAAACTTGTTTTAACCTCTCTAGTCCCAGAATCTCGTGAGAACTGTGCAATTAACCCGGGTCAATGCTGCAGATCCCTGCTGCCCATAGCTGGCAAGACAGGCAGAGTGCTGTGGAATTCTTGACTGCCAAAGCAGAAGAGGAAATCATAATGAGATTTACAGAGTGCAGGCTTTCCTGCTCTTGCACAGAGCTCAATCTATCCCACATCTCTCAATCTCTCCCCTGTCTAGTTGTCCCAATTCCTAATGATAGTTTCTGTGAGTGCCTGGGATTGTGTGAGGGTATCACGGGCACAGGAGGTGGGGGGGGTGAACTGCACAGAGAGTGGAGATATGCATGGTTCCAAATCACTTCTACCAGGTATCACTTCTATCTTTGGGACTTAGTTTATTCATGAGGTTGCTAAGTCAGATGTCTCTAAGGTCCCACATAGGCAGATTGCCATTGACTCGATTCTCTGAGAAGCAGAAGTTGAAATGTGGATTCAAGTGCAAGAGTTAAACCTGGGTAGGGGGCTGGGGAGGTGGCTCAGTTGGTAAAGTGCCTGTTGTGTGAGCAATGGAGACCTTTGTTCAGTCTCTAACAGCTAAGTAAAAGACTGGGCATCATGGCATACACCTTTAGTGCTTATGCTTGGAAGGTGTGCGTAGACAGGAGAATTCTTGAGGCGTGTTGGCCAGGCAGTCTACTAGAATTGGTGAGCTCCGGGATAAGGGAGAGACCTTATTTCACAAAGTAAGGTATAGATCTATTGAAGAGGGCATCCAGCTTTGACCTTCAGCCTCCAAACATACACCTATGCACACGCAGAGTGGTGAGAATGAAGAGTAAAAGAAGCCAATATGGGTCTGCAAATGAACAGCTTGCCGCTGTGAACAACTGGCATCCAGACCCACTGGGGACTTCTGAGAGATGGTGCGGGACATGTGTTCCAGAATCATGCCACTTAAGGGATCATGATGAGGTCATTAATCACACAGCTCCATTCATCACTGATTGGGAACATCTCTCTGGGTGCTAAACCCTGGTACTTCAGCCTTTTTGGTATGAAAGCCAAGCACATCCTTCCCACCACTGAAGGCCCTCGGGCAGGGAGATGCAGGTGCATGCAATAAGAGATGCTGAGAACCAGCGAGTGCTGAGGGAGGTGGGCAGCGCTACCATGCATATTTAACACCCTGAAAATACAGTGACTTCCTTTGTCTAAACAGACGGAAATGAGACCTATCCGCCTGGGAAAGACCTGCAGGAAAAGAGTCCTTTTTTCCTCAAAACGCCTTGGCCTTTTCTTCCCCAAAGCTGAAAGGCCTCATATGATGAACACATTTCCTAGATTAAGAAGGCAGACATTTTGTACTTTCATCTTGGAATACTAGCTACTATGAGCAAGTTATTGCACCTCTGTGATCTTCAACTTCCATACCTGCAAAGAGGGAACCAGTTGTTATCCAGAAGACTTATTATACTAACCAAGTGTAATGGGAAAATGGTCAAAAACAGGAAGTAGGAGCCAGATTTGGGACCTGGACCCATTGATGGGAACAAGTCTAATTCCTCCAGCATATTCTCCAGTGTTCCAGGTTATAGCCTAGAAAGGAGAATAGGAGTCAGCTTGCATATCTAAGAAGCCACCATGGGATGGAGGGCACAACCGGGAAGTCATGTGGCAGTGGGGTGCTCCAAGTTCAGTAGGGGCAGAGATTGGACTGTAGGTAAGACTTCTTGCTTGGAGTCTCAGACATCAAAGTTGATAGGACAATAAGAGCTAGACTTATGGAGAATGAGCCACCGAATGTGGAAAGCATTTCTAGGATACTCATAACAAAGTGGCTAAAAGTGAATTGTGATCCAGCATAAGTCCGGAGGTGGGGGACATCAGAAATGCTGAACTTTATCTGGTGGAAATGAGAACATGACATGTAAATTTGATACACTTGGCTAACCCTGGCAAAACACTCTCATGCCTTGGGACTCAGATTTCTGCAAGGTAGTGATGCAATCACATTCTATAATAGGGAATATCCCAGGCAAGGAAGAAATAATTCATTTGCCATGTTGTCACATACACGGACTTGAATACATCCCCAAGTACATGGGATTTTGCATGGAAATGCATAGGAAAAGTTCTCTGTAATGGTCAGGTCTTGCATGAAAGATGTGGGCTGGGGAATTCAGGTTGGACGTGTCTATATGTTGTCTAGTATCGGGGATGGATCCAGAGGAGAGCAGTAATGAGGTACCAGCCAGTAAATTGGCAAAGGGAGAGATAGAGACTAAGCCAAGAAATGGAGAATGAGTATGGACAGAGTATTTGTGAAGGAAGTAACAATGTCAACTTCCTTTTAGGGAAGGGACAGTGACCAGTGCTAGGCAATCTGATTGCAGTTACTCATAGGGACGTCTCTAATCACTCTGGGCCTGCTTTGGTGATCCTAACACCCCAGCAACATGTTGGGGCTGGTGTCACTCTCCTAGAGTCCAACCTCACCCCACTCTGTGTGCATATTGTGATAAGGCATCCAACTAAATCTCTTCAAGGGCCTCTCCATAGCAGTTGCTGCAAACTACTCACACCACAGACGGCATCCTGCAGCTGGGAACAAGAAAAGAGAGATATTTGGTTAGGAGAGGGCTACCAAAGTGGAAGGATCCAGATAAGTGGAAGAAAGACAACCACAGGAGGTCAAAAGGAAGTCAAGGTGGAAAAGGAAACAGGGCTGTAATGCAGAAGAGGAGCCGTCCACAAGCCAGGTGTCCTCTGAGGTTCTGTAGTGGGTGTGCAGGATGACAACTGTGATGGTGTGTTACATGCCACTTAGGTGGAAGGCTGTCCCTCACGCCAAGGAAACTGCCAAGAGCATGCTCTGGAGAGTGATCCTCCAAGGGTGGCAGCCATCTCCCCACAGTCGTAACCTCAACGTATGAGGCTTCCTGAGTCCTTGGCTACATATTCTGTCTGCTGGCCAACTGTCTGTCTTCCTTGGGAGATAAGGATTTCTTTAAGAGCAGCTATTTCATCTTACATATTGTTTCTATTTGTAATTTTAGAGTTGTTGTTGTTGTGTTGGTTGTTGTTTTTTTTTTTTTTTTTTTTTTTTGAGACAAGTTCTCATGCATCTCAGGCTTGCTTAGAGCTCACTCCATAGCTGAGGATGACCTTGAACATCTGATCTTTCTGCCTCTTCTTCCCCAAGTCCTGGGATTACAGGCATGTGCTATCACACCCAGTTTAAGCAATGTCAGGAACTGAACCCAGGGCTTCATGTTAGGTGAAAACCTTAGCAGTTGAGAACTCCCCAGGCACACATACTACTTAAATACAGGAAAACTTAAGGTGAGTCTGGAACATAAGACTTTATAAGTTTAGGGAATACAGGAGCCATTTGCATCAAAGGGTGCTATGCATAAAATATAAGACAGTGCACAAGTGTGAGAGACAGATATTACAGGGGGGAGGGGTGTGAGGCAGGGAAATCTGGCTGGAGAAGCAGAAAAGCAACGTCATGACTGAAAAGTGTTCCAACACCGTATTTCTCAAACTCCAGTTTTCTGGCTGGTGTAGAAGAACCAAAGAGGATGCATATTAAGATACAGTCTCCTTGTCCAATTCTGTTACCATCCTGACCAGCAAGATCTGAGAACCGGGCTGCAGCTGGCTTTCAGGTTTACAGGCATCTGATTTGTAAGTGAGCCGGACGCTGAGGGTCCTTCGGGAGTCTCTAAAACAAACCCTCGCTTGCAGATGGAAAACGCGGAGGCCCTGAGGGATGGGCCCTGGACGAGCTTACACTGTAAACTGGTACTCGGGCTACTACTACATCACCCAAGTTTCTCCCATGGAACCTATCCCCTGGGAGTGGACAGAGGAACTCCAGGAGCGCGCGGGGCGCTGTCCAGCACCACGTGATGTTGAAGCACGCTGGCCCCCACCCCAGGGCGAACTCCACTGTCCCTGCCCCGCACTGCGGTGAACCCAGCTCAGCTAGGCTGGCCCGCAGTGCAGTCCGTGCCGCAGTGCTGCACCTCCCCCATTCTGGCCTTGCACCCCAATCGCTGGTCCCGCCTTCTGTCACATCGCAGGGCTATCTCCTGCTGCGCAATATCCCACTTTCAAGCTGGTTATAAATGACTACAGTGCAGAGATGTTGACCCTCTTGCCTGGCACGTTAGTCTTCTGCTCACTGATCGATTCCCTTGTTAAGGGACCTCACAGGCAGAGAAGTAGATTAAAATATAATGTATTGCATTGAAATTTAACGCCACGCTATAGAATATTCAGGCAGATCTGCATATTCACATTTCCTCCCACCCTCCCAGCTTCTCCTAGTGGTGCACAGGGCCCTTGTGGTTGTTAAACGTCTATTGCTGCCCGGCAAAGAAATTTAATGATTTGAGGGGCTAGAAGGGCCTTCAACATGCCATCTGATCCAGCTGTCTGTGTCTGGCCCAAGAATATTAAAATTCTGTAGGGCCAGTTAATTTCCCTGCCCTTAAAAGTGGTGACAGAGAAGAAGGCCAATGTGAGGTTTTGGTTCCACCTTTGACCTGTTCTACAGTGGCTCCTTTCTATCCTCCTTTCATCCTCAAGCTCCTTCTTCCAGCTGTGGGAAACAGCTGGTCTTTCTCTGCTGGCCTGAATCCTGTCCCCTCCCCTCCACCTCCTATCTTGTTAATTCCCTGATCTCAGCAGCAAGCCCCGCCCATTCTCCCTTTTCTTATCACCCCTCTCTTTTGATTGGGAGCCAGTCTCATTGGGGGAATGGATGTTACTTAAATGTTCACTGGGTGGAGGCTTCAAATGGTGGAAGGACAGGTACCAGAAAAAGGAATCCAGTGTATTGAAAAGGATGACAGTCAAAGAATCCCATTTAATTTGATAGCACGATGAATATTTAAAGTTTTATAAAGAAATAGAGGAAAGCAATCAGGCTCATTCAGGCGTGTGTGCTCTGGAGAGCCAAGTAGCTTCCCATGTGTCTGCAAGATGGGGAAGGGAGATGGAGGATGTGGGTGGGGGTGGGGGACACACATAAATAGTCTTCATTCTTGTCATTCTTATGTTGAGGTGAAAAAGAGCTTACTAGTGCAGTTCAAGAAGAAGGGGGGGCTCCTAGATAATTACCATAACGTGGTGCTGACACCCTAAACAGTTCCTTTTTGAAATTGAATTTCTAATATCCTGGCTTTAGAGATTATCATATCGAGACATGAATCCCTTGGCAAGTAGTTCAGGAATCATACACGCTGTGTGATAAAGGCACCTGCCACAGAAACAGGAGGGGACATAAATCTCCAGCCATGTGTGTGGAATGCTTAATTGTGCCACCCCTCTGACAAAACGGGGTCATCAGAAACTTCCCAAACTGCTACTACACTAGGACCTAATTCCTTATGCAAGTGCAATATATGTTTCCTGTGGGTACAAGCGTCTGTGTCAGCTCCTCACTCCAGGGGACTGTGTGAGATACAGTCTTACCTTCAATAAGCTTCCTGTCATGGTCTGGGAGATGACTCATCTGGTAAAGTGCTTGTTGCATAAGCTCGAGGATGTGACTTTTTAATTTTTTTTATTGTTTTGGCTTTTTGAGACAGGGTCTCCCTGTAGTCCCAGCTGTCCTGGAACTCACTCTGTAGACCAGGCTGGCCTTGAACTCACAAAGAACCGCCTGCCTCTGCCTCCCAAGTGCTAGGATTAAAGGCATGCGCCACCACGCCTGGCTTTTTTTTTTTTTTTCTTTGATCATCCACAACCCATGTTGAAAAGTCCAGGCATGACTACAAACTCTCGTACTCTCAAGGCTGGGACCATGGGGACAGGAGAATCCCTGGAGTTTGATAACCAACCAGCTAGCCCAGTCAAATAGATGAGCTCCAGTTTCAGGGAGAGACTCTTTCTCAAAAAAGTAAGGTGAAGGGCTGGTGAGATGACTCACAGGGTAAAGGTGCTTGCTGCCAAGCCTGACAACTTGAGGTCAACCTCCAGGATCCACACCATGTGAGGAGAGAAACAGCTCCTGCAAGTTGTCTTCTGATCTGCATGCGTAAGCCCTGGTATGCATGCACCCTCCATACATGCACACAAGATAAATGCAAATGTAATCAAAAGCTTTTTAAAATAAGCAAGGGGCAACTGAGGAAGACATTTGATGCCTACCTGTGGTCTCACATGACGTACAATACATATGTACAAAACAATTTAATTAATTAATTAATTAAAAGCTTCCAGTCCTCATAGAGGTCATGCATACACAAATGTTTTATAGAATTTGCTGGGCCAGCACAGCGCCAACACAAGAGAACAAGCTTGCTGAGCAGAGAGCAAGAATCTGTCAATGCTGTTGTGAGGACAGGGGGTTGCTTCTGGTCAGCTCTGTGGTGGTCACTATCATTGTCCTGCTATGATCTTTTGAGTGTTCACCTTTGAACAACTACCTTGATGCTGAGACTTCGGCCTGAGGGTTTCTCCCTGCGAGAGGAGATGGTTTTGCTAGAAGTTTCATGTCCCTCGATGTCTTGTGTCAAAGACAGATAGCAAGTAGGTAGACGAACACTTTCATGTCTTCCTGTGAGGACAGTGCAGGGTGTGCTACCCTGTATCCCGGGGTTGCCAGTGAGAACAAATTCCACCTGAAATGCTTGCTTGATAACCCATCCTTTATTGGATTCTTTAGTGACATGCTCCAGGTCACTTCCCAAATAAAATCTGTGTGCTCACACAACTCTATAAAAGTCTATTTGAAGCTAGACGTGGTGGCGCATGACTTTAATCCCAGCACTCAGGAGGCAGAAACAGGCGATGTCTGTGAGATCAAAGCCAGGCTGGTCTACATAGCAAGTTCCAGGCCAGTTGGGGCTACAGGGAGACCCTGTCTCAAAAAGACCAAAATAATGCCTGTCTGGAGGAATCCAAACTAGGTCAGTACCAAGAGCTGACATCTAATAAATGTCAACCGTGAAGGTTCAGGATATGGCTCATGCACAAGCAGGAGGATGAGAGTTCAAATCCCCAGAACCCACATAAAAGGCTGAGCATGGTCACATGTGCACCTGTAGCACCGGCTCTGTGAGAAGTAGAGGCAGGAGGATCACTGGCTCTTGCTGGTCATCCCAGCTCAGCTCTGGGTTCAGTGAGAGACCCCACCTCCAGGGAATAAGCTGGACAGTGATAAAGCTACACACTCAATTATTTTCCTCTGCCCTCCAGCACACCCATCATACAACAGAGAGAGAGAGAGAGAGAGAGAGAGAGAGAGAGAGAGAGAGAGATAGTGCTGGCTTTTACGTTGTCTCTACTCCTTAAATAATCCTGAAAGATAGGAATCTATTTCCATTTTACATACGAAGGAACTGAGAACAGAACTGAGACTAGGGACAAGGCCACTGTCAAGGCTGCTCAGGGGGCAAATCTGCCTGCCACCAAGACTGACTACCTTAGTTCAGTCCCCAGGACTCATATAGTGGAAGGAGAGAACTGACACTCCAGAGTTGTCCTCTGACCAGCATATGCGTGCACATGCCTGCATAGTGCATACACACATACATGCACACCTATAAATAAATAAATAAATAAATAAATAAATAAATAAATAAATAAATAAATGTAATTTTTAAAAAGAAACAGAACGAGGAGCACAAAGGATTTCTTTGAGGTTACAGAAAACATTAGAAACCTCAAGCAAGATAAGTCCCCAGGATTCTATCAATGATTCTTCTTCTATTCTTGCCCAAGGCACTCCAAAGAGAGGAGGGCAGAGAGATCGCTCTCAAAGTGTGATCAGTAAGTATAGTTGAGGCAGCAGGGACAGAAGTGTTCTCTCAGCCCAGCAAAACCTAGATCTTTGGCTTCAATGCAGAAAAGAACTTCAGGATGAGAAAATATGAAACAGAATTGGGGTTTATGAAAACATATTTTAATGCAAATTTTAAGCACAGGGGTTAAAATAAAGAGAAATGTTCAAGATAGAATAAGATGTACCCAAGCACGTGTAAGAGGATCTCAAAGGAGGGTCACAATTAAGTGTCATATTTGGTGGTTCTTAAATTACACTTTATAATGTTGCTAGGAAAGATTTTTTTTCTTTTCTCTAGTTTGTTTGTTTTGAGATAAGGTATCATTATGTAGCTCTGGCTGGCCTGGAACTCAATTTGTAGACCAGGTCTGTCTGCCTCTGTCTGCTGAGTGCTGGAATTAAAGGTATGCACCACCACATCCTGCTTTTCTCTCTATTTTTAATAAGTGAGATTTATAAAGTGGCCCTGGGGGAGACTTGAAAGGAATTATAACCTGATAAGATAAAAATAGGGTCCACTAGGGTTGTACACGGGGTTTATGACATGGCTTTTACTGTAAATGGGGTTTCTGGTGAGATTCCTAGAAAACTGCAGGTTTACAGCTTTAAGCAAATGTTAACTGTGCTGGAATTCTTGATTCTCAGCTGGAGAGAGGCTTCAACCAGACTCCTGTGAGGGATTCCTTTTCTGTCCCCATCCATGTTCTTATAATCTTCCGTGTTTTGCTATCCTGCCTCAGGAGAACCACACACACACACACACACACACACACACACACACACGCACACAAACACACACCACACCGCTGCCAATATGATTCCAGGAGGATTCAACTCCTTTTAGACTCACCTATGAAATCTAGCTTAAGAAAATCTAATAAACTTTAATAAAAAAAAAAATAAGACTTTCCACCAGCAGGGTGATGTTTGCTTCTGTGGTCCTTTGGAGGTAGGAATTTAGCTAAGCAAGAGACACAAGACAGAACAGCACCGCAGTGGGTGATGGTCAGTGGAACCAATGAGCACACAGAAGAGTGCTAATTTAGGGGGATGCAGTAAATAGATGCTCATGGCCAGGGAGAACTGGGACTTGATGTTTGTGAGAGTGACCAAATGTCCCAGGAGTGTCTTGAATGAGGTGTGTGATGTCCTCGAGAACTTAGTCACAGCTCTGCCGTCCTACTCCGGGCTTGCTCTCCATGAACCAGTTTCTTCTCTACCCAACTTCAGTCATCCAGGTGTTCATTCCCATCCTGGGCTCTGACAAACAGTAACAACTCTAGGTATTTAGACAGGACGCTAGTTCATGGAACTCACATCAAAGGTGTTGACTAGATTTTAGAAATAAATCAGAGAAGATGCTATTGAAAGGTTTTGGGGTCTGAAGTTCAAAGGAGACACTGAAGAAGATTGCCCTTTTGGATAAGAGAGTGATTAGAAGAGTTATCAATGCCATAGACAGGACAGCGTGGTGGGGTTTCTGAGGAGAGTTCAGCCCATGTGGAAGAATAGGAGTCCTTTCTTACTAGGTTTTAGAGAAATGAGGATGATCCACCGCTCATGGCTGATGAGGAACCCATATATGCCTGCAGTTAGGCTGTGTCTAAATCACCTATGTGTGTGGAAGGACAAAAATCTAGAAAATTGAGTTATTTTGGTTCTAGAAACCAAATTATTGTAGTTGGGGAATTGGCACAGTTCAATTAAAATGAAGGCTATTTACAAAATGGCAGGTCCATGGTCAGCTGTCATTCAGAGGTTGAAAACTTCAGGCACTGTTACTGGTGGCAAAGCTGACAGAAGAGTTTGGTAATCAACATCCCAGGGTTCTCCTACTCCCCAACATGGGTAATCTGTGAAAGCTGGGCTGAGTCTCAGGAGCCAACACCCATGTTGCCACAAGCACCACCTTCTTCATACATGACAGCTGTCTATTAGCAAGCCCAGGGTGGACTCCGAAGAAACCAGGAAGGGTAAATTCTTCTGCTCTGCAGCACTATGGGGAGACCCCAGCTTGTGATCATTTGTTATACGTTTTATAAAGAACTACAGGACAGGAGTTGGAAGGCTATCCACATGAAGAAATGATACATGATTTAGCAGTACAAATGCTAATGGCTCTGATTTGATTATTCTGCATTGTATACATGCATTGAGTTCCATCTCACTGTACTCCAGAGATATGTGTGATTAAATGAAAGTGAAAAGATCCAGCTGGGAAGGGAGTGCCCAAGCCGGTAAGAAACAGGAGAGAGCCCAACAGCACAGCACAGGAATGAGTCTCATCAGCACACAGCATTCATCAGAATTCTCAGAATTCTGGGCTAGGTTTTCCTTTGCTCTGGCCATAAATTTGATTGCATCAGAGTGTGTGTGTGTGTTTGTGTTTGTGTGTGTGTGTGTGTGTGTGTGTGTGTGTGTGTGTTGTGTGTGTGTAGGTCAACCTCAGGTAATATTTCTTAGGAACCATCCACCTGTTTTTTGAGACATCCTCTGTCTCTCTTACTAGCCTGCAGCTTACCATGTAAAGTAGGCTGGCTACCAGTGAGCCCCAGGTATCCACCTGTCTCCACCTCCTCAGCTCTGGAATTACAATCATATACCACCATCCCCAGCTTTTTGTTTGGGTTCTGAACACTGAACTCAAGTGCTCTTGCATGACATGCACTTTACCTGCAGAGCTGTCTCCCCCATCTCTCTGGTTGTAAATGGTTTCTTTTAGTCTCATCATCTCATTATCTATGGATCCCACGGGACGTTCAGAATGAGACCCCTGACAGCTGCTTAATACTCACAGCTTGTCTTTACTCACCTACTGACCCAAGTTCCCTCAAGCCACCCTCAGGACACTCCAGTCACTCACACATGAAACATGGGCATCCCCTCTTGAATAACCCCAAATTTAGAGCACACACACATTGGTTCTTTCTACTATCCCTAAGTTGGAGAACAAAAGGGCAGATCCCATGACCTGGCTAAGTTCCCATTGCCAGAAAGGTGGGCCACAGATCTCCAGTCTGCCCCAAACATGTGCTGACCCTGTGGCAGGCTGCCAACCCCATCTCCCAAGCAGCTGCTCCAACCTTTGTGTCCCCTCACAGCCCACTTCCTTTACCCATACCTCTCACCTCACAAGATCTGGATTATATTTCCCATCCCTCCACCTCCAGATTCCAAGGTGTGTCTTCCTGTCCCCTGTCCATTTCTGCTGGCGGCAGGGGAAGAAGGACCCTTTCTTCCTTCTGCAGTTGCTCCCATCCCCTCCCAGAGGGTCTCACTCTCTCTATACTGGTTGCTTTACTCTAGCTGACTCCTAAGAGTTTTCCATCCTCAGGAAAGTCTGTCATTCATTTCTAGAGCTCCCATCCCACCTTCCAGCCTCCTTTACAGCTAAACTTCCCAAAAAGGATTACACACCCACCGCCTCTGCTTCCTCACCTCCCACAAAGTTCCAGCCCTTAGCAATCTGGTTCCCATGCCCATACCCATAACGTGGCAGAAGTTGCTCTCTTAAAGGCCACCACTGACCTCCATGTGGTCAAACCCACTTGGATTTGTGCTATGCTGCAAGACCTCTGCCAGCTCAAGATCACTATGTTTTTAATTTTAAAAAGTGTCTGTGTGTTATAATATATGTATGGGTACATTTTTGTGTAAACATATGCATACAGGTGCATGTACATATGTGTGGGCACACATGTATGTATGTGTGTGTGTGTGTGTGTGTGTGTGTGTGTGTGTGTAGCTGTGTGTTCTTGAAGGCCAGATGTCAATAATGGGTGTCTTTCCTCTATCACTCATCACAAAGCTTTTGAGACAGGGTTTCTCACTAGACTGGGAGCTCACTGATTGGCTAGACGGGTTGGCCAGTTAGCTCTAGAGATCCACCTGGCTCTGCTGTCCCAGTACTTTGGATTCCAGATGTGCAGTACCACCCCTGGCTTTCATGTGGGTGCTGGGGATCTGAACTCAGGTCCCCAAGTTTGCATGTTATGTTAGGATGTATATTGGATGAACCATCTCTGTAGCTCCAAGATCATTATTCAGTCTAGAGGGCCAGAGCTGCAGCACACAGGCATGTTGTGAATGGGTCTCGGGATGGGCTGACTTACGGGGACTGGAATACAGAAATACTTCCACACCACTGCTGGAGCCCCCTTGTGTTCCATCTGCTAGCTGCTTGTCCCGAGTCCTATTCTGGGACCCGCAGATGAGCCTCATTAGTCAGAAACAGTGGCAAAGAATATATTCAGGGTGGCAGGAGGTTTGTGTGCCCATGGGGTGGTGGTGGCTGCGCCAGAAGTTAGGGCTTTTTTTTACTTTTTTATTTTAATTAACATTTATTTATTTACTTTCTCTGTGTGGGAAGGTGGGGAGCAGGGCACATGTGCATCATGGGACAAGTGTGAAGATCAGGGGACAGTTTGAAGAAATCGATTCTTCTCTTCTATCATGTGGGTCCTGGAGATCAAACTCAGGTCATCAGAGTTGGCTGCAAGCACCTTTGTTGTCTGAGCTATCTCAATGTCTCACTCCCTCCTTTTTAGATAGGATTCCATATAGTCTGGTCTGGATTCAACTCCCATGTAGCCAGGTGTGACCTTGAACTTCTGATCCTCCTGCTTCCACTTCCCAGGTGCTGGGGTTACAGGTGTGTGCCACCGTACCTTATTTTATGCAGTGCTAGGGACGGAATCCAGGACAGCATGCAAGTTAGGTGAACAGAGCACTCTACAAACTGAACGACATCTGTAGTCCCCTGGCTGCTAAGTATTTTCAGCGTCCCCCATCCTGTGCTGAGATCGCCTCTTCAGCACTTGATCTGATCCCCATGGAGTCAGGTCTGTTTGGAAGGTGAATTGCCTCCACTGAAGAGCAATCTATTTATCCTGCTCATTTTCTTTATGAGCATCAACTTGGAACATTCGAGAAGCTCCAAGTCTACTTTCCTCCCCAGTTCCTTTGTGGGCTGCCTCCCTGTCTCCTTTCCTGCCTTCTCTGCCAGGGTGAACCTCTTTCTGTTGAGCTCTGGTCTTCCTGTGTATAAGCTGGGACTGACCAATTTCTGCTTGGCAAGAAGGGCAGAAGCCACATGAGTGGAAGGCAGAACAGGAGCGCAGGCCGGGCAGAGTTCACCATGTGCCATTGAGCTGCCTCCCCCTCTCCTTGCCCTTCTGCCCTTCCTCTACTGGGAGTTCCCTCCACTCCCTTCACCTGCTGACCTCCACTTTCTTTTTCCCCCTGGTCTCCACATATCCAGTATGGATGACATCGCTCTCTCCTCTTCTCCCTGCCCCCCACTGTTCTCCTCTTCCCAGTCTTCCCACAGACAGCAAACATTCTTCAGTCCAGGCCTTCACACGATGAAGTGGTTGTAGGCTATGCTCTCCTCACCTGCAGACGCCATCTAACCACCTGTAGATTTCCCTCTCTTCTATTTCTCGTATCTATCTTTGGCTATTCTCTTCCTGCTCCTGTTCCTCCTTCTCCTCCTCTTCTTCCTCCTCCTGTTCCTCCTCCTCTTCCTCCTACTCCACCTCCTCTTCTCTTCTTCCTCCTCTTCCTCCTCCTCTCCCTCCTCTTCCTCCCCCTCCTCTTCCTCCTCCTCCTCCACCTCCTCTTCCTCCTCTTCCTCCTCTTCCTCCTCTTCCTCCTCCTCCTCTCCCTCCTCTTCCTCCCCCTCCTCTTCCTCCTCCTCCTCCTCCTCCACCTCCTCTTCCTCCTCCTCCTTCTCTTCCTTTTTTCTCTTCTTCTTCTCCCCCTTCCTCTATTTCCTCATGAGGGTAGTGTGAAGCCCAGAGGTTGATATCAGAATGTCTTTTCCTCAATTGTTTCTCCACCTTATTTTTTGAGACAGGGTCTCTCATTGAACCTGAAGTCTACTATTTTGACTAAACCAGCTAATTGGCAAGTCACTGGAACCTGCCTTGTCTCTGCTCCATGGTACTGGGGTTAGAGGCATGTACCTCCATCCCATACTTAGACTTTTAAAATAGATGTGGTAGGAATCCAACTTGCTCAGCAAATACCTTACCAACTGAACCATTTCCCAAGTCCCTGGCCTTTAACTTTCTATACATCCAAAGATAACATCTTGCACCTCCCAAGTGCTGGGATTAAAGGAATGCACCACCACCCCTTGCTGCCAATACATTTATAATTGCAGTGTTAGTCAGCTTTCTGTTACTATAACAAATACCTGAGACTATCAACCTATATACAGAAAAAAAGGTTTTCTTTGGCTCATTTGGGGAGATTTTAGTCTGTAACTTCTTGGCTTCATGCCTTTCAGGTGTATGTGGAACTAGGAAGCATACGGTAGCCCCAGTGTGAGGCAAAACCCTTCAGCTTGAGGCTGGGATGCTGAAGGGAGGAAGAAGAAGAAACTATTGTTTCACACTTCCTTTCAAGTGCCTGCCCCTAATGACCTAAAACCTCACAAGTTTCTAACTCTTGTGTCTTCTACCATTTTCCAATAGCCACATGTTGGAGACCAATCTTTGAGCACACAGACCTTGTGGGGGCCAGAGACATAGTCATCAAAGCCAAAACAACTGCTTCCTTTGCTTCAGTTCCTTCTTCTAGTAGATCAACCATTAAACCACTACACGGAGCATTCAGAGCTGCACAATGTCTCTCTGTTACCTGAAGACAGGGTTCTTGACATGCCATCTCTGTTTACAAAGAACCAAACAACATACCACACTCCCATCTCTCAGGATGCTCCAGACCCACACAGATGATAAAAACAACTTCAACATTTCTTGACGATTCTGATGGTCTATCATTTTTAAAATTACATTTTACTTATTTATTTTGCACCACTGGGCCTATGTAGAAGTGAAAGGGTAACTCATGGCAGCCAGTTCTCTCCTTCCACCATGTGAGTCTCTGGGGGATGGAGCTCAGGACTTCAGGCTTGACGGCCAGTGCCATCTCGCTGCCCCGATGTGATGGTTGAACCTGACCGGTCAACTTAGTTCCCTCTAAAATCAGCTAACCAGCTCGCTTCTTGGCAGGTCTGTGAGGGTGTTTTCTGGAAGGAATAACCTGGGGGAAATGACCTGCGCTCAGAGTGGGTGGCCCCTTCTGCCAGCACCCAGATATAATAAGGTCTAAGGGAGGGGCAGTACCATTTTTCCTGCCCACCTTCGCTTCTTGCTTGTGAGTGTGTTGATCCTGATGGTGCTGTTGTCTTGCATTGTTGTCAGAACCCAGCTGTTCAGCCTTTCAATGTGGATTCTAGACTCACCAGGAATCTCCCAGGCCTTTCGAGCCAGATTGGGACTGTGGAGGCATCCAGACTCGTAGACCGAGTAGCCAGCTCCTGGGTTGTCAGCCTCTCCAGCTCACAGACAACTATTGCTGGAGTAGCTGGACTATATCATGTAAGCCAATCTAATAAGTCTCTTTTTGTAATATATTTTCATTCTATCGGTCTGTTCCTCTAGAGAACCCTCACTAATATAAAAATGAACTATGCAGCATTCATATTCTGAAGGCATTTATGCCATTTAATCTTTTCATCCACCCTATGGCATGCTCGTTCCTATTAGTTTCGGATTACTAATGAAAGAGTGTGGATAGAGAGTGGGTCTTTCACCTGCTTAGATAACTTCCTTAGAGGTGGGGACCAGGACTCTTGAACTGAAAAACCCAGAGCCTGTGTCTTCAGAGCCCAAGTTCTTTATTATCACAACTTCTTCTGCCCAGGGACCTGGCTATCCCAGGAACTTCTGTTCTTCTGATTGGCCTGGCTCCTGCCCTTCACCTCTACCCTGATGGACTTCCTGTTCTGTCTCTCATCTCTCACTCTAGCAAACAGCCATCTCTCCTTCAAAAATTCCTCAGTGGCTGTCATCCCTGTCATCCCCTTGAGTTCTTACCTGATTCCTTTGCTCAGGGGTGCTCTCCATGCTGGGAATAGAGAATTGCCCTCCAAACTCTCTATCTTGGTGCTGCAGTCATTCAGATGCAGGGGTCTGGTCAGTGCACCCGCCACTGTTTCCTTTAATTCTTCCCTGTGCCTTTCACATGAAAACACCAAGGCAGTTTTATTGGATTAAATTGAATTATTGTCCCACTCAGGACCAGACATGGGCTGGTTCCTACTCTGTTCTCCAAGTTCTTTTGAAAGAGAAAGCAAGGGCTTGATTAAGGAACAGAAAGAATCTTATAGCCAGTCAGTTCCTACGGTAATAAATCTCCCAGGTGAAAGATGGCGAGGCAGAGACATAAATGACAATGGCTGTGCTTCCACAGTTGACTGGATTATAAAACAAACCACACACTTATGACTATATGTTCCAAACAAGCCATAAAAGGAAGAGGGAGACATGGAGGAAGGAGCGGAAGCGGGAGGAGGGAAGTGAATTTGCTCTGCCCACTTCAGAGACTGAGCTGGTGGATTTCTTCCTATTAATTCTTCTTTTTTTTAAGTATTGCTACAATATTATTATTTTTTTAATTTATTTTTGTATGTGTATGCATGTACTGTCTGCATGTAGGTTTGTGCACCTGTGTCATGCAATGCCGAGGAGGTCAGAAGCAGGTCTCGGAGTCCCCTGGAACTGGAGTTCTCCTGGAATTACAGACAGTTCTTAGCTGCCATGTGGGTGCTGGGGATCGAACCCAGGTCCTCTGCAAGAGCAGTCGGTGCTCTCAACCACTAGGCTATCTCACCAGCCCCAATTCTTCTTAAATGAATATATTTCAAAGGCAGCCAGATGCAGTGCAGGGTCCAGAGTTAGTGTACTAAGATTGGAACTATGGGCTGATGAGAGGGCACAAGCTGGAAAGAGCTTGCTGTACAAGCCTTGTAACCTGAGTTCGAGTCCCAGAACCATGGAGAGAACTGATTCCACAAAGTTGTTTTCTGCCTGCCATATGCATGTGCCTACACACGCATATCACACACACACACACACACACACACACACACACACACACACACAGGTTAGAATCATGGCTCTGCTCTCCACCAGCTCCCTGACCTCATCACTTATTCAGACTCTTCGAGTCCTGGCTTTCATATCTGTGAGATACAGATCATAGCAGTACCCGCTTCACTGAGCCTTAAAGAGATTTAAAGTGATCCTCATCTCCGGCAGAGAGGAGTAGCTGGGACACAGTCTACAGATCCTACTGTTGTTGCCTCATGATGAAAGAGGGATTGGGGTTCAGGGTGATCATGTGAGGCTCTGAGGAGGCAGTGGTAAGCATTTTGGGCAAAGCAGGGGCTATGATTCCTTCCAGATCTGCCCAGCACTCACCACTGGCCACAGTGTTTTATGTCTCAATATTTTCCTTAAGAATTCCTTGACAGGGCTGGCAAGATGGCTCAGTAGGCAAATGTGCTTGTCACCAAGCCCGAAGACCCAAGTTCAATCCCTGGGACCCACATAGTAGAAGAAGAGAACCAATTGCTAAATGTTGTCTTCTGACCTCCACATGTACACTATAGCATGTGCATGCATGTGTGTGCACACACATGTTAAAGATATACACATACACACATAATAAATAAATGTGCAAAAAAAACTTTTAAAATAAATAAACCATTTCCTGACAGGGGACAGAATGCCAGGACAGCAGCTGGCTCTGACTGGATGTCTTCTTCATGTGTGTGCACGGGTACATGGGTGCACTCCTGTGTACAGGTTCCTATACATGGATGAGCATGTACACGCAGAGGCCAGTGGACAACTGTAGGTGCTGTTTCCCAGGGGTCATCCACCTTGTTTTTTGAGCCATAGTTTCTCATTGGCCTGAAGGTTATTAAGTAGGCTCAGTTGACTGACCAGCGAGCTCCAGACCTGTATCCAACCCCCAAACACAGGAATTATAAACACATGCCACTATGCCCAGCTTTTTAAAAAAATGTGTATTTGTTTTTATTTGATGTGTTTGAGTGCTTTGCCTACATATAGGTAAGAGCACCCATGTTGTGAAATGCTGGTGGAGGCCAGAAGAGGACGTTGGATCCTCTGGAATTGTAGTTATGGATGGTCATTAGCCACCATATGGGTGCTGGGAACAGAACCCTGGTCCTTTGCAAGAGCAAACTAGTGCTCTTAACCATTAAGCCAAGTCTCCAACCCCATGACCTGCTTTTTAGTATGGGTTCTGGATATTGAACTCTGATCCTCATGCGTGCAGAGTAACCACTTTATTAACTGGTCCATCTTCCTAGGCCCTGAATGGCTGTTTGGAGTCGTTGGTTTCCCTTGGCTCTTAGAGATGGAGAAACAGGCCTAGAGAATGAAACTGCTGTCCAAGGTCACAGAAGAGAGCAGGATCTGGGTCTACCGTCTTTTCTTCCAGTGTGGTTTTTTGCACCAAGCTGAAGTCTAGAAGATTCTACGAGCCCCTCTACTCCTGTGGCTCTCTGGTATGGAAAGCCCCTTGGGAAGCATCTCTGGTCACCCCATCCTGCTCTTTTGAATTCTACCTCACAGACAGAATGGAGCCGGCAACATGGGGCCAGAAATCTCGGTTTGAAAATGGATCCATCATCAGTCAACAGTTTTCAACTCTCAAAGCTGGTTTGCTACTTCTCTGGGACTCAGTGTTTTTATTTGTAGAATGGGGATAGTGGTTTTTGTGCCAAACTAGTGATGGGAGTATCCGGGATACTTTTTATAGATGTCAAATGGCAGCAGCAGCTTTGGTGGGGGTTTTTTTCTCTCCAGGGGGAGCTGAGATCCTGCCTTCTGTCCTCTCCTCCAAAGGCCCCTTAGCAAAGGGCTCCTTGGAACATAGACCTGCGTCAATGAAGACGTGCCTGAAACTGTGGGTAGAGGCAGCCAAGGGAGCCCGTTGGGCCTGAGGTAGGGGAGAGGTAAACAGAGAGCTGCAAGATTAAAAAGCAAACTGGATTTAGAAAACAAACTCAGGCTAATGGCTGTAGGTGGTGTTAGTCATTCTGTTATGGAGTTTGGGAATACATATGCATACTAATAGGAATTTATTTTGGCTGCTTTTCACTATATATTGGGGAAAGGAGAGATGGAAGATACCTAGGAAATAAAAGATCATGCCAGATAGTGCACTCCAGCCTGGGCCTCAGCCCTAATGGCCTACATGACCCTGTTCTCTACACCAGAGGATAGACTGGGGCCTGCTGCTTGAATGGGAAGCTATGAATGGGAAGAATAAAGGAGCTGCTCCATGGAGCAGTCCATGCGAGGGGACCTCATGGCCTTATGAAACTGGGTCCCAGGATCTCTGCCTTCTCACTGGTCTGGAACTCTCCAAGTAGACTAGCTTATCTGACCAGCAATCCCCAGGGACCCAACTGTCTCCAGCTCCTCAGCACTGGATTATAAGAGCCTATCACTATGCCCAAATTTTAAGTGTGATTCTGAGGACTGAATTTGTGTTCTTGCGAGAACTTTACAGACTGAGTTATCTCACCAGCCCCTCTCTTCCAGGATCCCTTTTATTCCCCTGGCCCACAATTACCCTTCAGGCTGCCTTTGGCTCAGGGAAACTCAGGGGGCATCAACTTCTTCTGGGATCCTAGGCTGCACTTTTTTCTTCTGGAGCTGACTTAACAGTGCCTGTGCTGTGGCTCCCTGGCCCCAGGCATCTGTTTTGCCAGCAAACCTGAATCCTTCATTGCATTTTGAGCCAACTTCCTCTTTCTTCATCCTGGGGACTCTACAGGGCCTACCAAAGGCCAGGTCCATCCCACCCTGTCTGCCAACTAAGTGCCTCTTTCCCTCTGTCTGTGGGGCCTCCATCTGCCCTCATCTCAGCTCCCTGGTCCTTGAGATCTTTTGAAAGAATGTAGATGAGACCCACAGAGTGTTGGTGGAGAAGACAGTTTATTTCGGGGGAAGTGCATGGTCAGGGTTGAGGGCAGATAATGATAAGGGGGTCATTGCGTTGATCTACATCTTAGGCAGAGTTTATGCTAGTTCTAAAATCTCTAGAACAAGCAGTATTTCCCAAGGGGGCTTTTCCTTCTCAGGTGATTGGACAGGCCCAATTGGGTTGACTTTTGCAAGAGGGTGTGATGGTAAGTTCCTCTTCTTGATGAGAAAAAAAATCTCCTGTTATACAGCAATTCTATAAGATCCAGGGCTCCTGGATCCAGGTTTCGATAGTCACCCACTAGTGGTTTTGGGGTAGGTTCAGGATATCACATCTCCTCCTCTCAGGTCAAGAGATAAGACTCAAGTAGGTCCCCTTCTTCTGACCAGCCATTAAAGCCCTGCATTGTAGTGCTTTGTTTCAAATGCTGTAGATTATGGGAGGAGTGGTTAGCCCCAATATCCTCTAGCCCTGCTATGTAATACCTCCAGATACAGATGTTCCATTTAAGAAGGGGGAAGGGTGCACCCACATGCCCCAGAGTATTCCAGGCATTGTATGGCATTTCTCCTCTGGGCACGAGACGATGCTATCTTGGAGCAGATGCTAACTTGGCCCAACAGGCACAGTAGCTACAACAGAGCAATGCAGTGACAGCTGGCTCTATACTTTGGTAGGAGAGCTTGAGCCTAGTGTTTGATGACCTGTCACAAACCTAGCTGTACCTGGGAGGAGCGAATCTCAACTCAGGAAGTTCCTCCAACAGACTAGCTTGTGGCTGCACCTGTGGAACCTTTTCTTGATTGCTAATTGATGAAGGAGGACCCAGTTCATTGTGGGCAGGGGTGTTTCTGAGCAGGTGGAGCTGGTCTGTGTAAGAAAGGTAGCCGGGCATAGTGGCGCACGCCTTTAATCCTAGCACTTGGGAGGCAGAGGCAGGCGGATCATTGTGAGTTCAAGGTCAGCCTGGTCTACAGAGTGAGTTCCAGGACAGCTGGGGCTACAGGGAGACCCTGTCTTGAAAAGACCAAAAAAAAAAAAAATGCAGGTGAAGGAAGCCAGTATGCAGTGTTCCTCCATGGTCTCTGCCAGTTCCTGCCTCCAGGCTCCTCCTTGGCTTTCCTCACGGCTGGGCTATAAACTGTAAACCAAACAAACCCTTTCCTTCACAAGTTGCTTTTGCTCAATGTTTTATCACCAGAACAGAACTATTGGCACTCCCCAGTGATGGAGGAGGGGCGGGTCACCAGCCCCTCACCTGAGTTCCCAGCTGTTGCTTCTCCATAATTCCAGCTGCAGGTTGGGAAATGCCAGAGTACACTGGAACTAGAAATTCAGTTGGAACAGGGACTTCACGATGCACCCTCAGCCCAGTGACTCTGCTTGAGGGTCCCTGCCTGAGCAAACAATCAAGAACACGGGAGGGAAAAGATGGAGGCACAAAGATGCACACTGCAGAGTTATGATGAATGGAGAATTGCTAGAATGGTTGTTCTCTCTCTCTCTCTCTCTCTCTCTCTCTCTCTCTCTCTCTCTCTCTCTCTCTCTCTCTCTCTCTCTCTCTCTGATCTTTGGGAATGCCCTGGTAACCCCTGAGATCAGCATTCAGGCAGCTGCCTTCTAACTAACCTCCTGAACTTACTCAATGAGCCAAGAAATACCCATGACGAATGAACACAGCTTTTCATGACTCATGGTGTGGGGGGGTTTTCTCCTGTGGATTTTCCATGGACGATGGTACCAAAGGCTGGATTTCTCTTGGTTCCTCATCCATCTGCCAAGACTGCTCAGGAGGTCTCTAGAGGTGGAACAACTCTTAGGCACAACCAACATTTGAGGGGAAGGATCTTGCTGTATTGCTTCTACTAAAGCCAGGCTGACCCTCTAAACCACCTGATTCCTAGCCTGGAGCTCCCTTTATGTTAAGGCAAGCATAATTGAAACATAGGCCAATTATTCTCTGAATTGCTTGTAATCCAGGTCCTGGCTCTTCTGGAATAGACACATTGCCTTCTCTGAGATGGGAACTTCCTGACAGGGAAGAGGTTTATTCTGGGACAGAGATGGTCCCTCCTTGCTGTGCCCAGCTCTTTCTTCACACTCTTTCTTTTCTTTCTTTCTTTCTTTCTCTCTCTCTCTCTCTCTCTCTCTCTCTCTCTCTCTTTCCTTTCTTTCTTTCTTTCTTTCTTTCTTCTTTCTTTCTTTCTTTCTTTTCCTCCTTCATACCATTCTAATCCTTTATTGGTTTCCCAAAACAAATCCATTTCTGTCCCGGGCTGCTCCTACCCCTACAGTTCTTTCCTGGGTGGCTATGGAATTCAGAGGTAACCCAGCCTTCTGCCCCTGCCCTCTTGGGGGATTCAGAGATGAGCCCAGGATGTGTGTCCCCCTTCCGTCCTACCCTGTAGTGTTATCATTATTATTATTATATGCAAAACAGTTTAGCAAGGAGAAAGGCAGCTCTGCAGCTACTCCTGTCCCTTCCTCTTACCTTCACTGCCCCTTCCTCTCCTCCCCTTCCTTCCTGTGTCCCCTGCCCCTATGCTTGTCCCTCTCCTCTTGAGTTTCCTTCTCTCCAGGGCTAGCTGACCCCATCTGAGCTTCATCCTGGCCACACCCTCTCCCCTCACTCCCCCAGCTGCCAAGAATGCTTACAGAGAAGGGCTTGTCTTCAAGAGTCTCTAACAAGCCAGTCTGACAGTTTCTTTGGGTGTGCCCAGGAAGGGTAGGGGGGTTGCACAAGGCAACTAGTGCAGTCAGGAGCCAGGGTCTTTGGTTACAGCTGTGTCCAGCTGAGCCAATCTTGGGTTGCAAAGATACAACCACATTCCACACGTGCCTCCCTGTGGGTAACTGAGACAGGTGCATGGGGCATGTGACCCACCAGGAGGGCAGAGATGGATTGAGACAAGCCCCCTGGCCTGGGCTTTAACAGCTGGAACAGCTGCAGGATTCCCAACAATTCATTTCCTCCAGAGGGAAAGATACATATGTGCCGCTCCTCCCGGGAGCCCAGGAAGCCAGCGCCCAGTCCTACCTTCCACAGGAACTGGTCACTGATATCCCAGCGACACAGAGGACAACCAAAGACCATGAGCCCCTCTCTGGATGCGCCAGCCGTGTGATTCTAAGCCCACTCCGGCCTGGAGTAGGGACTTACTCCACGTGCCTCGGACAATCAGCTTTATTCTGGGCTTCAGTTTCTTACTATGCTACACGGGGGACTGCTGGGAGATCAAAGCGACCACAGTAAGGATTAGCGCTCTAGGTGCTGTTCGCCCGGGAGGATTCTTGAAATATTCAGGAAAAGTCGAAATGTGTGTGCATGCACCCGGCACCGGTTTGTGGTGGGTTTCTGGCTGAGGTGAGGCATCGGAGCTGGACTTAGGGCTGGGTGGGCGCGATCTCCATTTCATCCCCACCCCCAGCCCAGGGCCGGCACGGTTAGGTTTTCCTCCGGCAGGCGGCGGGCTCCGCACGTGAGGCTGCCGGACCGGCGCAGCCAGGCCGCCCAGATCGCGGTGCGCGGGGTTGCCTGTGTCACTGGGCTGCAGATTCACCGGCTCCTTGGGGCTCCCAGGGCTCGCGGCCCTGCTTGGTTGCAGCCCCAGCCCATTCACCTCGCACAAACGCTGCCACCACCGCGGATCCCTCGGGCTCGGGCACCCGTGTGGATCAGTGCAGAAGCGGGAGCTGGGGCGGCGGGCGCGGAGGCTGGCAAGGAGGCTGCTTGCTGCTCCGCGGGCCGCCACTGGGGGCTGCAGCGCGGGAGAGCTTGGGAGGACGGTGCGCTCCGCCGGGTCCTGGGCGCCCCTGGTAGCGAGGCTGTCTTCACCGCTGGCCGCAGCTGCCTGCGAAGCCAGCCCAGAAGCATCCTCCTAAATCCGTGCGTGCAACTGTGCGATCGCTGTGTGTGTGTGTGTGTGTGTGTTTTGAGAGAGAGAGAGAGAGAGAGAGAGAGAGAGAGAGAGAGATCGGGTGCGCGCGAATGCGCGCACGCGAGGGGCAGTGTGCTTGCGGGGAGTGCGGGGGAGTGTGTTTGTGTGTGTGTGCGTGTGAGTGTGAGTGCTTGACTCCCTCCCTCTGACACTCACACAAAACACACACACACACACACACACACACACACACACACACACACGCACACACGGTAGGATCCACTGAACTTGAGGATCCCACGTTCCAAGAAGCCTCAGGTTCCTGGAGATACCAGGGTGTCTTCCATCCGGAAAACCCTACGGGCATCTTCATAGGAAAGGATTATTTTTTTCTTTATATAAAAAAAAAAATCTGGAAGAGAACAAGTTGTCCTCCCCTCCTCCCGCCCCTTCTTCTTGCTAAATGCCTTGGATATAACTGAATAAGCCGCTCAGGGCGCTCCCCGCGTGCATGGTCTGAGGCCACCATCTGCCTGCCTTTGCTGGATCGCTGGAACTGGAGAGCTTAGCTCGAGCCTGTCTCGGGCCAGGAAGGATGCGTGGCCGAGCCAGGGAGTCCGGGCGCCTTGCGGAGCCGGCCTCGGAGCCTCCCTGCCGCGGATAGATGAAGCCTTGCCCAGGTGAGTGGCTGTCACTGCTGCGTCTCTGAGATCGGGTGTCGGCGAGAGCTGGGCGCGGGGATGGGGATGCACGCAGCCCGGGGACCAGGGGGAACTTTACATCCTTTTCTGTCTCACTTGAGGACTTCCTCCATCCTGGGCTTGCGGACGCCTTCCGTGTTTCACCCATCCTTATCGCGAGAGGTGTTCTACCCTTTCTTGTGTTTTGATAGTGGGGGGCGAAACTCTGGTGCGGAGCTGGGAGGGCAGGTCTGGGTGAGGCTGGAAGCCGGGAGGAAGACCCTGTGCCTTGGACCAGCGCATCCATTCAAAGCATCAGGATAACTTTGCGGCCAGACCACTCTGTTGCATCTTAGCACATGTCAGGCCTGCCTAGGACCGTTGGGGTCTGGGTGAAGGCTGCTGGGTCTCCCAGAGCTCGGTGCCTGGCCAGGGTGGGGTAGAGCCAAGCGCGAGGAAGGGTTGGTGCAGCCAGCAGGGTGGAGGGTAGGAAGGCATGATTGCTGATTCGGCTCAGACAGGCACAGGGATCCTACCATGGCCTTGGGTAGATGGGAGGAAGATCAGGACCATTGTGAGTATATGTGCGGTGTGGGGCAGTGGAATGGCGTGATCAAGCAATCTGGAAACTGGCATTAGCCATGCCCAGGTTATTAGGTCTCTGTCTCCCACCCAGCCCTGCCCTGATTCCAATGCTGGCCTGAGCCAGTAGACAGCTCCCAGGAGGCTAGCAGTCACTTGCTCAGTGTCTGTGTTCCCCAAAGAGAGCCCAACATAAAAGACAGAGAGAGGCATTGGATTCCAGAAAGAGGAACCCAGAGAGCCAGGAGAGAGAGAGAGAGAGAGAGAGAGAGAGAGAGAGAGAGAGAGGCAGAGCCTGCAGAGGAACTGAGCCAGACTCATGCCAAGTGCACCCAGAAACAGCTGCAGACAGACAGACAGACACCTGCAAGGAGAGGGCGCTGTTAAAGTCTATCTTCCAAGCGGGAGTCGCAGGCATGGCTGTAAATACTAACCCTCTACCTTGGCCACAGCAGTGTGTGTGTGTGTGTGTGTGTGTGTGTGTGTGTGTGTGTGTGTGTGGTGTGTTGGGGAGGCGGCAGCTATGGCTTCTATTTGCCGTACAATGGTGGGGGAGGGGGCAGCTTCGGGTCTCTGACCCCTGAGCTGGGATCACAGCTCAGCTAGAGAATAAAGTGCAGCCAGGCTCCAGGGCAGGGCTCTTAGGTGGGTTGTTGCACTTGGGTCTGAAACTGGAGACAGGAGCGGAACTGAACTGAAGCTGGGGAGGGCAGTGAAACTGGGAGCTGAGGAGCTGGGTCTTGTGCTGTGCCCTGGGCTAGAAGCTTTAAACTGCAACGCAGTGCAGTTGGGGCTGTGGGACTCGCTGGTGGAGACTCAGAGGTGAAAGACGATGAGGGTTGGGCCAGGAAGATCTGTAGTTAAAGCTCCAGCCTCCGTGATCCCCGGCAATCCAGCCCTCCCGCTGACACAGGAATGTAGTGCAGCCCTTCCCTCTGCCTTGGGCAGGGAGTGGAGTTCTGTGGTCTGTCTCGCTCCTCCAGGTCTCCTCCCATTCTTCTGTCCCTTCCCAGCCTTCAATCTAGAGTTTCTGGTCTAATTCCTGCCCAGGAAAGTAATTACTTATCTTCCTGCCCTCACCCTTGGGGAATAGAAACAGCCGACTTGAACTTGGCTTTTCTGGTACAGCCTCTGGTGGTGCTTCTCCCTGGTCCTTGGGAGGCCAGCTCTCAGCAGCTCTGGGGTCAGGACAGGGCCTGCATGTTTGGAGGAAGGCTGGCTTCAGATGCCCTTCTCTGACCTGTGGCCTCTTTCCTCAGGCATAGAAATATGACCCACGGGGAGTCTGGACTGGAGGACGGTGAACTGGGAGACTTGGGAGGCCAGGCTGGGGAGGAGGGAGAGAGGAGATTAGGAATGCCATGGGAGTTGAGGATGCTGAGGGACCTGAGACCCTGGTGTGGCTAAAGAGGGAGCCTCCTGTAATAATCATCCTGCTTCAAAGTAAAACTAAGGGTTTAGGATTTGTGGCCTTCCACTCTGCCTGTGAGGTGAGCAGCTCTGATCTTTTCTTTTTTTTTTTTTTTTTTTTTTTT